>OZ035962.1:77579941-78179941 GCA_964034945.1 Chrysopilus asiliformis
AATATCTTATATAACCAAATATATTATATCCAGCAATCGGATCTCATTCGAATCCATTCTCATTCCAGTTTCATTAAAACCAAAACAAGCGGTAATTTTCACATTCCAGAAGCTCCTTTACTATCCTAAAGCCCGGTAAAATAAACCAAAGCAACTGAATTTGCTGTGCTTCGTTTGTTTCGCTTAAAAACATTCGGTTAGATCCTTGCACGGATCCTTGTCATTGGAACCGAATCAAAATTTGGATGGGCATCTAAATCTGAATCTGTCTGCGAAAAATTTGTCGAGGAGACATTGCTCCTTTACTATTTATGCTGATGGTCGTTGATAAATCGGTGAAAATGGCTTCCATTCCTGATGATAGCCACACTGTAGAAAATGAATTTGAATTTAAACCGAAAAATGGGGTAAAAACGGGGTAAATTTGCAAAAACGTCGTAAAATTTCGAAAAAAAATCAGAATTTAGCTCGCACACCATTTAAGTTGTAAACTCACCCAAAAAAACATTAATCTTACACTAGAAATAGGGTAATTTTAAACCTTGCGTAAAATTTCGACCAATATTCGTATTTTTACTCTCATTTTGGTGTAAAAAAACCCTCGCAGGGTATTTTTGCATTATTGTACGGACAATTTAATCTTAACCTTATAATTCGCATAAGGTTTGTGGCATCGGAGTATAAATACTCGAATCGAGTTTTACTCTACCAAAATCCTGTGTGGCGCCTGCCACATGGCAGACATGCCCGGGAAATTTGGATGTGAAAACATCCGCAAAAATAATATAATATTTTTGTTTTTGCAGACCGTATAAGCCGAGAAATTCTAATACCATTTTCGGTGTAATTTTAAACAAAAAATGTCGTAAAATTACACCTTTAAGACGCGGTTTTGCTACCAAATAGGAGGAAAATTACAACAAAAATGTGGTAATTTTAAACATCCATGTCGTAAAATTACACCCGTATTGTACTTTTACTTCTTATTTAGCTTAAAGTTCCCCCGTAAAAGAGGCTTTTGTACGCCACAAAATGAGTAAAAATGCATAGCTTTTAAGCCATTACGACTCGGTGTAATTTTACCCCTATTATCGTAGGAAAATGGTTTCCTACGATAATAGGGGTAAAATTACAATAAAATTTTCTAGAGTGCATCCAGAATTTTCATATGGGAAAAGTTTCTCACTGATTCCCATGCAAAGTTAGTGAATAGACATCTATTTGTGTACACTTTTCCAGCAGTCTTTCAAAATTTCCAACAACGTTTTATGCAAATGTGGAATTGTCGGGTTCGGTTCGGACTGGGATGAATTTTTAAGGCGGCACTTGGAAAATGCAATCCCTTCATGCAAGGCCATTAAATCCTATATAGAAATTGTATGTGAAGCCAAACAAAATGTGATGAAAGGACTTTTATGCTTTTTTGTGAGAAACGAGTGCATAATTTTACATTCATATGTGGATAAGAGAACGTGACAAGTTTGAAATGGGCGCTTAACTAACATCAATTTTGCTCGTTGACTTGAATGTTTATAGTGTGACCATTTCTTTTTGGGCAAGTAAATAATGCTCATAAACGCTTTTTATCCTGTTTTCCACTCATGTTTCGAACAATTTTTCCTTTTTGACCAAATATAGCATTGCTAACATACAACAATATGCCATTTTCTAGATTAAAAGTGGTTATTTTCTTTTCGTTTCGATTTTCTGCCTTTTGCATTCGGTTTTATTTTCGGTTTTCATTGAACCACTTTTGCTATCAACATATGCTCTTAATGTATTGTCTACGAAAATTGTAATTGCGTCTGCTGAAATTATATACATTGCAGTGTAGATACAGACCATTTTTATTGAGTTTATTCAGCCGGCAAATGGTCTGATTAAATGAGGGAACAAAAGCCCCGTGTAATATGAGCCCAATTCATTTTTGGGGTTAATAACATTTTGGTAATAAGTTTAATATTAAAAATTTATGAAGGAATGATCTGTAAAATAATAACTGAATTCAAAATAAATTTTTAGTGAATACTTTTGGTAATTTTATTATGAAACATAAGAAAAGCCTTCATAAATTTTTCAATATGACTCACCGTTTTCGAGAAAATTACAAAAAACTATTTCCTTTGTATGGGGGAGGGGAAAGGAATGGTTCAATTTTGCCCGTTCAAGTACTTAGCCTAGCCATTTACGAGACATTTTCAAGTCTCTAGTTCAATCCTTTCAAAAGTTATGGTGTTCACAGATGGGCAAACGGACAGACGGACGGACATGTGGAAATCAAAATCTTTTGTCATTCCTAAAGGTAGAAATAGACGCTGCGATGGTCGTACCAACTTATGTTGGACCGATATCGGGCCGACGGTTGTATACAGCACACACTATATACGATTTACTTGCGATTTGATCGAATAATCAGTTTTTACTAGCAAATATCACTCGAACAACACAGCACAATGTGAAATAATATCGTATCGAAGGTCGCATGGCAGACCACAAACGATACAATCTGCCGCATGCGACCGCAGGTTTTGGCTCAGCGACGTACGACCGTGCGATATCGGGTCCAACCGTCATTTCGTGCGCATACACTATACAATAATCGCATGCAACCGCAAATCGGCCCGACGATTGTATCGACGATCGCAGCATCTATTTCTACCTTAACACTCTTGTGTAGTTCATTTTTGTGTCCGATGATTGGTTCGATGCGGTACAAACGGTATACTAAATCTAATATACTCATATATGATATATCATATAATGTATAAAAATGTAAAATATTGTAAGACTTTTTTTTAACGTAAAAATTTGGGAGATTTTTTTACTTTTCCGGACTTAAATCATTTTGTGATGCCGCGACTAGAAAAATACACGTACGCGACTGGAAATACAAAGCTTTAACTGGCGACGTACACGAAGCAACTTACGGTCATCAGCATGCCTCCGCCTCACCAAATTGTAGGAAAGCAACGAGTGCGGCAAGAGGAGAAAAGTCGCCACTCGAAAAGTGTTCTTCCCCAGTAGGAAATGGAGCGCTTCAACAGCGCACAAAGAGCGCTTCCACAGAAGCCAGAAGTCACAGAAATATATCCCATAGAATGCGCCTTACTTGAAAAGCCCGTATAAAGAAATAGGCCAAAAACACTAATACTTTCTCTATTTAAGCCTAAAATTTATTTGCATACCATAGTGAAATGAATCCAGAATTGCCAACTTTGCTTTTATCAAGTTTCAAATTAAAAATGAATTTTAGCTTTTAATTGAACTACAAACATTCTATATTCCAAAACGAAGCATGATATATTTATCTCCTTTCCCCATAATAATATTTTGACATTTCAGTGGCCTATTTGAGATAGCAAAACACGATATCTATTCTAATTCCGATATCTGTGCCAGAAGTGCTTCATTTTCCCATTCCTCTTCATTTACTTTTTTACATTGCATGTCCTACGTGGGGTAGCGCTCCAAACTAGCTGCAGTAAGAACGCTTCTGGAGCGCTCAAAAAGAATGTGCGGAAAAGCAGTTTCAGCGCTCTGTTAAAACTCTCTCCTGACGAATGGTGGTACAGTCTGTTCCAAAATAAATAATAAAATATAATTTTAGGTTTTCGCGGTTCAACAATTATGTTGTAGGAAAGGCTTTTTCGGTTTAACCGCGTAAATATTGTTAAGGTAAATAAATATTTATCTAAACAATATTTACGCGGTTAAACCGAAAAAACATTTCCTACAACATAAATAATAAAAGGTTTATAGTTTTATTCTTAATTTTATTTTACAACATTAACATCTTAAAGAAGTAAAAAAACAGTATTTCGCGTTACAAAAATGAATTTATAAAAAAAATCAATTCAAAAATTTGCTTTAATGAAGCGGCTTTGATTTAAAATTCAATTTATGGCCTCTATACTATAACTTTTCTCACTGCACTTGAGTTTTTATTGTGAAATAGCTTTTCTGCACCGTTAAGGAGAATGCCTCATCCAAAGAAAATCATTGTGCTCCCTTGTAGCTTCTTTTGGCAGTGAAGAAAAAGCGCGCGTATGTTGCTTCTTGAGGAAGCGTACCAAAAATTTTCTGCTGGGTCACTTCATCTTTTACGCACACAAACGAACTCGCTCGTGTAGCACGTCAGCATGTGTGCATAATTTCATTGAGTCAGTCGGTGCTTAGCCACCGACTCGTAAACATATCCCAAATAAACAAAAATTGAATGCAAATAGTGAAATACCAATTGCAGGTAGTTTTATTTTTCAGGTAGGTAGGAAAGAGTAAATGCCATAACAAATTACCAGTCCTTATTCTTCGATTGTTGGCAGTTTCTATTGTGGCAATTGATGTTGCCTCGGTGCTAGCTAGTAAGGGAATTAGCTGGAAATATAACACATATATGAGAACCACATACACACATGAGCGATCGCTTGTTGTACACAAGTTTTTCCTACTAAAAAGTGAAGAAGCGTGTACGTCGGAAAGGCATTTTGAGGACTAAAAGTCGCTGCGACGAGAAGAAGCGTGTACGTTCGCACTAACGGGTACCTTCCGTACAAATCCTTTGAAGAAATACCGTTTTTTGAAAATGTTTTGAAAATGGAAACTATACGCATTTGGGGAAAAATGCATATAACCAAATTTAAAGAAAATGAAATTTTCTGCATTTTTTCCTTAAAAGGTTTCTACGTACCTATCTTAAATATTTGTTAAGATATTTGAAAAAAATATTTTTTTTTACATATTTTTTCCGTTTTGTGTTGATTACAGCTGATATTTTTTGTTGTTTCTATCATGACAAATTTGTTATCGTTATTTTTCTTCTATTTATATAAGGTTCTTAACCTAACACAGATAATCTAAACGCATCATTAAGTTTGTATCCCAATAAAATTAATTCTGCGAGTTGAATGTTTTTTTGTTTGACGCAATACACAAATAATTCAATTAGGCGCTTTTGAATTTGAATATCAGGTGACATAAATTGTGGTAAATAACTTAATTTTAAGTCTTTTTTACAAACAAAAAAAATGTTAATTTATAATATTATCAGCATTTTTGTGTTTATTCAACAAAAACCGCAACAACATTATTATAGCATATATAACCCGTAAAAAGATAAATGCAGGCTAATTTGTGAGCTATTTATAAATGGTCTTTTGACGAGAGCACAACGAAACGTTGAACAATTCAATTTGGAAAATCCAAATTAAGTTAACGATATGGCAACTAAAATTTTAACTTTTCTCGCATTTCTAATTTGTAAGTATTTTTCCTTTATATTTGATAAAAAATTAAATCTGATGATGATTTTTCTTTCGCAAGGCTTGATTTCCGCAACTCAAGGTCAATTCCCTGAACTGACATGTCCTTGCATTCGATGTGTTCCCGAGGGTGGTGAGGTTTGCGCATATAACGGAAAATGCTACCGGAAATTCGACAACAGCTGTTATTTAGCTCATTTTAATTGTGTTTATGGACAAAGTAAGTTTAGTGGCTTAAGTGAATTTTATAATTATTTCTTCTTTCTTTCAAGATTTTGAAGTTGTGGATGCAAAAGAATGCGATCCAAAGAAACGAAAATATAACAAACTTTGCCCACCAAGGCGCTATCCAGTTAATTATCAATGTTAATTAACTATATTTCATGTGTGTGCAGTTAAAGTGTGAAAATATATAAAAATCTGTTTCATTCAATTTGTTTTAATTTTGTTTTATAAAATCTCGAAATGTTTCTACAAAAAGTTTTATTTTATTCAAGCATTGGTTCTATGCCGATGCTATAGTTGAAACATCAAAAAGTCAATGGACTGATCGAATTTATATTAATCTTATTATATGATCTGAATAGATAAGAAATTTCTTGTTGGAAGATAAATTAACCCTTTCAGTCTTTTTGTTACCATACACGGTAACATTTCCTAGATTTGCTTAAAAAACCTCAAAATATCTAAATATGTCCAATAAATTAAAGTTTAACGTTGGCAACATTTCGATTTTTCAAATGAAAACGGTTGTGGTCTAGTTTTGTGAACACTCAGGGTATTCACAGTCCTCTTTTAAATTGCGGGTAATTTTACCGCGCGGTAATTCAGTAAAATTTAACAGATTTTTACCGAGACGGTAACTTGGTTCATGTAAAAATGAACTACCGGATTCGGTAATTGTAGACATGCCTTGAGTCGTGTTTTCCGGCCCGGTTATTCGGTATCAAGAATCAACCGCGGGTGGCGCAAGTAATGTTTTAGTTGTCACATTTTCTCGCTGGTTATCTCATCGGACTGCAATTTTTTTCAATTTTCATAGCCGTTGCCACAATATAAATTCAAAAGAATACATCAAATATGGATTTAAAGTTATGTGACAATCAAATTCGCAGTTCATGATTTGGTCACGTATCAAATAAAAGCGCTGTTCTCAAATCTGTGCTGTGGGATATTCACAGCAGAATATTTTCAGTCTTTTAATATTACCGAAAATACCGAATACCGAAAATTAAAAGAGGATTGTGAATACCCTGAATCTTTTAATATTACCGAAAATACCGAATACCGAAAATTAAAAGAGGATTGTGAATACCCTCACTGTGTTCTCTTCAAGATAAGTGATTTTTTAACTTTATGAAAATATTAATAAAGTTAAAATGATTGTGTTCTAAACAAATCATATCTTAATTTGATGGATTAAATTTTGGAAATGTTATTGAATTTGTTAATTTAAGTAATGGCCAACATTTGTTGAAATTTCGTGTTGCCCGATTTGCTTTCATAGATGTGTGGGTATTGAATACTATTTCCACCACAATAATCTATTATCCGAAAACTGAAAAAATCTAGTGGCAAAAAACGAAAACTTAATATTATAGTTGGTAATTAGCTAGTTACTGAATGGGTTTTTGCGATTTTAAAATTTAAAGACACCACATATGGCTTATTATTATGACGCCACGGCTCGTTTCATCAAAGCCTAAAAACAAATTGAAACCCACAATTAACTCGCTTACCCCTGGAGCCCAATGAACGCAACGCGAACGCAACTGCAACGCTATGAACTGTCACGCAGCGCAACATTTCAGCGGCAGAGCCCAATAGCATCTCGTGAAGTAGTACAAGTGACACAATATAAAGTGGTGTAAAGTTGGCAAATTACAAAAATGGATAATTTTGAAGCGATAATTTGCGTTGTTGGCCTTTATCTTTGTTATTTGTATGGTATTGCACTAGAGCTATCAATTTTTCCTCGAACGACGTTTCCCTAACCTCACTTTATGAACTGTCAATTATGTGGCAAAGTTAGAAGTTTGCAATCTTTTGCGTTGTAGTTGCGTTCTCTGCGTTCACTATGCTCACTTCAAATGACTTCTGTGGAATAAACTTGCAAGTGACTGTTTGTGCATTCGCGTTGCGTTCATTGGACTCCAGAGGTTACAGAGGTTAATGATCCATATAGATCTCTTAATCGGATAATTAAAAAAATACAGCTAATGACGTCACATATTTTTGGTTTATAGAGGGGGCAGGAGGATGTGACCCGTAACTGAAATGGGTATTTTTAGCCGTCGCTCCCCTTCTTGACGCCTCAAGAGCCCGCCAAAGTTTGTATGACACTTTTTTCTGGAGGGGTAGGTAGGTGTGTGGTACCTCAAATGAAAGGTGATGAGGAATAGATTTCAGTACTGCCTCCGCCGTCTCACAAAATTCAGCCAGCTAATATATTTCCCCCCTTCATGAGTTCCATTTAATCGGTGAGTGAGGGGGAGGGGAACCCTATCGTGCTATATATTTTTGTAATCTACTCTTTATTACATTTCATTTGAGGTACCACATACCTCTCCACCCCTTGCAGAAAAAAGTGTCATACAAAGTTTGGCGGGCTCTGGAAGTGGCAAGGGGGCCGAGCGACGTCTAAAAATACCCAAATTTTTTACATACTTTACTTTGCTATACTACATATAAGAGAGTAAATTTCTAAAGCAATATTAGCCGCAGTAACCGTAAAATATTTTATGAAAAACTTTGAAATTTAACAAATAACATCAAGTAATCGATTAATATACGAATATTAAAAAATACCCATCTCGGATAGGGGATACTTCTCTCTACGCCTCTCTACACATGAAAAATATGTAGCATCATTGGCGCTAAACTGAACTTTAGCTAAAAAACATAAATAATTTACATGAAATGTAACTCTTACACAGGGACTACATTGACTTTTATTTCTGGTGTACCAGCAAAACTGTTTGCTAAAAAGCCAATGTGGACCAATCTGGTTTACCAGTTTTTCTGGTAAGACAGTGCTGGTATACCATTTTCGTAGACAGTGCTGGTATACCAGATTTTGACAGGCAACCAAATTACAATGGCGGAAACTAAATTTTCGAGAAAAGATATATGAAAGCTTATCATTATTTTACGAGAAAAGGAATTTTGAATGGAATGCACATTTTAGATATTACAAGAGATTTGATTTGAGAGGGCAAAGGGTAGATTAGTTCCGTTCCAGACATTTTAAAGCCAATATTTTGGCAATCATAATTTGTTGCTTCCCGCTCATTGACATTTCGCCTACTGAACTGTTTTACCAGAATTTGCCCACCAAACAAATTTGACAGATTGCGACTAAAAGGCTTACCAGCTGGTATACCAGAAATAAAAGTAAATGTAGTCCCTGTGTTACACAGGGACTACATTACCTTTTATTTCTGGTATACCAGCTGGTAAGCCTTTTAGTCGCAATCTGTCAAATTTGTTTGGTGGGCAAATTCTGGTAAAACAGTTCAGTAGGCGAAATGTTAGTAAATAGGAAACAACAAATTATGATTACCAAAATATTGGCTTTAAAATTACTACAAAAGAACGAATCCACCCTCTGCCTTCTCAAATCAACTCTCTTGTAATGGTTAAAATGTGCATTCCATTCAAAATTCCTTTTCTCGTAAAATAATGATAAGCTCCCATATATATTTTCTCGAAAATTTAGTTTCCGCCATTTTAATTTGATTGCCTGTCAAAATCTGGTATACCAGCGCTGTCTACGAAAATGGTATACCAGCACTGTCTTACCAGAAAAACTGGTAAACCAGATTGGTCCACACTGGCTTTTTAGCAAACAGTTTTGCTGGTACACCAGAAATAAAAGTCAATGTAGTCCCTGTGTTAGTTCCTTATTATTTAATTCTTGGTGTAATAAGACTGAATTGAACAAACTTTTGTTTTTTTTTATTTTATGAATAAACTTTAAATATTTTGAAAAAAATAGTTCCAATAAGTAACTTAGAAATAGTTAAAATGAATTAAGTCCTAGAAAGAAATATTTTTTAGTCCTATAAATATTCTAAAAACACCAAGTTTGATTTTTTATACAGCTATTTCAAAAATCGGACTGAATGGGTTAATGCCTGCAAATGTCAATCTAATCAAGTTAACAATGACTAGTTAGTTATGTTGTTAACATTTAACAACGTAGCTTTTTCATTCAATTCATTTTTTTTTTTGACACATAAATCTTTGAGGATTTTGTATTCTGTTCTGATTCTTTTCATATCATTGGCTGAATTTATGATTTTCAAGAATTTGTTGCAATGTTTTGCTATATAAAAATTCAAATAAAAGGCTAAATTCGAAAGCATGAAAGTCAGTTGATCAATAGTTCTAATAGAAAAATGAAGTTTAATACATTCACGGTGTTTATTAGTTTAATTTTTTTAAACTTTTATGTTTGTTACGGAAAAAGCAATTATTTTAAACAAGCAGTTGCATCTTGTTGTACTTCTAATACTCTTTGTAATCCTTGTAATTATTGTAATCATTGTGCTTCGTGCTCGTGTCCTTCTATCAATTTGTGTCCAACCACTACGACTACAACGGCTGCGCCGGAAACTACTAGTGAACCTTGCGCAGCCCCCTTCTGCGATGGCACATATGATCCTGTTTGTGCATTCAATGGAGATTGCTTCTATCTTTTTGGTAACCAATGCCATCTCACTCGTTACAACACATGTTATGGGACAAGTATGTTATCTAGAATATTTTTATAAATACCTTTTAACAAATTATTTTAACTTTTTAGCCTTTAGTGAGACTCCAGTTGACTTAACGATATGCAACACTGCTGGTGTCAATATGTGTGTATTGTAGAAAATGCAAACTTGTTATGAAATCAGTATCTAGTTTAATTAAATTTAAAAAAAAAGTTTTAAAAAAATTTGAAGTCATCCTACTTAACGGTTTTCTATTAAATTGTACAATCAACAAAAAAATCAAATGCTAAAAAAGTTTCAATATATTGTTTAGATTCACAAACATAAAATTTCGTTGCTTATTTAAAAAAAATTATCTGATGTGAGCAGCACAAGGCTTGCTTATATAAAATCACCGTTCCTGCGCAATTTACACTAGAAACCCGACAAATATAAATTAGCTCCTATAAAAATATGATTTATTTCATAATATCTGAAATATCTCGATAAGATATCGATTTACGGCAAAAGGCAAATTAATAGAGAGGGTATTCACAATCCTCTTTTAATTTTCGGTATTCGGTGTTTTCGGTAATATTAAAAGACTGAAAATATTCTGCTGTGAACATCCCACAGCACAGATTTGAGAACAGCGCTTTTATTTGATACGTGACCAAATCATGAACTGCGAATTTGATTGTAAAATATGTCACATACCTTTAAATCCATGTTTGATGTATTCTTTTGAATTTCTATTGTATATCAAAATTCTATTGTATATCACGGCTATCAAAATTGAAAAAAATTGCAGTTCGATGAGATAACCAGCGAGAAAATTTGACAACTAAAAACATTACTAGCGCCACCCGCGGTTGATTCTTGATACCGAATACCCGGGCCGGAAAACACGACTCAAGGCATGTATACAATTACCGAATCCGGTAATTCATTTTTACATGAACCAAGTTACCGTCTCGGTAAAAATCTGTTAAATTTGACTGAATTACCGAACGGTAAATTTACCCGCAATTTAAAAGACGGCTGTCATAGAATAAACTACCGAAAAACCATTAATTTTCGCTAAAAACTGATTGTTCTGAAATAACGGTACATCTCCATAACGCTTTGAGATACGCAGTTCTAGTAAAAGACAAAGATGTAGGAAATTTCATTGTCTTCAGCTTCTGTAATGAAAACCAGCGACAAATGAGTAGTTTCGGAGTAAATTTCGAAAAACGAAATTGCGAATTATAAAAACATGCAATATTGGTTACTTCCGGTTAATGGATTTCAACCAAAAGTTGATAGGATTGTCCCACTCCGGGACCAAACATCCCTGCAAAATCTCATGGCTACCTCTATTACACCGTGTCTTCATTTGGGATTTTTCATCGCAGAGATTTTTGATTGACCAATCAGAGCTCGAGTTGACGGCGATAAAAAATCCCAGAGATAAATTTCATGAAATCTTGCAATTGCAAAATTTCTTGGAATTTCCCAATTCAAGATGGCGGAATCTAAATTCTCCCGACAAGTAGTTGCGAAAATAACTAATTTTTACAAACAATACGATACAAAAAGCTTTGGAAGAGAATATATAACATTAAGAGGTTTTTCTTTTCGTCTGTTCTTCTGTTTCAGCCTTTTCAATTTCACGTATTGCATTAATTGCGAGAGCGGCGACTAGGTGTTCTCTTTTCATCGCCATTTTGAGTACTAAAATTTCAAGAGATTTTCGGCCCAGCTGTCAAAAAAATCTCATTGCGGTGAGATATTTATTGGGATGAAAAATTATTAATCAAGACGCGGTGTTAGTATTTGAGAAACCTTGTACACAGACTGACAGACTAATAGTAGGTCTGTTCGATATAAGTCCTGGACTTACTCCGAATATTTTCACTTTACTCCACAAAATGGCGGATTTTCTTACTCTGAATTTGTTTTTATCGAACAACTTGGAGTAAGTTCAGAGTAAGTCTCGTTTGAACTGTCGTTTAATATATTAAATGTATTTCATGAAACATGTTTTGTAAACTTACGCTCAACTTGGTATACTCGAAATTCTCCGTCATGATTTTCAACATATGAATTTTCATAATTACACATTTTATAAATTTTTCTTGACTTCCAAACACTATAAAAGAGAGGTTATGTCTGACAAATATCAGCTGTCAAAAGTTTACTCCAGCTAAAAGCAAGAGTAAGTCCAGGACTGAAAAGATGAGTCCTGGACTTACACTTTTCTGTTCGATATGTGTTCGGAGTAAAAAAAAAATTTTACTCCGAGTAAGTCCAGGACTCATATCGAACAGACCTAGTGAGAAAAACTTCTTTGTAATACTGCTCCAATCGACTCAGGAGCACTCAAGAAATGTTTCTCAAACAAAATTAAGAGGTCGATAATTTTCATGAGTACAATACTTTATTTTACTACATTTAAGAAAGTAAATATGTAAAGCAATATTACATGGAAAAATATATGGGAACCGTTCCACCAAAATGGCATGCTCCAGTCCCGTATTTATGGGAAAATTAGCATAGTTTTTATGGAAAGAAACGGCATGGTGGTTGCCTATTGCCTTTTATTGCACAGATCGGACTGATCTATCAGAATTTCTGATTGCAATTATCGTCGATCTTTGAATTAAGTCAACATAATTTATGAGAGCGACGAATTTCTATTACTTGAACCAGGAAACATAAATCATCCTAATAATTATATTTGTTTTATCTAAAAGTTTTTTTTTTGTTCTATAGCATTTAAGATATTCCCGTTAAATTTAAATTGTGCATATCGGTATTTCTCATTGTGTGCAAAAAGTATACTGTTTGTACGGTAACCCCCACGGTACCGCAATATATTCGTTGTGTTCCCGAATTTAATACGGGTTTTAGGAAAAAACCGGCATTTTTCTTTTTAAATTATTTTATTTGGCGCCAAACAAAATAGGACTTCGTTTTTTTTTGTTGAAAATTTTCGGGAAAAATTTAACCGAATATACCGTGGTGGAAACCCTTAATTTTATTCGCCGATTGGTTGTTGGTATATTTATATATTCAGGGTATTCACTGTCCTCTTTTAAATTGCGGGTAAATTTACCGTTCGGTAATTCAGTCAAATTTAACAGATTTTTACCGAGACGGTAACTTGGTTCATGTAAAAATGAATTACCGGATTCGGTAATTGTATACATGCCTTGAGTCATGTTTTCCGGCCCGGGTATTCGGTATCAAGAATCAACCGCGGGTGGCGCTAGTAATGTTTTTAGTTGTCAAATTTTCTCGCTGGTTATCTCATCGAACTGCAATTTTTTTCAATTTTGATAGCCGTGATATACAATAGAATTTTGATATACAATAGAAATTCAAAAGAATACATCAAACATGGATTTAAAGGTATGTGACATATTTTACAATCAAATTCGCAGTTCATGATTTGGTCACGTATCAAATAAAAGTGCTGTTCTCAAATCTGTGCTGTGGGATATTCACAGCAGAATATTTTCAGTCTTTTAATATTACCGAAAATACCGAATACCGAAAATTAAAAGAGAATTGTGAATACCCTCATTATTGCATTATTTAAATTTATGCATGCTGGCACTCTTGTATATTTTTGAATATTTTTACGTTTTTATTTATAAAATATAATTTTATTCCCATGAATTAAGAAATAATAATGATTTCTATGTCTATCATTTATCAGTTAGATTTAAATAAATTATTTTAAGTATTTCTATGATATGCGAACTACACTTGTTTCACTTATTTTAAAAGTGGAATTCGCTGGTATGTCCTGCTAGGTGAGTTTAGGCATGGGGTGCAGTGTGGTGAGACGATGAAAATGATAAGTTGAAGATGTCTTGACAAGGATTTTACTATTTTTCCTTCCATTTTCTATTTCTTCTGGACGGATCAGGTTGGTAAACGGTATGAATGATTTTTTAAGCACGACTTTGAGCAGCCCAAGGAACCACCTCCATTTTCGTCGAGCTAGCCGGAGCAACAACTCGAGCGTGCCTACCTGCCTCTTTGCTCTCCCTAAAACATATAGAAATTTTACAGTCCACCAAAAAAAAGCAAGCATTTAAAAATTTCAAGTTCCATAAATAAACGGAACTGAAGAAATAGTAAAGAGAGTGCACCGCAAAAGAAATTATTTTGAGATATATGTAATGTGAAAATTCGTAAAACATAATTTTCAACAAACTACAGCCGAACGGGGACAACATGTCTAAAGCTCTAGTTTTGAGTCAAATGCCAAAAACTCTTCTGTTTGTCTGACAGATTCATTTTTAAGTTAACACGTTGACGGACAGTTGCGTCTATAGCCGTCAAGTTCAAGTTCACTATGTGACATGACGGCAATAGCCGTCCAATACGAAACGGTCGTTTTTAGACACTGCGGCTGTAGCAGCACAAATGTGCATTTACCAGCGTACAAGTAGAAGCCTAGTGTCATGTTTTCGAAAAAAAATTTAGTATGCAAGGTTAACACATTGAGTATGCACGTGGTTGTGAACGGAGTAGTGCGATCTTGTTTTAGTGTCAATTTTCGAATTTCACTTGTTTCTACTGTCCGTCAACGTGTTAAAAAAGGTCAATAGACTGATCGAATTTAATACATTTTATACAATTCCATTTCATCTGCAGGTATTAGTATCTGAAAACTACAAATCTGAAGCGTGTGAACTAATCAAGTTGAGCCATTTACAATAAAGCTTTATGTGTTGCGAATTATTTGCAGTATTTTTTTTATATTTTAAGAGTTTCTATTCAAATAATTTTCTCATTCTTTTCGTATCATTGACTAAATTGACGATTTTCAAGAATTTATTGCAATGTTTTGCTATATAAAAATTTATATAAAAGGCTAAATTCGAAAGTATGAAAATCAGTTGATCAATAGTTCTAATAGAAACATGAAGAGTAATACATTTATGGTGTTTATTACACTCAGAAAAATGGAGGCTAACTCGACGACCTACATACGGCGTAATTGGCCTCGGGCAGGCGCGCGTTCGCCTGCATGTGGGCAAGTAAAACTGAGTTGACCTGCCCAACTAACATTGATTCACACATTTGGGTAACAGCGACGTCGCTGTTGAAGATTTGGTGCCTCCGGAGGAACAGTTGTGACCTAACAGCGACGTTTGAGTGATGTCGACGTGACGTATTTGGCGCAATATGAACTGTCAATTATGTGGCAAAGTTAGAAGTTTGCAATCTTTTGCGTTGTAGTCGCGTTCTCTGCGTTCACTATGCTCACTTCAAATGACTTCTGTGGAATAAACTTGCAAGTGACTGTTTGTGCATTCGCGTTGCGTTCATTGGACTCCAGAGGTTACAGAGGTTAATGATCCATATAGATCTCTTAATCGGATAATTAAAAAAATACAGCTAATGACGTCACATATTTTTGGTTTATAGAGGGGGCAGGAGGATGTGACCCGTGTTACACAGGGACACCTAGTCGCCGCTCTCGCAATTAATGCAATACGTGAAATTGAAAAGGCTGAAACAGAAGAACAGACGAAAAGAAAAACCTCTTAATGTTATATATTCTCTTCCAAAGCTTTTTGTATCGTATTGTTTGTAAAAATTAGTTATTTTCGCAACTACTTGTCGGGAGAATTTAGATTCCGCCATCTTGAATTGGGAAATTCCAAGAAATTTTGCAATTGCAAGATTTCATGAAATTTATCTCTGGGATTTTTTATCGCCGTCAACTCGAGCTCTGATTGGTCAATCAAAAATCTCTGCGATGAAAAATCCCAAATGAAGACACGGTGTAATAGAGGTAGCCATGAGATTTTGCAGGGATGTTTGTTCCCGGAGTGGGACAATCCTATCAACTTTTGGTTGAAATCCATTAACCGGAAGTAACCAATATTGCATGTTTTTATAATTCGCAATTTCGTTTTTCGAAATTTACTCCGAAACTACTCATTTGTCGCTGGTTTTCATTACAGAAGCTGAAGACAATGAAATTTCCTACATCTTTGTCTTTTACTAGAACTGCGTATCTCAAAGCGTTATGGAGATGTACCGTTATTTCAGAACAATCAGTTTTTAGCGAAAATTAATGGTTTTTCGGTAGTTTATTCTATGACAGCCGTCTTTTAAATTGCGGGTAAATTTACCGTTCGGTAATTCAGTCAAATTTAACAGATTTTTACCGAGACGGTAACTTGGTTCATGTAAAAATGAATTACCGGATTCGGTAATTGTATACATGCCTTGAGTCATGTTTTCCGGCCCGGGTATTCGGTATCAAGAATCAACCGCGGGTGGCGCTAGTAATGTTTTTAGTTGTCAAATTTTCTCGCTGGTTATCTCATCGAACTGCAATTTTTTTCAATTTTGATAGCCGTGATATACAATAGAATTTTGATATACAATAGAAATTCAAAAGAATACATCAAACATGGATTTAAAGGTATGTGACATATTTTACAATCAAATTCGCAGTTCATGATTTGGTCACGTATCAAATAAAAGTGCTGTTCTCAAATCTGTGCTGTGGGATATTCACAGCAGAATATTTTCAGTCTTTTAATATTACCGAAAATACCGAATACCGAAAATTAAAAGAGAATTGTGAATACCCTCATTATTGCATTATTTAAATTTATGCATGCTGGCACTCTTGTATATTTTTGAATATTTTTACGTTTTTATTTATAAAATATAATTTTATTCCCATGAATTAAGAAATAATAATGATTTCTATGTCTATCATTTATCAGTTAGATTTAAATAAATTATTTTAAGTATTTCTATGATATGCGAACTACACTTGTTTCACTTATTTTAAAAGTGGAATTCGCTGGTATGTCCTGCTAGGTGAGTTTAGGCATGGGGTGCAGTGTGGTGAGACGATGAAAATGATAAGTTGAAGATGTCTTGACAAGGATTTTACTATTTTTCCTTCCATTTTCTATTTCTTCTGGACGGATCAGGTTGGTAAACGGTATGAATGATTTTTTAAGCACGACTTTGAGCAGCCCAAGGAACCACCTCCATTTTCGTCGAGCTAGCCGGAGCAACAACTCGAGCGTGCCTACCTGCCTCTTTGCTCTCCCTAAAACATATAGAAATTTTACAGTCCACCAAAAAAAAGCAAGCATTTAAAAATTTCAAGTTCCATAAATAAACGGAACTGAAGAAATAGTAAAGAGAGTGCACCGCAAAAGAAATTATTTTGAGATATATGTAATGTGAAAATTCGTAAAACATAATTTTCAACAAACTACAGCCGAACGGGGACAACATGTCTAAAGCTCTAGTTTTGAGTCAAATGCCAAAAACTCTTCTGTTTGTCTGACAGATTCATTTTTAAGTTAACACGTTGACGGACAGTTGCGTCTATAGCCGTCAAGTTCAAGTTCACTATGTGACATGACGGCAATAGCCGTCCAATACGAAACGGTCGTTTTTAGACACTGCGGCTGTAGCAGCACAAATGTGCATTTACCAGCGTACAAGTAGAAGCCTAGTGTCATGTTTTCGAAAAAAAATTTAGTATGCAAGGTTAACACATTGAGTATGCACGTGGTTGTGAACGGAGTAGTGCGATCTTGTTTTAGTGTCAATTTTCGAATTTCACTTGTTTCTACTGTCCGTCAACGTGTTAAAAAAGGTCAATAGACTGATCGAATTTAATACATTTTATACAATTCCATTTCATCTGCAGGTATTAGTATCTGAAAACTACAAATCTGAAGCGTGTGAACTAATCAAGTTGAGCCATTTACAATAAAGCTTTATGTGTTGCGAATTATTTGCAGTATTTTTTTTATATTTTAAGAGTTTCTATTCAAATAATTTTCTCATTCTTTTCGTATCATTGACTAAATTGACGATTTTCAAGAATTTATTGCAATGTTTTGCTATATAAAAATTTATATAAAAGGCTAAATTCGAAAGTATGAAAATCAGTTGATCAATAGTTCTAATAGAAACATGAAGAGTAATACATTTATGGTGTTTATTACACTCAGAAAAATGGAGGCTAACTCGACGACCTACATACGGCGTAATTGGCCTCGGGCAGGCGCGCGTTCGCCTGCATGTGGGCAAGTAAAACTGAGTTGACCTGCCCAACTAACATTGATTCACACATTTGGGTAACAGCGACGTCGCTGTTGAAGATTTGGTGCCTCCGGAGGAACAGTTGTGACCTAACAGCGACGTTTGAGTGATGTCGACGTGACGTATTTGGCGCAACACTTTTCCCAAGAATTTGCCCACGGAGGCACACGCTGTGAGGTAACAACGACGTCGCTGTTTAATATGGAATCTGTCATTCGTTTTTTAATAGTGTGTGTACTTAATACTATAAATATGCGAAAATTGTATTAGATGTGATAGTTAACATATAACACATTAATAAATGTGTACTTCCATCGAATGTGTTTATGTGTAGCTTCATCGAATATTCTTAAATAATGGAAGACATTTTATGAATGCCAATCTGAATGATATTAAATAATGGCATTTTGATGATTTTTCAGATCAAAAATTCCAAACGAATGAAATTTTTCGATGAAAGTGCTTGTGTTGCTTCCTAAAAAAAACTACTCCTCCTCATAATTTTGCAAAAAAGGGAAATTTTTCATGAAAATCTGAAAAAATGGGCATAAAAACTTTAACCAAAAACGATTCAATCTAATTTCTAAGAGAAGGTATTATTCCAAAAACTGATTTTTTCCCAATCAGGTTCATGAAATAGTATTTAAAAAGCCTTTAATTCGATTTACAAAACTCGCAAATCGTTTAACAAAATCACCGCCATATTTAAAAGTGAAATACGGTGGCAACTAAAATTACACATCGCTCAGAAATTAAAAACTGTTGTAGTCTTTCACTAAAACTCCAAAAACCTTTTTTTTACATTTATTTATTGTGTTTTACAATAGATAAAGAAAATAAAAAATGTCTAAACTTTAACTTTCATTGTAGTTATTTTGGCAATTCAGACATTAAAAGGAAATTTGAATTTTTGTCGGCCTCGCTTTTAAGTTCCCCAGCAATTTTTAGATGTTCAATTGGTGACTCTAAATAACAAATTCTCTAATTTACATCACAAATCAGATATTTCAGTTACAGAACTGGTTTCCCCATTCGCCTTGAAAATTTTCAGATTTTGTTTTTACTTTGCCATTTTGTAAGTGACTGTGTGAACACGTAATATGAAATGGCCGACCAGGCTTCATTATTTCTTTGGCCAGAAGCAATAACAGCTTAAATCGACTTATTTTCAATATGAGTTGTATTTGAACCAACAAAAGGACTATTTTGGCCTCACATGAAAATTGACTTAAGCGGTTATTGCTTCTGGCCACAAATCTATTTGCGCAAGTATTTGTGCCACACACACATTTTTCCGGGTGAATTGACAGTTCAATTTAAATTCCTTTGAAGTTAATATCTCTTGAAATGTATAAAGTAGTAGAAACGGTCGAGAATGGAACTATACTGCAGTACCGTCCAATTGAGAACAAAACTCCTTTCTTTTTTGGCCAAAACATATGACGAAATTGCAAATCGACAGAATTAGAAAGAATTTTTCTTCTACTTCTGAAAAAAAACTGGGTGAAAATGCAATGCAAGGTGAAATGTTTTGCACAAGATTTTATGGAAGCCTTGCAGTTAGAGAAATATTATGGACGCTTTCTACTTCCCACACTTTTGCTATTCTCTCTGAGCATTTCAAATTGTTTTTCCATATTTTACAAGAACAAGAAACTGAATGACATAAAATAAAAATTGACAGTTCTTCCTCACAATTGCCTGGTACTGAAACGTAACAGCGACGATTATGTGACAATAAAAAATTCCCGCCGAGGCACAACTGTGCCCGCATTTCCACTTTGCCCGCGTGGGAATTTTTGTGGTAACAATTTAGTCACTATTCCTTTAACTTTTCCCAAATGGGAAATGTGCCGTCAGAGGCAAATGTTGGGAACAATTCCTGCGCAATGACGTCGAGACAACGTTTTTGTTTTGAAAATCGAAGGTGGTCACATCAAGGCACGAAATGTTTGTTGGGCTGTGGTCGGAGAAATTCTGAAATTAAGCCACCAGCAGGTGAAGTAGGGCATTGGGAGCTGCACGAGTTGACCTTAGATAGGTTAACTCTGACCGCTAGGTGGCTTACAGAAACCTCTGTAAGGTCAGAGTTAACCTGACAAAAAGTTGACCTGGACATTTTTCTGAGTGTAGTTTAATTTTTTTAAACTTTTATGTTTGTTACAGAAAAAGCAATTATTTTAAATAAGCAGTTGCATCTTGTTGTACTTCTAATACTCTTTGTAATCCTTGTATTCATTGTGCTTCGTGCTCGTGTCCTTCTACCAATTTGTGTCCAACCCCTACGACACCCCCGCCCACGATGACTGTTGTCCCTTACCCGATAATTTGCCCGGCTTTTTTGATCCAGTTTGTGTTTTCCATGGAAATTGCTTCTCAAAACTTTACAACGAATGTGAAGTTCAACATTCTAACATTTATTTTGGGAAAAATATACAATTTAATCATATAGAATTTTCAAGATTTTTTTAACTACTTATTTTTTTACAGATTTTAGGAATCAAGTCACATTGCTTGTTGGTAATAGCAAAAATGTGACTATGTGCACTTAAGAGTTGAAAAAACTTATGACAACACCATCAATCGTCGTTTGTATGTCATTAATGCCCGTTTGCGCGTACTATTGTTAAAAAATCAATTTGCGGTTAGCATACTTAAACCGTAGAAATTCTGGAACTTAAATAATTTAAGTTGTACTTAAGTTGCTAAGATTCGTCGGTGCAAACTGCACTAAGCGTTGTTAACAGAATATAAAAACATAACAAAAGCTATAATTGCCAATCTGGCAATCATTGGAGACCCGTATGGTGATATTCGTATTAAAATTCGAACAGTTATACCAAAATTCCACTTTGAAGTCAAACTTTCCAATAAGATTTTTTAAAATTTATTCCAATCGGATTTTGATGTATGGGAGTTTTATGTAGAATCATATTCCAAATAACTTTTGTTCTTGGACTTTTTTGATAAGATGTACCGTTTTTGAGATATTCGCAAAAATCGTTTTCGTTCGTATGGGGGGTACCCCCCCTAATGGTCCATTTTTGCCCATTAACAAACTTAGCCTCGCATTTTACGAAAAACGGATCTGTGCAAACTTTCAAGTCTCTAGCTCAATCCGTGCGCCCGCAATCCGCGCCACAGACAGACGGACGGACGGACAGACGGACAGACAGACAGACAGACAGACTGACTGACGGACATGCAAAATTCAATTTTTTTTAACATTCTAAACACACTGGTGTAATTCATTTTTTTGTGCGATGACGGGATCTTGGCGTTACAAACGGTAAGGCAAAGTTAATATACCCTTTGGTTTCACCATACGGGTATAAAAAACTGAAAAATTTGATTGCTTTTGTTTTAGTCAACTATTATCAAAAACAAATGTAATTGTGGCTATTTGTTAAAATTTTACTAAATTACTGGCGTATACGGCTGTGAAAAATTAGTTTTTGATTGCCTAAGAAGGTTCAAAAAAGATTCCTTAGGTTTGCTCTCCGTAAGCTACCTTGGGTTGATGTACTAAACCTACCGCCTTAAGGTGGGTTTAGAAACACGAGCATTTTCATTTTTACTGGCAAAGTGAGTGAAATGCCAGATTTCTTATGACTTTTTCACCAAGTGGGAAAGGGACGGGAAACCACTCAGTAAAAATTTTACTGGAAATGTTGCTTGCATGTAGTAGTTTTACTATCCATAATTTTCGTCGACGATAGGAAAGTTATGGCAGTAAACAACAACAAACACATTGGACTTCCCCGCCATGCCAGCAAAATGTTACCCCTGAATTATGGGGAATTATGGCAGCCAGCAAAAGTAAGGTTAAGTTCGATGTTTATTTGAAAGCTACGCATTTTAAATGGAAACGGGAGGTAATAATAATTATGTTATTAATTATAACATCACACAAAATGATTTTGTTAGGTGAAATTGAAGTGCTAACAAACGTATTGCTGCGATAAGGTGATGTGCAGTGACAGTTCGCCATAAAGTGGAAGGGAAAGTACGTGTAAATAAATAAATAAATAAATGTAAAATTCGTTTATGATAAGGTGGCCAACATTATTTCATGACAAAGCAGCACAAAAAGCGGTTGTGAAATTCCACACATTCGTTTAACAGTTTAATGATTTTCAGATAAGTATTCTTTCTAAAAAGCTTTTATTTAATTTCACTTGTTTGGATCAAATCTTCTAACCTAATTTGGCCCACTAAAAATGTCTGATTGACGTGAAATTTTGCACATATGCGTAGTTGCGATGACAATACAAAAAAAATAAAAATATAAAAAATACGGTTCATGCTTTTAACTCCATAAAATACGTCACATTAACTATCGGCCGTACGAACTTCGTCCCCTCGTTCCCCCTTAACCAACCACTCGCTCTTTGTACGGAGTACCGCTGACACACTATCGCAGAAAGTGTCACGTATTTTATGGAAGCAAAGAGAAAAATTGTAAATTGAACTATTTTATAATGGAGAATCGGGACTATAACTAAAATAGCTAATTTAAATTACAAATGTATCAAAAGCTATAATTGCCAGAGCTTAATTCTCGAATACTCTATATGAGGACAGGCAAAATGTTTATTTACAAAAATCCATTTGTATAGAAGAAAGGCACAGGAGTGGTCCGATTAAATTTTGATGTATGGAACAGTTATGGAAAATGATTATACTCATATGCTTCACCCTGTCCCATACAAATGGAATACTTTTCTCCTGTTTTCCCGAAAATTATGCATCGGATCCGCAAAAAACTTAAGAAAAGCTGCGATTGCCAGGGGCCAATAGTAAAATACTCTATATGATGAATGTTTATTTTAAAAAAATCATCTGTATAGGAGAAAGAGAATGGTTTAATTTAATTGGATTTTGATGTATGGGACGGTTATCTAAAATCAGACAGACAGACAGACGGACATGCGGAAATCAAAATCTTTTGTCATCCCTAACACCCAGATGTAGTTCCTTTTCATGTCAGAAGATTAGTTCGATGCGTTACAAACGGTTTACTAAATCTAATATAGTAGACGCTCGTTTATATGAACATCGCGTTATATGAACACCAAATATTGGACATTAATCACAAAAAAACTTTTATATTATATTGATGTGCTGAGATGGAATCGCTTACAGTGATAGTTGATGGAAGTATGTAGCTATCGGTGAATTTTGCGAGCTTTGATAAGATGATAATTATACAATTTGTAATCCAATATTTGAAATGAAAAGCGGAAGCTACCAGAGTATCACTACATTGTGATTGCTTCATGGTCGAAATTTAAAAAACTTTCGCACTGACAAGGTCTGAAAAATCGACATTTGATAATCACGGTCAACTACCTTAGGCTATTCTGCTCCTGTACTTAGTTCATATAAACGCGCGTCTACTGTATACTTCTATATGTACGAGGACAGTCCGATAAGTACTTAGCCTCACCGCCCGATGACGCCACTATCGCAGGAGAAATTTACTATCGTGTAGTACATTCTCATAGACGGCTACAGTCAAAATTTCAGTCGAATCGAACTCGTAGTTTTGTTTTGACCGCGTATGGAAGTGGGCGTGTCTGCGGATTTCAGAAAAATGGTAAAAGAGCAATATCGGTCGGTGATTCGATTCTTGTTTCTGGAAGGGAAATCGCGCAGTGAAATCAAAGAGCGCTTGGATGATGTGTACGGTGACTCTTCTCCTTCGATGGCGACCGTCAAAAATTGGTGTAACGAGTTTCAACGTGGTCGCACGTCGGTTTTTGATGAGCCACACCCAGGTGCTACGAAAACGGCTACCACGGAGGATAACATAACAAAAATCCACGATCTCGTATTGGCAGACCGCCAATTGAAGGTGCGCAAGATAGCTGAGACAGTAGGCATCTCAAAAGACCGCGTGGGTCATATCCTGCATGAAATTTGGGCATGAGAAAGCTGTCGGCGCGATGGGTGCCGCGTTTGCTCACTCCGGACAACAAGAGCAACCGTGAAACCACTTCACAGCAGTGTTTGACGCTGTTCAAGCACAATCCGAAGGAGTTTCTGCATCGTTTCGTGACCGTCGACGAAACATGGATCCACTGGTACACACCAGAGACTGTCGAAACAGTGGACTTTACCCGGCGAGCGTGCTCCGAAGAAGGCGAAGACTGTCCTATCTGCCGGAAAGGTGATGGCCACCGTTTTCTGGGATTCACAAGGTGTGATCTACATCGACTACCTGGAGAAGGGCAAAACGATCACAGGGCTCTACTATACCGAATTATTGGGCCGATTCGACGCCGAATTGCAGAAAAAACAGCCCCATTTGGCGAAGAAAAAAGTGCTCTTCCACCATGACAACGCACCGGCTCAAACCTCTGCCGTCGCCACGGCCAAATTGGTCGAATTGGGCTACGAACTGCTGCCCCATCCACCGTATTCTCCAGATTTGGCCCCGTGCGACTTCTTTTTGTTTCCAAACTTGAAAAAGTCACTCGCCGGGCAGAAATTTGAGTCGAATGAGAAGGTCATCGCCGCTACGGAGGCCTACTTTGCAGACCTCGAGAACACGTATTTTTCAGACGGGTTAAAGAAGTTGGAGCATCGCTGAGTCAAGTGTATCGAGCTAAAAGGAGACTATGTTGAGAAATAAATGGTCACTTTTCCAAAATTTTCGTTTTTTTTTTTGTGGGCTAAGTACTTATCGGACTGCCCTCGTATATCATAGAAAGTATAAAAAGGTGGAAGTTAAATACTGGTGAAAAGATTTTATAATAAGAATTTGTATTTCGGTTAATTGTTATATGCGTACAAAAATTGATGAGGAATAAATTTAAAGTTATGTTAACCAATAAAGTGAAAGTTACGAAGTAGTAGAATTTTAATAGGTTATGAAATATCAGAAGCAACTTCGGAATTTGTATAGTTAATATACAGACGATTCTAAATTTATTTGTTGGACCGGTTTCCATACACAATCAGTTTGCTATATTAATTCAGTAGACCAAAATATCAATGCATTTTAAAAGAAAAGAATATCCGATACAAAAAATTTGATAACAAAACTTGTGTGTTTTTCACACATATTTTATTATTAGATACAAAGCTTTTGGCGGGTTTCACAAAATTTTTACAGACCGCTGTATTGAGTTAGCGGGCGAATTTCATGCAAAAGAGCATGCTTTAGTGGCAGTTAAAAACCCGCCCGAGGTCTTGGAAAAACCAAAGTTCTGAATGAAAACAAAATCAGAATAAAGAATATCTGATGTGAACAGCACATGACTTTCTTATACAAAATCTACGTTTTTGCACAATTTACAAAGGGCTATTCACTCTTTATCGTAGCTGATCGTAAACTCGTAGAATCGTAGAATCGTAAATAAAATCGTAGTTTTTTGACAGTTCTCCATACAAATTTTTTTACGACGAAAACTATAATCTTCCACAGCCGAAGGTATGGTAAAATCGTAGTTTTTGTCGTATTTCTAACAAAGTGAGGTTAAGGCATGTTTTGTGACATGTCAACTTGGTGCCAACTCTAAAATGGACATTGGAAAAGCAAGTAAATTAAAGTATTTATATGATTTAGTATAAATTAAGAGTTAAAAAATGCTTTAAACAATTTAGGTAAAGAAAATAAATAAAAGAGTCAAAAATTTACGACAAAACCCACAACCTCTAGTAACGCGCGTCTCATGCTTTGTTGTAATTTTCCATCGTAGATGTACAGTACAATCTACGATTTTACTATCTACGATAAAGAGTGAATTGTCCTAATGTAACCCGACGGGTAAAATATTAGTGTAAAAATATGAATTTTTCTTTTACAAAAAATATTTCGAATATATCAATTATAGTAAAATATATCAATTTATGGTAAAAGGCAAAAACGTGGAGAATTTTAATATCTTTATTTCTTCCTTTAAATGTTTTTTTCCGCGAAACCGTTAGAGAGAATCCGGTTTGAGATATTTGGTTCTAGTTTGAGATATCGATTTCAAGTAAATGTAGGAAATACTGAAAACGCGTATACTTACTGAAAATGCGTAATTTGAGAGTAAATAGCAAAAAACCAAACTACTTTTTTTAAAAAGCCGCCATTTTAATTACTTACGGTTAATGGATTTCAACCAAAAGTTCATCGGATTGTCCCACTCCATGCCTAAACATGCCTATAAAATTTCATGGCTCTACCTTTATTAGTTTTTAAGAAATCTTGTACACAGACTGACAGACTGAAAGACATTTTTGTAATAATGCTCCCCTCGACCCAGAAGTGCCAAAGATATGTTTTTAGGCAAAATTAAGAGGTCGAAATTTTTCATGAATAACAATACTTTATTATACTTCGTATAAGAAAGTAAAAGATTTGAATAATTGTATGGGCCGGCTGATCGGTATTCTAAGGTCGGTATTATAAAATTTGATAATATTAGTGATTAGAATCGATAAAACTGGTTTTAATGTTGATTTTTCCCGCTTCACTACCAATAACTCAAATATATTCAACAGGGATGCAAAACGTTACCGTGACGTAACGCCATAAGGAAATAATTTTCCCGTTATTTCTTAAAAATTATGTGTAGGAAATGTACATTTAATATGAACTTCTTTGTGATATTTAAATCCTTTAAACCGTAATCACTCTGTTACTTTTATTTTAATATTTGTCATTCTAAAATAATTTGTAAAACTGTTCGGTTCAATAAATAATATGTATTAAAATATCGGCATTTGTTTAATTTTGAGCCATCCTACATATGTTATATCGACGAAAACGGTAACGAAAACTGTAACGAAAACGAAAACGGTAACGAAAACCGAAATACATTATATCGTTTTTTAAACGTTTTTATTTAATTTCTACAAATTTTCATTTTTGCCCAAGTAACAATTTTAGGTTAAGAAACGTATTTGAAACCATGGTAACAAAACTCAAAAGTTTCACATTTGGTTTCTGTATCCTTTCAGAAACGTTTCAGAAACGTTTCAGAAACCCTATTTAGAAGCTGGTTTCAAAATATCCGTTTTTGGTGGGTTTATTCGGAAACCATCTAAAATGTAACCAAAATGTGACCTAAATTGAAGGGTTTTTTTGTAACCACGGTTACAAATAACAACCCAAGAATGTTAGTTATATCTTAACAGAGAAAATATTGAACATCAAAATCTTTGATGCCATAAAGGATAAAATAAAATCAGTTAAAGATTTCTTTTTTGGTAAAATTGTAAAAAAAAATACAAAAGCAGCAACCAAAAAGCGACACCTGAAATTTTTTAATGTGAAAAATAAACTAATGGGTAGTTCTCCCATATTAAATTTTTCGTGTATCATTCTCCAATATATCATCTGTAATCCTGATAAAAAATTTCCCAATCAAAAGTCCAAAAATGACACACATTAGCAAAGATTAATTTTTAGAACAAAAAAAATCAAGAACTTTCATTCGATTATCCTGCCATAAAATTTGACGCATATTTATCACATATATTTTAAGTATAAATTGTTAAAAATGAATACTTAAAAGGATGTTAAGCGGCAACTGTAAGTTGAAAGTGTCCGTGTTAATCTCACCTTTTTTCTGTGAATGTTTTTTTTGAACCGATTTTTTGAAGAACTATGCTTGATCAAATAAAAATATGTTTTTCAAAGTTTTTCTAGTTTTTAGTACAGTCAGAAAAATAATATCTATAAAAAAATGGACGTTATTTGGATTTGGAACCACCTTTGAAGAACGTCTTCCTTATTTTTCTTAAACGATTTTTATAGCGTAAATGAAGGTATCATAAAGTTTTTAATGGAGTTTATGATGCATTTTCATATAATCTGTGAAATCTACTTGAAGAATTTATGAAAAAATCTCGCCCAGGACAGCATTATGTAATACTGAATAATAAAAAAACCAACCATTTGAATGATTTCGATTGATGGTCACACCTCCAGAAAAATGTCCTTTCTTGCGCTTTCCAAATCAGGGCCTAAAATATGTATAAGACCTTATAAGCAGTGTTGCCATTTTGACCGTTTTCCGGTCAGATTTGACCGGATTTTGTCCACTTTGACAGGAGAAAAAATGAAAATCCGGTCGACCGGATTTTTAACCGGAACTGAATGTGTTTTCGACCTTTTTTAACAGTTTTTCAATTGGGAAAGAAATAACATATTTTCAACATTATCAATTTTCATAAAAAGAATGTTCACAAATTGAACGCACCCTTTGTAATTTATAAGTGGAAATTGGGACTTTTCGGGTTAATGCAATAATTCGGGTACATAACACATGGATCAATAAGTCCCGAGACTAACAATGAAAACAACATTTTTTTTGCCAAATTTTTTTTTATTCATCAATATAATCACCTTTTAGGGTGATACAATCGTTCCAACGCTTTTCCAATTTTTCAATACCATGTTTATAAAAAAAATTATCTTTCGCTTCAAAATAAGCTTCAGTTTCAGCGATGACCTCCTCATTTGAGCCAAATCTTTTTCCCTGGAGCATTTTTTTAAGATCAGCAAAGAGCCAGTAGTCACTGGGGGCTAAATCTGGCGAGTATGGGGGGTGGGGAAGCAGATGAAAGCCCAATTCGTTCAATTTTGCCATTGTTTTCATCGACTTGTGGCAGGGTGCATTGTCTTGGTGAAAAAGGATTTTTTTTCTCTGCATGTGCGGTCGTTTTTTTGCGATTTCCTCCTTCAAACGCACCAGCAAGTCAATATAATAATCACTGTTGATCGATTTACCTTTTTCGAGGTAGTCAATGAAAATCACGCCATGCGTATCCCAAAAAACTGACGCCATGACTTTGCCAGCTGACTGCTGCGTTTTCGGACGCTTCGGACGGCTTTCGCCAGCTGTGCGCCACTCAGATGACTGCCGCTTCGACTCTGGAGTGTAGTGATGTATCCATGTTTCGTCCATGGACACGTAACGACGCAAGAAATCTTTTTTATTGCGAGTAAATAGCGATAAACAGCTTTCTGAATCATCGACTCGTTGCTGTTTTTGTTCCATCGAAAGCAATCGCGGCACCCACTTGGAAAAAACCTTTTTCATGCTCAATTTTTCATGAAGGATAGTAAATGCACTTCCATATGATATCTGTGTTATCTCAGCAATCTCACGGAGCTTCACTTTACGATCTTTCATTATAATTTTTGTCACTTCACTCACATTTTCCGGTGTAACGGCTTCCACAGGTCTACCCGAGCGTTCCGCGTCATTTGTGTCGGTACGACCACGTTTAAACTCGGCAAACCACCGACAAATCGTTGCTTTTGATGGACAAGAGTCCGGGTAACATTTTTCAATCCATTGTTTCGCTTGCACGGTGTTTTTACCCATTAAAAAACAATGTTTTATCAGAACACGAAACTCGGTTTTTTCCATTTTTTAAACAAACTACAAAACGACTTTACTCCAACCTCGATAACTCAGCTGTTTCTGGTCCGATCGACTTAAAATTTTGACACGTTTCAAGCAAAGGTTAGTACTCTACAAAGACGTGGTTACTGGTTTAATACGAGCGTCATCTCTGGGTTAGTCTCGGGACTTATTGATCCATGTGTTACCAGGGGTGTTAGTTGAAATTTGCCGGTTTTACTAATAGCTGTCGCTAGAGATATGTATACATTTCTTTTGGCATCTATGTCATATTTTTCTATTGACATTAATCTTCAAAACTACACAAGTTACGTTCCGTCAAAATAACAACGTCATAGCGTTAAAGCTGTTTGAAAATGTCAATTTTGTGCCTGAAAACGTGCATTCGCGGCACGCATTACTTTTTCTCTTTAATTAAAAGAAAAAAACCGCTGAAAGCCATCGTTTGCTGGTAGAAACTTACGGTGATCATTCCCCAACCATAAGAACATATGAGACGTGGTTTCGACAATCCAAAAGTGGTGATTTCAACATCCAGGACAAAAAACGTGCTGGGAGGCCGAAAACATTTGAAGATGCGGAATTACAGAAATACTGAATATTAAACAGTTAATACTGATCGCTACCGACAAAAAATGATCAATTTGAACCATGAATTGATCAAAAAACGTCCGCAATACGCTGAAAGACATGGTAAGGTGATTTTGCAGCATGACAACGCGCTGTCTCACACAGCAAAATCAGTCAAAAAAGTGTTCAAATCACTTGGATGCGAAGTATTACCGCACCCGCTGTACTCTCCAGACCTGGCTCCATCTGACTACTATCTTTTTGCATCGATGGGGCACGCGCTTGCAGAGCAGCACTTCGCCGATTTCGAAGAAGTGAAAAAATGGCTCGATGAGTGGTTTAGCTCGAAGGAGAAACAGTTCTTTTGGGATGGCATCCATAAATTGCCTGGGAGATGGGCAAAATGTGCAAAATCAAATGGACAATACTTTGAATAAAAATTTTTTGAGATTCCCTTGAGAATTAAGTGTTTTCTTTATCGAAAAAACCGGCAAATTTCAACTAGCACCCCTGGTATATGTAAGTTATAATAATATTTCTGGAGATCTATTGGGGATGTGAATTAATTCGTAGCCTTTTACAAAAGATGACGTAACTATTTTTCTATTCATTTTTCCCATTTTCTGAATATTTATTGGAAAAGTACTTTCACTGATCGTTAATTTGTAGTATTTATCATTTAGTTGAAGTGAAAAAGAAGATGCTTTCTACTTCATCAAATATGTCGAATTTTGTACCGAATTATTGGAAAGTTCGACTTCGAAGTGGAATTTGGCTACAACTGCTCGAATTAAGATACGAATATCACCATACGGGTTTTCAATAATTGCCAGATTGGCAATTATAGCTTTTGTTATGTTTAATTTCTAGGTTATTGTGATCAGAAATGTCGTTTGCGTGGCTTTGACCGATTTTTTGGCCGGATCTAACACGCTAAAACTTTTGACCGTTTTTTCTGACAGGATTCAACAGAAAAAAATCCTGTCAAACGGTCAAATTTGACCGGATTCATATTTTTGAGTTGGCAACAGTGCTTATAAGCCGAGAAATTCCAATTGGATTCAATGCTAAAAGGTCGAGTATAAACCATGAATCAGAAATGGTTCAATGGTTAAACACTAAATAGTTTATTCGCTCTGGCTTGATGGAGCTATGTTGCCTTAAACCTTATAATTCGCACAAGGTTTGTGGCATCGGAGTATAAATACTCAAATCGAGTTTTACTCTACCAAAATCCTGTAAGCCTGCGTGGAAGCTGGCAAAGCAGGCTCTGATGATGGTGAGCCAGCTTTCCATACCAGAAACAGGCTCCTGATGGGTTTTCAGGGCAGACATGTCCGACCTGTTGGGGGGAAATTTGGATGTGAAAACATCCGCAAAAATAATATAATTTTGTTGTTTTTGCAGACCTTATAAGCCGAGAAATTCCAATAGGATTCAATGCTAAAAGGTCGAGTATAAACCATGAATCAGAAATGGTTCAATGGTTAAACAATAAATCGAAAAAGTGTTGCGGCGGCAAATTTTTAGTAACAAAACTGACTACTAGTGGCGCTACTATCTATGCTAAAATATTTACAATTTTCACAACGAGGGAGACTACTATCGGTATGTTTAATTGAATAACATTTGACAGCAAATACCGCTGCCCGCCGTTGACGCTTCTCATTGTGTCAAGTCGGCATCATCTGACGCTTGCTGTTGGCGCTCGCATTCTGTTTAGCGCTTAAACCGACTTCGCGGCAAGTAAACTCATGCATAACCCCGCCGTATACTATGAGATACGACGAGCTACTTGCAGACCAGTAGCTAGTTGTCGAAACAGGCCCTTAGCAACTTATGTCCAACTGAAATGATTTAAAGGCAAAATAATCTGTGAAATTGACATGAGTCATAAGTCAATAATATTCGTGACAACTAAACTTCATGCGTATAACTAATTTGAACTTATTTTTCAATTATTGGTTTTTTATACCGTGTAACCAAATAATACGAACGGAATGAAAATTATTTTCGTTATATATCGAAATAACGTAACGTTATAAAGTCTGAAGTTCATTACATAATGAAATATGTAACGTTACCAATTTATTTTTGGTTTTGCATCCCTGATATTTGAACAAAATTAAAAGAAAGAAACATTAGGAAAAAAAACTAAAGATTAACTCTTGAGACAGTAGGAAGAAACAGCTTTAATTTCACCAATCAAGATGTTAGAAAAATCTTCATCTTATTTGAATTTTAAAAGAACTTTAATGACTATAAAAGTGCAAAAAAACTTGGTATAAAAGACAAAATTCGAATGTTGGACAAATCAGTAGTCCAATCGCAATCATGAAGCCAACTTTAGTGATATTATTTTTTAGTGTAGTTATAATTAAAAATTGTATTTGTGAAAATGGTAGAACATTTTTTAAACAACCAGTGAGACCTAGTGTTATTATATTGAGACAGACAACAACGAAACCACCAATTCGTACTACGATGACTCCTACCACTTCGCCCACTACTTCGTTGATTACAACTTCGTCTCCAATCACCACTGCACCAATGACAACTTTTCTACCCATAACTCTTCCACCGACAGATTTTCCCATCACAATTTCTGCACTTACAACATCTTCACCGACGTTTTCCCCAGCTACAACTGTTATTCCTCTACGTTGGACTAAGTCACCTACAATTTACTCAAATACAAATCCTCTACCTATAAGGTCACCACCGTTAAGACCACCACTTACAAAACCCCCACCTGAAATACCACTACTACAAGCAACAACCCCGCCAATGGATATTCCGCATTGCTCAATACAATGCGAACCAACTCCGGATCCTGTCTGCGTATCGAATGGAAAGTGTTTTTTCCAATTCAACAATCGCTGTGAAATCAACCGTTCTAATGTTTGCATAGGCACAGGTATGTAATTTGATCAAGAAATTATTTAAAAAGCAATTCATCATTTTTTTCTTCAGATTTTAATGTTGAAGTTGCACTGGCAACATGTATAACACCAGGTACAAGAATATGCACGTTAAGGTGAAAAACTAGAAAAAAATATTAAGAAGTATTACTTTAAGGGTTCTATAAAAGAAACCATTGTTATATTTAGACATGTTGAGAAATATTTATTTGTACATAAAAATTGTAAAAAATTAAAATTCTACCAAAAATATATCAAAGTTCTCATTTTTAGTTTTTATTTTTCCATGTTCTCAATATCAAATTAAATAATGTTTTCAACAAAAGAACTTTTTTGAAGATAATTAGAACTTGCGGAATAAATTAGATAAATCTTTTATCAGGCGTGGTAAATTGGGAAGGAGGGGGGGGGGGGGGGGGGGGGGGGGGGGGGGGGGGATCGAGTGTGTAGTCAATGTAAATTTGTGTCATAAGTAGTGACACAATTGTAGTGTACATCAGAAAACACTGTAAGTACGAATTCCTGTAGTCCAAAGTTGAATACAGTAGACTCTCGGTACAGTGAACTTACGTTCCAATGAACCTCCCAATAGAATGGACAAAAAATTGAACGCATTATATACAATGAATAATGAAATTTGACTCTTAAGGCGCCTCTACACTGACAATTTTACTTGAATGACTCATGTTTCAAGTAACATTGATCGTTTGGATGCTCTTCAATGTTCGTTTGCAGGCAATTTCCATCAATGTTACTTGACGAAAATTTTCATCAACAATACTTGTCAAGTAACATTGAACGTGTGAAGGCTCCTTTAGAGCCTGTTCAAATTGGTTGAAATAGTCCGCCTAATTATGACAGAAACTGGCAACATTAAGTCAAGGTGGGGAAGTGGGACTGCCCCTGCCCTACCTGCCTTCACCTTGCCCTAATGTTGCCAGTTTCTGTCATAATTAGGCGGAAAATTTCAACCAATGTAAACAGGCTCTTAAGCGACATAAAGAAAGCATCGTTTTGAACTATATGCTTCTTTTGTTTAGTTTTAAATAATTAGAAAAATGGTTAATAATGGTATGAAAGTTACTGAAATTGAGAAAATTGTTGTTCTGTTTAAAAACAACCAAAACTTGTTATTTTCTTTCAAAACGACCAAAAATTGTAATTTAACCATTTTCTTGTGATTTACAGGCCCTAGTTATAACCAATCGGTACAGTGAACAATCGCACTCCATGTTTTTTTCCGTTCACTCTACCGCGGGTTTACTGTATTTACACTTTGATTGCATTGTTTGCGAAAGGAATCCAATTCCATGGATCTCAGGTTTCGAACCTCGGTAAAGCTTAGTGCACACGATATGATCACTGTTCATATTTCTGAACATACGCATATGTTGCTAATAAGCTTCAAATGCTCATATGTTCATACAATATATGAAAGGTGTTCACACGATATGAACATTTTGTCCCAAAGCTTCAAATTTTTAGGTTAGTTCATATGTGCTCAAATGCATTGTGTTCATATTTTTTCTGTGCGTATGAATACTGTTCAGACGATATGAACGTTTTGTTCAAATTACAGATATGAACAATTTTTAAGAACATTTGAGCACACTTTTGAACATTTGTGCTTGAAGGAGCATTCAGGCGGCGGGAGGCGAAGACCAAACTGGTCCATGTATTAAAGTCCATGAACAGAAAAGTTCTAAATTCGAATCGAATTATTTTACCCTGAGTGGGATATGAACCACTGCTCATTGGATCATAAGGCAAGAAATTAGCTGACTGAGCCATCCACGCCACAAATCTAAAACTTACTAGACCCGAATAAAAACCAGAAAACATAAATTTACGTACAAATTTGACTCAAAATTTTACATTTGTACATGTTGAAAACTTAGCCCATGTTCAAATGTTACAGTGTGTTCATATCTGTGATCATACGTCCGAATTTTACAAACTGGGCTCATACGGTCCCAAAATAGTGTTCACACGGTATGAACAGGTCGTGTTCATACGTTTGCTCACGGTATGTTCAAATGTGTTCATATGCCTTGTGTTCATACGTATGAACACAAAAATATGGTGTTCAGACGATATGAACACGTTTGGGACACTTTTTTGCTCAAAAATATGAACAGTGATCATATCGTGTGCACTTAACTTAAGAGCCAAAGTTTTCAACACTTAATAATACGTAAGAAAATATTTATGTTTTAAGAAAATATTTATTCGTACATATGAATACATTTCGTACATACGAATACATTTACCAATTCAATTTCTTTGCATTTACCAATTAAATTACTCTCCGCCGCACGGACGCGGCAACGCGTCTGAGCAACGCGCAATTATACATTTACTCATATAAATACGTAGTTTTTACTTTCACCGCGTGGGTGCCGCACGCACGCAAGCGTAATTGTGGTTTAGGCTTTAACCTGAGGTGCAAATACGTTATGCGGCAACCGTTTTGTAACTAACTCGTAATAAACCGTTAACTAACCATTATTTACTAATGAATTTTTAACTTGAGTTGCAAGCAGGTGTTTTAGAAACCGTTTTCTAACTTCAACTAAACAGATTTTGATAATTATTGTTTCAGTAAAAACCGCCATTATGTACATAGATTTCTATAATATCTACAAAGCCGCGACTTTCAATTCCATTTATGATTTATTTAACTTTAAAAGATTTTGGTGACGAGATGTCTTGTAGTAGTTTTCTAGTTGTTAGCTAATTACACCACCTGCCAGAGGAAATATTAGCTGCGTTCCCGATCCATGAAAAACCTACTGCGGAGTACTGCGGAACGCTCGCATCTACACATCCTCTCATTCCGAATCTTAGGATTTGTGTGCAATCATCCAAAAGTGCGTTCCCGACAAAAATCACTGCCAAATACTGCGCAGTAGTTTTTACATGGGTCGGGAACGCAGCTATTAAATGTGTTGAATAGGGCAAAGGGCCGGTAATAGGGAACACTTTGATTTTTCATATTTTAAGGAAAATACGCGGCGTTTACGGTTGTGCTAACGTTACTGAAGTGGTATTGCAACGTTATACTAATCAATTTGTAACTTCTTGTGTTACGCAACCAATGTTACGAAACGGTTATTCAACCGGAATGTAACCAATTTTGGTTACTTAGGTGGTTTCTATCTCTCTTGATCTTTAAGCGCTATTGAAAACTTTCTGAGAATCCTAACTCTGAGAATCCTAACGCGTATATATAAAGTTGAAACCCTGCCTGTCACAAGAATCTAAATTTCCTTAAAAAAAGGGCAAAGCTGACTGTGACATTTCATAGTGTGCCAATCAGCGGTGATTTACTGCAATCGAAATATTAGATAAAAATCGGGCATCTTTTTTGTGAAACGTCAGCGTCAAAATTTACATTCTTGAGATTCCGACTTGCCAAACCATTTAAAAGTGTTCCCTTTGTGTTAAAAGTGTGTGTATTTGCGCATTCCTATCGTACAACGGTGTTTTTCCCGCGACAAAAATTGCTTATCGCCGCGATTTCCTTGCTTACAATATATGTAAATAAAGATGACAAGGTTGCTTAAATTCTATTTGAGATATGTAAACTTTTCTCATCTAATTTTTCGTGTATAAACTTTAGAGACGCATCTACCGTGTAGAAAGTGGTATTTACTAAAGATACAAATTTAACAAATTTTATCTAAATTAGCTATGTTTTCCTTTTTTGATGTAAAGCTGAACCGCAAAAACCCGCTTCCCAACTGGTTCCCGTAACCAGAACGGTATCTGTTTTTTTTTCAAACCGGAATGTAACTGAAAGCAAAAAAAAACTGAAGCGAAGCGAAAAAATATCCGGTTCGAAGCACTGGAAATAAGCTTGTTTTAATAAATGGATTGTCTACATTGTCTACGCGTAGAGAATAGACTATTATCTTCAGAGAAAGTTTACGCGTAGACAGTGATATCGTCTGCATTATGTAGACTACGTGAAACAACATCGCTTTTAGGGGAAGTTATAATCGACATTGTATTGAAAAGGTGGATGATATGCTTGGAAATTTGGAGGGTGGTTAAGCGGCCTGCGAATAGACTCAGTGGGCCCTTTTTTATCACAGAGTGATCTCATTTTTGAACGTGAAAAGGACATGACCTAGTTTTAGTCTACGTAAGAAACTGTGTAGCCATCAATTTAAATAGATAATTTTCTCACCATAAAAATTTGATCATGCAGTGCTTTTCAATTCAATAACTTTATGTTAAACTAGCTTGCATACCCGTCGTTGCCGGGTTAAGTTTTTGGTCTAAGTTTTAGAATACGAAGAAAACCGGAAAGAACTTAAAAACTTTTTAATGGGTCTATGTTGGGGCTGGACTCCCGACGAACATCTATGCCAAATTTCAGGCCAATCGGTTCAGTAGTTTCCCCGCGAAAGAGTAACATAGCGCAAGAACTAAGTTTCGTAATACATTTTACCCCTTTACCCTTACTCCCCCCGCCCCCCTCCCTACTATTCCGTATTCCTTTGTTGGAACCAGAACTACCACAGACACTCATGCCAAATTTCAAGTCAATCTGTTCAGCCGTTTTTGCGTGAAAGCGGAACAGACAGACAGACAGACAGACAGACAGACAGACAGACACCAACTCATTTTTATATATTAGTATGATATGATCACTTTTCTTCTAAAGAATTTCGACTGCGGCGCATTTTAGGAATTTTATGATTTAATTTCAAGTTGGCATTACATTTATTTTTTTTTATTCATTTCATTCGCATCTCCTCCCATCCCATCACTCATCACTCAAGATAAAATCCTCGGTGCGCCCCTGATTGTAGGATCAGAGTTCTTTTTAGAGTAAATTACAAAACTTTTTTCAAATTTACTTACATAATAGCAGCAGGTAGATTTTATTTTGTTGAAATTGAAGAGTTTTGAAAAAATTGTGTATTAAGAATTGTTTATGTGCAAAAATTTAAGGGGAATAAATTTTAAGTTATGTTAACTAATAAAGTGAAAGTTACGGAGTAGTGGAATTGTGTTATGAAATATCAGAACCCTATGTTAATATTTTTATGTAAGTAAAATCAAATCATCTATTCGTCATGGAGAAGCAACAATCATCTGCATCATATTTCGGAAGCTAAATTCCGAACAGTTAAGATTTAGACGATTCAAAACGGTCTCCATGATTCGTCAACAAGCTATATTAATTTAGTAGACCAAAATACCAAAAAAGAAAGGAACATCCTAGACAAAAAATTTGATAATAAAACTTATGTGTTTCTCACACAGATTTTAAAGCCAAGTCTTGGGAAAACCAAAGTTCTGAATGAAAACAAAATTAGAAGAAAAACAAATTTGAATAATTATTATGTGACCCACATTAAAGCCTGATATTGGTGATGAGAACCGATAAAACGGGTTTCAATGTTGGTCACGTTTTAACCGCCAGCACTGCGAATAAACTATTGAGACAAAATTTAACAAAATTAAGATAAAAACTATAGATTAATTTTTGAGACAGCGCTGATCAATGAGATGAAGAAGAGATTTTAATTTCACCAATCAAGACATTAGAATTATCCCCATTTTATTTGAATTTTAAAAGAACTTTGATGGGTAAAAAAGTGCAAAAAAACAGCTAGTATAAAAGACAAAATTCGAATGTTGAACAAATCAGTAGTCCAATCGCAGTCATGAAGCCAACTTTAGTGACAGTTTTTTTTAGTGTGGTTTTAATTAAAATGTGTGTTTGTGAAAAGAGTAGAACATTTTTTAAAGAGCCAATGAGACCTACTGTTATTATATTGAATCAGGGAACAACGAAATCACCGACTCCTGTTACCTTGACGCCGACTACTTCGCCCACTACTTCGATGATTACTACTTCGTCCCCAATCACCACTACTTCACCCACGACTACTTCACCCACAGTTTCTCCTACTACAATTTCTCCCCCTACAACTTCTTCACCGACAAGTTCCTCACCCACAGTTTCCCCACCCATAACTATAACTCCTCTTCGTAGGACTACCCCACCTATAACTTACTCAACTCCAATTTACCAACATTCATTTGGCCCCCCTATAAGACCACCACCGTTAAGACCACCTTCATTAAGACCCCCACTTGCTAGACCCGCACCTGTCAGACCCAGGCCTGCAAGACCCCGACCAGCAAGACACCGACCTGCAAGACCCGCACCCGCAAGACCCGCTCCCGCAAGACCCGCACCTGCAAGACGCCGACCTGCAAGACCCGCTCCCGCAAGATACCGACCTGCAAGACCCGCACCCGCAAGGCCTGCACCCGCAAGACCCGCACCAGCAAGACCCGCACCAGCAAGACCCGCACCCGCAAGACCCGCACCCGCAAGACCCGCACCCGCAAGACCCGCACCAGCAAGACCCGCACCCGCAAGACCCGTACCCGCAAGACCCGTACCCGCAAGACCCGAACCCGCAAGACCCGCACCAGCAAGACCCGCGTCTGCAGGACCTCAACCTGCAGCGAATAGTGCCCAATGCTCTATAAAATGCGAACCAACTCCGGACCCTGTCTGCGTATCGAATGGAAAATGTTATTCCCAATTTAACAATCGCTGTGAAGTCAATCTTTCTAATGTTTGCTCAGGCACAAGTAATTAATTCACAAAATTATTTTAAAAATAATATTTAAAAGAATAATTTTTCGTTTTCCTTCTAGGTTTTAAAAATGAAGTTGCATTGACAACATGTACAGCTCCTGGTACGAAAATATGCGCAATAAGACCGAAAACCAGACAACAAACATTAAGAACTATTACTTTAAGGGTTTTATAAAAGAAACCGATGTATGTATGTTATGTTTAGATATGTTAAAAAATATTTATTTGTACATAAAAATTGTAAAAAAGTAAAATTCTATGAAATATATGCCAAAGTTCTCAATTTTTATTTCTCCTTGTTTTCGATATGAATTTCACCCTTTCAGGTCTTCAAGAAAATCAAAGTCACATTAATGTTTTTAATCAAATTTTCTTGCCTTTTGGGTCAAAATGAACCGAAAAAACGTTTTTCTGGGGATTATTGAGGTCGGTGACTTCTTCTTTGGCATTAAAAAGTCTGTGAGGATAACGGAAAGTTCTTTTCCACTAATTTTCCAGAAAAAATCTAATTTGGGGGTTTTCGGGGTGCTGAATCCGATTTTGATGTTAAGAAGTCCGTAACGATAACGGAAGCTCCTGTAAGGATAACGTGATTTCAGTTCCTTAAATTTCCTGAAGAAAAACTCATCCGGGGGTTTTTGGGGGTCGCTCAGTCTGATTCTGGAGTCAAAAAGTACATAAGGATAACGGAAGGTCCTGTTAGGATAACGTGATTATACTTTTCCTCTAATTTTTCGGGAAACATCTCGTCTGGGGGTGTTTGGGATCGGCGAATCTGATTCTGACATTCAGAAGTCTGCACTCAGAAAAATGGAGGCTAACTCGACGACCTACATACGGCGTAATTGGCCTGGGGCAGGCGCGCGTTCGCCTGCATGTGGGCAAGTAAAACTGAATTGACCTGTGGTCGGAGAAATTCTGAAATTAAGCCACCAGCAGGTGAAGTAGGGCATTGGGAGCTGCACGAGTTGACCTTAGATAGGTGAACTCTGACCGCTAGCTGGCTTACAGAAACCTCTGTAAGGTCAGAGTTAACCTGACAAAAAGTTGACCTGGACATTTTTCTGAGTGTGTAAGGATAACAGAAGGTCCTGTTAGGATAATGTGAATCACAAAATGACTAAACAGGATTAAAAAAAATTAAAAACACATTTTAAACGCATTTATTTACAATAAATTTTGCGCTACTTCAGATGTCAATGCTGGGTTTCGTTAAGTCCGTTCAATAACTAAACAGCTGACATCCAAAAACAGCGGGAGCATGTTTACCAAACCCTTTTCCACAGGTTCGCCAGTCTACATAGTATTCAGGGTATTCACAATCCTCTTTTAATTTTCGGTATTCGGTGTTTTCGGTAATATTAAAAGACTGAAAATATTCTGCTGTGAACATCCCACAGCACAGATTTGAGAAAAGCGCTTTTATTGGATACGTGACCAAATCATGAACTGCGAATTTGATTGTAAAATATGTCACATACCTTTAAATCCATGTTTGATGTATTCTTTTGAATTTCTATTGTGGCAACGGCCATCAAAATTGAAAAAAATTGCAGTCCGATGAGATAACCAGCGAGAAAATTTGACAACTAAAAACATTACTAGCGCCACTCGCGGTTGATTCTTGATACCGAATAACCGGGCCGGAAAACACGACTCAAGGCATGTCTACAATTACCGAATCCGGTAATTCATTTTTACATGAACCAAGTTACCGTCTCGGTAAAAATCTGTTAAATTTGACTGAATTACCGAGCGGTAAAATTACTCGCAATTTAAAAGAGGACTGTGAATACCGATTGTAAGTTTTTTGGGTTTGTTCACATTTTCGTTCAATTTCCTTCTATGTTTCGTTATGTTTTGTTCATTCCCCATGGATTGAAGCAACACCTAGTCAGGAAGCGAAGTGTTTATTTAATGGAAAGATGTTGGTCCGCGGGGAATCTCTAATTAACATCAAAAGAATAGAAACATAGACGGTTCTGAATCGGTATTTTAAATGTGTTATTGGTTATTTTTTAACAAAACTAGTTTCTGATATCAAATATTATTGTAGCATTCACTGCTCTGGTATTTCCGAATTTCCGAACTACAAATCACATGGGAAAATGTAGATAATCGTCACAATATTAAGTTGCATCACGTTTCAAAAGCTAAACTGTTCACAGCTAAAATCCCAGACGAAATACATTTGTTAAACCGGTCCCCATAAACAATCAGTTAGTTATATTAAGTTCAATATCAAAGCAAAATTTAAACATAATAATCACAGACAAAAAAAAAAGTTTATGACTAACCTTCGATATTTAACACACCTTTTTATATCATCAAAAATACAATTCTAAATTATGGAGAAATCAAAATTCTGAATGAAAACAAAATTAGAACGAAAAAAATCACAATAAAATAAAATTAGTATAATTATACGAACCATTTTATATTGAGGTGATCGGTATTCTAAGGTAGGTGCTATAAAAAATTAGTGATGTGAACAGATAAAACGGGTCTTTATATTGGTCACAATTTTTACCGTAAAGACTGCCAGTAAACTCAGATATCTTTCATCCTAGTTAAAATTTTTTAGATACATTAACCGAAAAATGACTTTTTGGGGAATTAAGGGTCATTGAAATCAAGATTGGACTTTTATTTTACCAATTCTATCTGATTTAAATTTTAAACTAATTTTGATGAATAAGAAAATCTCAACAAACTTGGTATAAAAGACAAAAATCGACCGTCAGACAAATCAGTTGATCAGTGTTTGAATCGCAGTTATGAAGTTAACATTAGTGACAGTATTTTTTAGTGTAGTCATATTAAAAATTTGTGTTTGTAGCAAGGGTAGAATGTTTTTTGAAAAACCAGTCGGACCTACTTTGATTATAATAAATGTTAAAACAACGAAACAACCGAATCCTGTTACGTGGACACCTACTTCTTGGCCTACATCATCACCTACTTCCCCTCCCACTTCCCCGCCCACTTCACCCCCTACGATTTCACCCCCTACGATTTCACCCCCCACGACTTCACCACCCACGACTCCTCCGCCCACGACTTCACCCCCCACGACTCCTCCGCCGACAACAGTTCCGCCTTGCTCAATAGTTTGCGATCCTGTTTTGGATCCTGTTTGTGTATTCAATGGAGACTGTTTCTTCCAATTTAACAACGCTTGTGAAGTCAATCGGTCGAATGTTTGCTTTGGGACTAGTATATTATTTAATTAAATAATTTCAACAATTTTTATAACAGTTCGTTTTTTTTTTAGCTTTTAGAAATGAAGTTTCATTGGTGGTATGTAGATCTACAGGAGTGAGGATATGCACATTACAACCACAATTCAGAAATTAAATTTTAAGAATGCATTTAATTTAGTTTAGTATAGGGTAAGGTACGGATAGATGCCCCGAATCGTGCGTGAATCTACTAAACTAAACGATATAGAGCGGATACAAATAACTGAAAATAAAACCCATGCCGCCCCTAGTATGTTTACAAAACTACAAACAAGAACAATGCAAATGAACTTTAAGATGACTTCTTAAAAATTAAATTGTAGCAACAAGTAGCTGAACATATTTTTTGCTGTCAACAAAATTTAATGTGACTATTAGTTTTAAGAGTAATTTCAATTTTTTTGATTTGCTTTCGTTGAATAAATAGTAACTGTTTATTTAATAGCTTTGTTTGAATGTTTGTGAAGTGAGATTTTAAAAAATTGAAAAGAAGGCCCCAGTTTTGGGTACGGATATATGCCCATAGCGGATTGACGCCCCATTTGAGCATAAGTTTAATATGTATGGATGTCATATAGAAATTGGAATAAAAGAATCAATTTTGCGCTAAAATATAACCTTACCCGGCCTTTACACGCGACTATAAAGTCTGTCAGTAGCACAGACTCCAAATGTCAAATTACTGACAACGAATTAGAAGACATTTAGCGAACTGACAGCCAGTTCATTTTCAAAATGACTTCGTTTGTAACATATCTACAGTCCCTCGTATTTCAGAGGCATGAATTTTGCTCGTATGCTTCATTATTTTAATTATCTCGTTCCTAGTTAGTCTTCTTTCGCCAGTCTGAGAGTTCTAAAAGTAAAAAAAAGAATTAAAAATAGTGAATTCATAACAATTTAATAGATTTACCTCAAATTCTTCATTTTCCGCCATCTTAGATGTCTGAAATGTCAAATTACTGGCATGTCTGTACTGACTACAAAAATGTCCCGTCAGTACAGACTTGTCAGTGCCAGTAATCATTTACACGAGACTGTGACACCGACTGTGTCAGTTCTACAGACGCGTGTAAAGGCTTGGTTACAGTGGCCCCCATTCGCAGTTTGGAGAGAAAAAAATCACGAAAGATGCTCCGAACGAAGTAGGGTCTAAGACAATGGAGTAAAGAAGTAGCTTAGGTATTCGGTCGTCTTTTTTTCATATCGTTCAATTTGTGTTGTGCTCATTCTAATATTCTTGATTTGTGTTCAGAGATTTTTTTTTCAATAACTCACGCTTAGTTTTATACGTTCTGCCCAAAGGCATCTATCCGTACCCATGAATCAAATACTTGAGATAAATCTCGCTTTTACTTCCGATTCGCAGGGACCAAATTTTTTTTTTCTTTTTTAATATATTTTCTTAAATAAAAGCTTTAATTGCAAATCTGCCAATTATTGAAAACCCGTATGGTGATTTAAGTGAATGGCGAACAGTTTTATCAAAATTCCACTATGAAGTCAAACTTTCCAATAAGATTTTTTAAAATTTGTTCCAATCGGATTTTGATGTATGGGAGTTTTATGTAGAATAATATCCTGAATAACTTTTGTTCTTGGACTTTTTTAATGGTCCATTTTTGCCCATTAACGAACTTAGCCTCACATTTTACGAAAAACGGATCCACGCAAAATTTCAAGTCTCTAGCTCAATCCGTGCGCCTGCAATCCGCGCCACAGACAGACAGACGGACGGACGGACAGACAGACAGACAGACGGACGGACATGGAAAATTCAACTTTTTTTTATCATTCTAAACACAATGGTGTAATTCATTTTTTTGTGTGATGACGGGATCTTGGCGTTACAAACGGTAAAGCAAAGTTAACCCATTCAGTCCGATTTTTGAAATAGCCGTATAAAAAATCAAACTTTGTGTTTTTTTGAATATTTATAGGACTAAAAAATATTTTCTATAGAAAAATTGGTCCTTGGAGTATTCAGGATCTTCCTAGGACTTGTTACCATATGGTAACAATATCGTTTAAGGTAGTTAAAATGATGGTGAATCATTTGAATAATTTTAAGTATGAAAATATCATCTCGTGGTAGAAATACCACTTATTGAAACTATTTTTTTTAATATAAAATTAAATTTTATTCAACAAATAACAAAAACAAAAGTTTGTTAAATTCAGTCTTATAATACTAAGAATTCATAGAAAATAAGGAACTAAGAGTTACATTTCATATAAATTATTTATGTTTTTTATGAAATAAAAAAAAAGCAATTTGTTTCTTTATTAGGAACACAAAGATGAATATCACATTTGTCGCATTTCATACGACTAGTTCCGGGGCAACCTTCCATCTTACACCTTCCTCGTTTTTCTTCATACACTGGCCAATGGTTGTTAGAATCATATCGTACTGATATACCTGGCCTAACTTCAGTATCGCTGGTGTTAAGTTTGCTTGGCCTGCCACGTTTACGGGAAGGTAATGTTTCTGAAGAATACAGCAGTCCTTCGCAAATTTCGGATCTGAATTCCAATAAATCTAGACATTTCGTGTTTGCTCGTTCAACATTATCTCTTTTATACTCTAGCCAGGCATTACACACCGACAAGTCGACCAAATGGTCGAACAACTTCAGTGGCCACTTTTTGGATTTGATGGATATGCGATACAATGATATGAGGAAGTCAATTTTGTCGACACCGCCCATATGTCGATTGTACTGGTATACAATTTCAGGTCTCTTGATCTCTATGAACTGTTTTTTTTTGCTGCACAAAACCTCTTTACTTCAGATAGTGGAAACGACCCATATAAAGATGAAGCAAGTTGCACTATTGCATTGTCTAACCAACGTAGAACAAATATATTCGTTGTAACTTCGCAACGATAATCAAAACTGCCCCTTCCAAGTTTTTTCAGTTCTTTTTCCGTTAGCATAGAATTACCGCATCCACGTGATCTGTTTGAACGTAGGGTACCTGTTGCATATATTCCTAGTGTATCAATCAAAGGAATGGTAGTGACATAATTGTAATTGTCGAACATGATTCGATGTCCTACACCTTTGGGGACAGTTTCAACAAGACGATGTACAATTTGTTCACAAAACCCGGTCCCAATATTTTCAATTACGGTTCCTTTGCCCTGATAAATAACCATATCATGAACTACCCCATCAGTACTGCAAAGCACAAAATATTTTGATGCCCCACTTATTTGGCTTTTTGGGCATGTATTGTTTTAAAAATGTCTTTCCTTTAAATTGCACCATCATCTCATCTATGCATAAGAATTCTTGTTTCCTAATTTCAAGACTCTTCTTCAGAACTGTTTCCAAAAGTGGGCGCACTTTCCACAGTTTGTCAGACATATCTGGTTCGTTAGAAAAATGGAGGTGATTTCTAAGTAAATGAAATCGATTTCTGGACATTGTTTGGGATATTGATGGAACCATTGTAGCCTTTTTCCAGAACATATCTATCCTTGGAAAGCCTAATGTTCCCATCGTTATCATCATTGCCATCATCTTATAAATTTCTTCTCCATTACAATTTAGAATTTTGTTTTTAATACTTAGGGCATACTGATTTGTTTCTTGTGCAACTTTCTCTACGAACTCTGATGGAAAATATTTCATGAAATATTGGGTAGGAGTTTTCATGTCAAGATCACTTTCATCGTGATTTCGCTCGTTACAAAATTCTACTTTTGGTGCACGAAACTCCTTTTTTCTCCAACTGTACTCCCGTTTTGAAATATTTTCTTTACTACCTGTGGGTATTTCTTCGACAGTTTTTTCCAAGTTCGTTTCAGCTGCGGTTTCAGTTGCCTCGTCAGCTTTAGTTATTTCTGCGTGAGTAAACTGGTCACGCTGATCGGTCCTTTCTAAATTCAAAAAAATTTCAGAAATCATTTCATCAACTGGATCTTGATTATCACAATCCTCTATATCTGAGTTGTCGAATTCATTAAATGCGTCTAAAATCTCCTGGTCTGGTTTCAAATATTTTTTTCGGTTTGACGGTCCTGAAATTTCAAATTTGGTATTTTATAACCAAAACATGATAAATAAATTTGCGATATTAGAAATTTGTTACCACATGGTCACAGTTTTTGAATGGAATAAATCACACCATTATGTAGAATTGTTACCGTATGGTAACACATAATTTCAACAAATGTTTTCCATAGCTTTAATTAACAAATTCTATAACATTTCATAAAACTCATAAAATTTAATTCATCAACTAAAGATATGGTTCGTTTAAAATGAAATAATTAGAAGTTTATTAATATTTTTAAAGAGTTAAAAAATCACTTACCTTGAAGAGAATCCATTGTTCACAAAACGAGACTTGATGGCGGGGAAATAAACGTCAAATGAAATAAAACTTAACCACAACTAACTACATTTGAAAAATCTAAATGTTGCCAACTTCAAATTTTAATTTTGTGGATTTAATTAGATATTTTGAGGTTTTTTAAGCTAATTTAGCAAATGTTACCGTATGGTAACAAAAAGACTGAAAGGGTTAATATACCCTTTGGTTTCACCATACGGGTATAAACATTACTCAATCGGTATTATCTTATATTCGGAAAATTCAATTCTAGATTCTGGATTTTATCAACATTAAATTATATTGAAAATTGTAAAATTTACAAGTTAATTTTAATAGTATATGTAGGAAATATAATTTCATATTGGAAATAGCACAGTTGGACAAAAGTTTACATCGCTGAGATTCACATTCACATTGCGAATATTGCATTGATTTTTTTCTCTCAGTGTAGATAGAAGGACCGACATTCAAAGTCAATACAAAAGTTGATCTAGTACTGTGAATCGCTAAGAAAATATTTTTAGGTTTGCCACAACATTCATCGTAAATATTGATAATAACATTAAATATCTTTCAACTAAAATACCTAACCAGAATTTGGGAAAGTCGATTTTTTAACCGATAATCGATCAGTCACGTGAAGGCAATTCTTTTATTCATTGTTAGAATCGTTAGAATCATCGTCGTATTATTTAAATTTTTCAAAAGAATTTGGGCAAGTCAAAAACTGTGAAAAAATTTCGTATAAAAGGCCAAATTCGAATGTCGGGCAAATCAGTTCATTCGTAGTTCAATCGCAATGATGAAGTTAACATTAGTGAGAGTATTTTTTTGTGTAGTTATATTAAAAATTTGTGTTTGTAACAAGGGTAGAACGTTTTTTGAAAAACCAGTGGGCCCTACTCTGATTATAATAAATGGTGAAACAACGAAACGACCGAATCCTGTTACGTGGACACCTACTTCTTGGCCTACATCATCGCCCACTTCCTCCCCGACTTCCCCACCCACTTCCTCCCCGACTCCCTCACCCACATCACCACCTACTACTTCACCTCCTACGACTTCACCGCCTACAACAACAACCACTACCACAACCACAACCACTACAACAACTACCACACCTTTGCCTTGTCCAAAAATTTGTCCACCATTAGATGATCCCGTTTGTTATTTCGACGGAAGTTGCTTTTTCGAATTTGCCAACGAATGTGAAAAGGATCTTTCGAATGAATGTTTCGGAACCAGTATGTCATTTTTTTTTTTGATTTTCCAATACTATTAACTAAAATTTCTTCTTCTATAGCTTTTAGAAATGAAGTTGCGCTAGTAGTTTGCAGGACCACAGGCGTGAAAATATGTCCACCGCCATGAGTTCCTTGGATTATTTCCCAAATTTCTTAAAAAAAATTCTTGATATGGAATACAATATATTAATTTAAGACTAGCACCAAAAATTTTAAAAACATCGCTTTTTATTGTTATTTAAAAAAAACTTGTGAAGACAAATAAAAAATATACTATAACACTACAAATAAAATATTAGCTTAAAAAAATATGATTTTTTTTTGACAAAATTTAAAATATCTCGTTAATTGTAATATATCTCGATTTATGTAGAGAAACGCCCTCTCGCCGTTAATCTCGACTAAGGTGTCAAGTGATTAGGGGAATACGCAGTATATAAATGTACCTATTTCATGGGTGGTTAAATGAAAAGTTGAATGGATGAGGCCTTGAGCTGTGCTTCGGCATTAAAGGCAGCAGTTGCCTAAGCTTGTGACAGACACAAATAAAGTTTTTAATATAGATTTTCTTTTAACTTAGCGTAGGTGTGTTTCAAGTACTCTAGCCGTTCTTTATCAATTTCCACCAATCCGGCAGGAGTTTTAATATTTTGATGTTAAAGTTGCAAAATTCAGACCGGATGAGTGGAAGTGGGTCAAAATTAAGTTACAAGGTTTGGCCCTGACAGACAAATAAATAGACTACGTGTCTGTCTACTTATTTGTCTGACAGGGTCAAATCTTGTAATCTAATTTTAAACCAAATAAAAGCTTTTAAAAATGAAGAGTCGGGTGTAAATTTCCTATAGTGCAAATTGTCGTTTTATTCGTTTTCTTGTTGTCGCTAAACTTTCACTGCACGTTTACTGATTCATGCAATTAAATAACTACATATATGTTAAAACAGTGTTTCCCAACCAGGGGTACATGTACCCCTATTGAGACATCGGCTGGTTCCCGCAATCGGAAAAACAAAATGGCGGCAACAAAATGTTCAAAGAGCTGCGAGGTGTTTTTAAAAAGACATATTTTTCTATTAATAAATTAAAAGCTACATGTATTTTAATTTTGAAAACTTTTTGGTATTTGGTTTGGTATTTATGTTAGCTTAAGTTCTTTGTAGATTAATAAAAATAATAATAAGAATATAGCTAATCGAATAACTCACACTACAAATAAAGTAGTTCTTCGATAATTATTCGCTCTAATTCTGTACTGAAACCTTAAGTGATATACAACATTTTTCGGGGAGCAACTTATGTGTTTATAGCTAGGGACTACTTTATTTTAGGCCAAATTTTAGTACAACTTTTAGTTTTAAAACATATTGAAAAATAATACAAATTTTATTGAAAAATATCGAATTCTAGTACTGGGATTAAAAGTTAATAGAAAAATCATTAAAAATATACCTTCCCATTTAATGCTGTTGGCATTAAATGTAATGCTTTTTTATTACAATCTATCAAATTGTAAATAAGTATTGAAAAATAATATCGGGTTTTTCAATAAGGACATAACAATTTTGTATTTAAATAAAACACAGAATAATTGCGATATCGGGCTGAAATTTATTTCAGGTGTAGTGGACATGTTACATTTAAGTATGAAATTCGACGTCGTTAATATGGCCCTCGCGAGCACGTTTGCACTGATTGATTCTTTGGAGCCAATTTTCCGCACATATCGGCCGGAACGTTGGCAATTTCGCGTTCGATATTGTTCCTGAGCTCCTCTAACGTTGTTGGCTTGTTGGCATAAACCAACGACTTAACATAACCCCATAAAAACAAATCCAACGGCGTTAAATCGCATGAGCGAGGTGGCCATTCGACCGGACCATTTCTCGAGATTACACGATTACCGAACTTCTCCTTCAATAGATCAATTGTTTGACCAGCTGTGTGGCATTGCTCGTTCGTGAACTTCACCATGATAAAAATGTAAACCTTGACTGACGTTTTAGCATTGCCAGATCATAAAAAAAGTTTTAGGGTGCGTTTTTATTAAAATACAAAATTGTTATGTCCTTACTGAAAGACCCTTTATAAGGGTGATTAAAAATGTGGTTAATCATTGTAGAGCAGGGGTGGGCATTAAGTCGATCGCGATCGACCGGTGGACCGCCAAGACATTTTGGGGTGACCGCATTTACTAAGACCTAAGACGCGCATACTAAAAGAAACATTTTTATTTTTATGTAAATCGACCGTATTTTATGTATTTATGGTGTGTTCGACGGGCTAATCGGTCCAAATTTAGCTTTACAAGGTGTTAAATAAAAGCAAACAATTTTTTTTTTCCTTCTTATGTTGTTTTAATTTCGACAATGCTCAACGTTTCGGTGACCATCTTCAGGAGCCTATTGTTTGCTTTTATTTAACACCTTGTAAAGCTAAATTTGGACCGATTAGCCCGTCGAACACACCATAAAAGAAACATATTTATGGAACACCGACGCCAGGGGTGCGTTCCTTTATTCCCGAGTAAAGTAAAGGCTGGGTTTGTCAAAGTTAGAACAGCTGATTGTCAAAGTTGAAATTTTACCGACGTTAACTCTGATTAAAAGAACGCGATTTGGTTAACTTTGACAGCAGTGATGTGCACAACAATACATTAAAAAAAATAGAATTCTTCTTGATGTCGTACTTTTCATTTACAAGTACCACAATAAAATACTCCATTATTCTGCACAAAACTCATTCGAAACTACGAGACGAATTGACAGTTGATTGACAGTTGTAACCGTCTCGGTTAACTTTATCGCGTTCTTAAATTACAATTAAAGTTAACTTTCTCCAACTCAGCTCTCGAGCAGAGTTGAGAAAAATAACTTTGACAACTTAACTTTGGCATTTAGGAACGGCAGTAAAGTTTACTGAGCGTTAACCGTAGGCATTTAAGAACGCATTTCTCTTTACCGCGGTCAACCACGGTTAATAAAGGAACGCACCCCCAGCTAGAGTGGAGAATCGGCTTTTCACAATCGATGCGACTGTGTTTACTTAAGGGGTTATACTACCCAGGCGCGCTGAAAAATGAACCTTTTTTTTGGGAATTTTTTTCGCGATTACTAACGAATGGATTAAAATGAAATTTTGAGGCTTAATTACACATGTATTGAGGTATACAAAAAAAAATTTTTTCAAGTGTTGATACAAAATGGCGCCGTGGCACTATATTACTTGAAAGTATGTCTTTTCCGAAGCGGTAAACGGCGTAGTCGGTTTCAGCGCTCGTACGGCGAGTATTTTTTTTCTTAAACTACATAAGTTTTTCTGTGGAAATACATAGGATTTTAATGTTTTTTTGAAAATTCACAAATTGGCATTAATTTTAATTCTTTTTTCGTTTTTTTTTTTTTTTTTTTTGCAAAAAATCAACCTTTAATTGTTTACCCTATGTACTTCCATAGCCAATCTATCTGAGAAGCTACAGCTAAAATTTCAAGTAAATCCGATGAAAATTGACTGAGTTTCTGACAACGCAAGTTTGAAAAACGTAGTTTCGAGAAAAATGCATTTAATGTTTCATGACGCATTTACGAGCGCTCCAAGCCACTTACCAAAATTAGCTAAAAAAATTATTTTTGGATATTATTTTTGAATAGTTTATATATTATTGAGGCCAATAAAAAAAATCGAGAACAAAAAATTTTGAGCCTTTTTTCTTGTTGGCAGACTTTTATGCGCTTTCTATCATTTTTATAGCCATTACTGCTGCTAATAACTTTCTTTGCTTTCTTGCATTTGATATTTTTCAACTGAAGTCACATGTAGCATAGCAAATGGCAATACCTGTCAAATTGAAAAACGTAGTAGGAGGGATAATGGCATGCGATTTCTAGTCGTGCGTGTAACCGTAGGGTTAGAGGATTGAAATTGAATAGAGAAAGTATTAAAAGAAAGTCGAATTCCAGAAATGGGATTAAAAGTCAGTCCAATAATTTTAACCCTGTGTGAAAAATTTTCACAAAACTAGCTCGCTAGGGAGTGCGCCAGCGAAAAACGTTGGGAAACACTGGGTTAGAACATCAAAACGCAACAAAACTATTTTATTCTTTTAAATACATTAAGAAAATGTAGATGTTTAAAAGAACTTGCTTTTACGCCTATTTTTTAGCATTTTTGTTTTATATAAAGAAATATAAATTTAGCCAAACAATGCACAACCTATATTTCTTCATTACATTCCCAAAAAAAATTGAACAAATGTATTTAAACTCTTTGATTCTTAAAAGATTCTTTATTACTGGAAGGAAATTGCACAAAATATATAAAATATAAGAAAAAACTTTTAATTCGACTATAATTGATTTTGAATTTAATCACTATCACCGTCCCAGGAGAATTTATTAGTGCCAGAACTTCCTCCAATTGAAATTTTTCGCATTTGACTTTGTGAAACATTCACTACAGTATCAAAGTCCAACGAACGGAATCCATTTTCGGCCAGCATTTGGGAGACTCGTTTGGAGAATACTTGAGAATCCAGGTAACTGACGTCCTGAATATGAATCTCTTGATCTTGAATTAATTCCGTAGCAGTTGTCTGGATTAAATCCCAAGCACTATTGATATGCTCCTCCGTAGCAAATTCATAGTTAACCGAGAATCGAATGACTACTCGTTCTTTAATAACAGTCGGAATCATGTGAATTTTTCCAGTTTGATTTAATCGGTACAAGAGCTCCGTATTTAAATCATCGACTGGGATTGTGAGGCTTTTTTTCAGGCGAAAACATACTAACCCGAATTGAATTTTATTCATTACTTTGAATCTCTGGTCATCAGCGATCAACATTCCGAGATACTTGGCCAACTTGATGTGATTTCGAATTACCCTTTCGAGTCCCCTTTTCCCATAGGATCTTAAAGTAAACCAGAGTTTCAGACAGCGAAAGCGACGTGAGAACGCAAAACCATAGTTGCAGAGGTCATTCGGGGAGTGTGCCAAATCTAAGGCGTTAAAAATTCGTGGTTCGTGACTGAACGTCTCAGAAAATGATTTTCGATCACTTAGCCAAAGTACTGACCCTTCCGGTGCCATTAAGCACCATTTATAAGGATTCACACTGAGACTATCAACATGTGCGAGCGCTTCGGTTAATGGCTTGAATTCTTCCAGCATAAAAGCATTGCCCGAATAAGCCGCATCCACGTGGAGCCAGATTTGTGGATACTTGTTTACTAGTTGACTTATTCCCACGGTGTCATCTATTGCAGCAGTCCCCGTAGTTCCGATGCAGGCTAATATAAAAAATGGATGCAAACCCGCAGCGACATCTTCTCCAATCACTTTCTCAACATCTTCTGCACGCATTGAGTCGTCCTCCCAATCAGGCAAAATTTTCCGAAATATAACGTCTTGAACTAGTGCTGCTTTCTCCAGGGACGAGTGGGCCTGTTCCGAACCATAACAAACCAGTTTTTTGTAATAATCAAAATAGTGGATTTCGGGATTTTCCCGACGAAGTCGTTTTATTTCCCTATTCCTAGCCGCCAACATACAGTAGTAAACCGATTCGGAAGCTGAATTCTGTATGCAACCGCCACCCTTTTTATTTGATTTTGAGTACAGCAAAGAATCAGGAAGATTTATAAGTTTTCCGAACATATCAACTACATGGATTTCAAGTTCATTAAGTCCTGGACAATTTTCCCAGGTGCCTCCTAGCATTCCTAACCCTGTAGATATCATATCACCAAGAATCGATGGATATCCGTTGCCCGTGGGAAAGTACGCATAAAAATGTGGATGATTCCAATGGGTGGTTGAATATACTATGTGTTTTTCAACATCTGCCAATATTTCAAGGAAGTCTTCATGTTCTACAGGAGCATCGGACGGGAGTACTTTCCGAAGATAGCCTGGATCGATATTCGGCGCTACCGGTATTTCCGCAATTGTCTGTTTATACCTGACAATGAATGCTGCCAAATGGGATGATGCCACGAGAAATTCATTCGAATCCATTGTGTTCGAAATTGAAAAAAATATATACACTGAAATTTAAAACCACAAATTTTTTGAAATATTTTGAAGTTTTTAACATAGCTACTGTGATAAATTTTGAATTTTTGTTTTCGAATGTTTATGCTAGCTCCAGACTATCCCAAATTTAATTTATGGGCGCGTTCTTTTAATTTTCCTCTGCAGCAGCTGCTGCACCGGGTAATATAAAGTCGGCGCAATAATAGTTTGCACAAAAGAAAACGATTGTAGGTCATTTTGAGACTTTTTTATACCCGTATTGTGAAACCTAAGGGTATATGAAATTTGCCTTACCGTTTGTAACGCCAAGTGTGTTTAGAATGATAAAAAAATGAATTTTGCATGTCTGTCCGTCCGTCCGTCCGTCCGACTGTCCGTGTCTGGGGCGGATTGCGGGCGCACGAATTGAGCTTGAGACTTGAAATTTTACACAGATTCTTTTTTCGTAAAATGCGATGCTAAGTTCGTTAATGGTCAAAAATGGACCATTAGGGGGGTACTCCCCATACGAACGAAAACGTTTTTTGCGAATATGTCAAAAACGGTGCATCTTATCAAAAAAGTGCAAGAACAAAAGTTATTTAGGATATAATTCTACGTAAAACTCCCATACATCAAAATCCGATTGGAATAAATTTTAAAAAATCTATTTGAAAAGTTTGACTTCAAAGAGGAATTTTGATACAACTGTTCGCCGTTCACTTCAATCACCATACGGGTTTTCAAGAATTGCCAGATTGGCAATTATAGCTTTTGTTATGTTTTTGGTTTAAGATATATTATACGGATATTGCTTCGACTTCATATTGACAAATCTAAGAATACCCATTACGCTAGATTTTAATAACAATTAAAAATTTTCTGATAATCAAATTTGACAATACTTGATATACCAAATTATAAATTTTAAAAATTATTTATTACCTACTTTTTAGCGCTTTAGTTGTTTTTAACTTTATTTTTTTCAGACTTTTTTTTTAAAGTCGATTCTATTGTTTTTTTATTTTTTTATTTCATACTTTTTAGTGAAAAATAAACCTCTAGTAAAGAAACATATAAATCAATTGTGGCTCACTAATGAGTACTCATATCTGATGGTCACTCATGAGTCACTTTGGAATTTTTTGAGAAATTTTCTATGAATTTTTTTCAGAATTTTTTGGGAAACTTTTTCGGGAAATTTTTTGGTTGGAGGGAAGAGGAGGGAAAATTGCTATTTCCCTTCTCCCTCACCACCCAGCACCGTCCAAGCTTCACTCTAACACCCTTCCCCCACTCCCACCACCTTTAACACATCCCGTATACTTCCCACCTTTCCTTTTGACTGGTATAAGGAGTTAACAATATTTCTGATGTGTTCAGATCAATAGAAAATTATCAAATACTCCAATTCTCATACTCATGAGGATGAGTTATTGACTAAACATTTGGCTCACTGCTCACGAGGAGAATAAATTACTTATGAGCAGTACCTATGAGTGAGCATTTTTATACTCTGCCTGGAGTTAAACTGAGCATAACATAAAAAGATTCAACTCAATATCTCTAACGACGTAGAATCTAGCAGAAGAGGGGTTTTGAGGGGATAAGGTCACAAAGGAGATAAATATACAATTTTCTTCCGGCTTCTGTACTGAACACAACACAATAAATTCAACTCGATATCTCAAGGGTAGGCGGTATAAAGGCATGATGCCACGGTGGTAAACTTACGGCGGTACCCCACCAGATTCTTTATCTACAACTTTCTCTTTGGAATGACCAAAATAGGTGAATCCAATAATAAGATGCCTGCTATAATTGCCATGGGCCAATCGTCAAATACTCTCTATGATAACAGACAAAATTTTTATTGGAAAAATTTCATTTGTTTAATAGAGAGGGAAAGAAGTGGTCCGATTGGATTTACCTAAATTCTTACAAATTATATCCCAAAAAGCAATAACGCTAAGTTTCAATTGTCTCAACATTCAACTAGATCCTGTAAGGATAACGTAAATATATTTTTACACCTTGTTCTTGGAGAAATTAATATTTCGAAGTTTTTGAGACCGCTGGTAATGAAATTCATGTGAAAATTTGAAAGTTTCTACCAAAAGATCCAAACAGAATTACGATATTTTCTTGGAAGTTGCTAGGAATGTGATTTCTGTGTTTCTCCCTATTTTTCTAAACCTCATACAAAATACCTTAACCCGGCTCGATGAAAACAGATTCTAGTATTACTAACCCCGAACAAAATGTTTGGTCATATTTTACAGAGAATTATAAATGAATTATGCAAAAATGTGTTTTCGCTTAAAACTTGCACTACCATAATCAGCATCTTCTTTATACCAGTAATCATAATAACCATGAGCTAGAAAACAATAACATTGAAGTTTCAACAGGACTAAGCTCTCTTCTATAACCCACAATTACACATAAATAGGATCTGTAAACTGCAAAAGCCGTTCCTAGCAGGTCAGAGACGGAAGTTCAAGGACGATCCAGTGTAGAAATAATAGAACTTTGAATAAATGAAAAGAGAAAATTCTGCTGAGCCGGATGATTACCTAACCGAAACCATCTGAGCTAAACGAGAAATAAGAATTTTTATAATTTACAACGCAACGCTGGATGATGCTAATTAAGTTTTAATGAGTTCCTTTCGGTGATTAAAACAAGTGCTCAACGACACTAATGATAATAAATTGGGTGGACAGTGGCATACAAATTGAGTGGGAAAGGAATTCAACATATTCCGGAATTCAAATCAGAGAAAAATATTTTTCGAAGAAAATAATCCACAAAACTTGATTTACATAAAATTTGAGAGAAAACTTTTCGGACATTTTCTGTGGATATTTGAACAGTGAAGTTGTGACAAGATGGCCGGAATTTTTATAGGGAAAATCGATATTATCCAATTTATTCGAATTTTTTTACAATATTTTTTTTTCGGAAACACTCCTTTCATTTTTGTATGAAATACTTTGCTTTCTTTCATTTTTGTATAAAAATTATGTCTTCACGACAATTCGTTCTCGAGCTATGAATTTTTAGAAAAAAATGGGTTTTGATAAAATCAGAAAATTCACTTGCAGTTTTCCGGGAAAACCTGGGGGCTGTAATTTTTCGAATTTTACTTCTGTTGATAAAACTAAACTTTATTTGTAGGCAAAGTTTCATTCTGTAAAAAGGACACAAAGGAGTTTGCCTGTCAAAGGATACCCAAATAGCATCGAAAAGTACGGGAACATAAGATTTGTTCTTTGCGGCTTTAAAATGCAGCAATTTACGCAATCAGGGCTAAAAATTTACACCTATAATTCACATCCGCGTAAAAGAAGCGAAAGAAGTGACGAGCGCGTCGCAAAGATTAATAATGCGTCTGCAAAGCCACAATTGCTATAGTGGGGAAATTGGTGACCCACGGTTCATCTTTGGGGCAACATTCGCTTCATGAAAATTCCTGCAGCGATAGAGCAGCATTTGATGGTTTTCGGGTCGAAATAGTCTGCCACTAAAGTTTCATTAAAGCTCCCCGTCTGAGAAACACCAAAAAAAATTGATGCCTTCAGCCGCCATATTTCTCACTGACATTTGATGGAAACGATTTCGTTTCGAGAATTAAATTTCTTATTTCAGGCGAATGACTGAAGGATATTGCATAAAAAGTGGATAGCATACATTTTTGAAACAGCATAATTTTATTGGCATCAAAATTTCATTGCAAAAGAAAAAAAAATTTTACCGATAAAATAAAATTAAAGAAATTTTTCATTAAAAACAAAATAATTTGATGGCCCATTAAAATCTGTTTAAATTTCAGATCCAATATTGTCGAAAAATTTTAATGGCAATTAAAATCACGACATGCAACCGGAAGAAAAGTCCATTATAAAATAACACTCCACAAAAGTTTCCATTAATTTGTCGCCATTAGATTTTTCTCGTTCGTTTTTATTTGTTCATCTCTGTTTACTAACAAGCATTCGAGGGAGAAAGAAAACCCGCTCGATGATTTGTGTAATTGTGTGATATAATGCCGTCAGATGACGCTCGCGCATGAGGCAACTAATTACGTCCCTGTCGTTATAATTGCGGCGCCGCAAACCGCTGAAAAGTGTTCCCCACTATGGGTGCCGTTGCGCGTCTCGTTGGCACAACTAACTACGTGTTTGCGACATAAATTGCTTATCGCCGCGATTTGCATGGTGACGAAATATGGGGATGAACACCATAATTGCTGCTTAAAATGCTATTTGGGTAACCTATGAGGTATTTTTTTAAAAGGTTAATTCTTACCCCATGGGTTTTTTAATCGTAGCCCCGAGACTACTTTTTTTGAATTATTAATCTTACCAAAAATATAATTAAGGATTGTAATAAAACAAAAGCACACTATTAACTATAACTAAATTAACTTATATTATCGAGAAAGTTATGTTTAAAAATATAAAAAACTATATTGTAAACCATAAATTTACCTGCTAAAATACGATATCTGTATACAATCTTTATTAGCTATCAACAGTTTATGACAGATACGTCACGATGTCCAGCGTAGTCCAAGTGGTAAAGTACTTGGGCCGTGTTCCGGAGGTCGCTGGTGCAATTCCCGACAGTCGCACGCTGTGATTTCAAGTCCACTCAACTTGCTGTACGAAATGAGTAGTAATAGTTGCCGCTTGGTGTTAACGGCATCATTGATCCAGTTTGCTATCACGGCCTCTGCTGTTGATGAGTTGTAACTAAAAAAACGATACAAATGTTGTAATTCATCCATAGTTTGCAATCCATGTAAAAACTGTAAGTGCGAAGCAGGGAAGAAATTTTTATGGAACCTCAATTGAGATGGCCCAGGCTCTCCGAGAGCTGTAGCGCCGCGGATGATGATGAAGTCACGATGGTGGACAAAAATAAAATTTCAAGATGGTATATATCGGCGAGAATAGGCTTGTTATTTCTTACCCCTGTTTATTTAAGCCCCGGCTTGCCCTACTACAGGATTTTTTACCGTGTAGCAAACCTCAGTTTGAAAAACCGATTTGAACTCACGCGTCATTGAAAAATCCCCTAAAGCTACAAAAATTATCCCCTAAATCCTTGAAAAATCCCTAAAGCCTTTAAAATATAACTCTATTTGAGTTTATCTGTTCCCAAATTATCACAAATAAATTCCAAAAATTCACTGACGAAAGTTAAACTCGGATTAATGTTAAATAAAAACAAAGAATTTTCATTTTAACTGAAGAAAATCCGTTTTGGATGAAATATTAAAATTCCTATATTATCTCTCTTGACATGTCATTTGAATTTATAATTTTCCCCAATTAATTTGACCTAAAACCGAAATGTCAACTAAAAGGAAGCGACCCACATCAAATGAAACTTATTTTTTGAACAAAATTCTTATTTTTTACCAACTTTGGGACATCAGCATTTCAATTACTAAACCATTTGGTGAAATTTAATTTGTCTAAGAAGTTTTAATTACCTACTTGATGTATAAATGTTTGAACTTGGGATTTCTGGGCAAATGGAATTTGTACAAAAATGTATAAATTAGACCGAAGTAAGCAACAACAAAAAAAAACTTCCGACATCCTTTTTACATTCCTGGAAAATTAAAAATAAAATATTACCCCAGCAACGGCGTAATATGCAATAATGCTGATGGCTTAATATTTTTGAACTTTCCCAGGCGACTAGCCGAAAATAGGACAACCTAATTAAATTATAATTTACCATTTCAGAGGCAATCCTCTGTCATTCAAGGCTCTTGGTTTCTAACTTGATTTTGTGACCAACAGGTTGTCCAGCATAAGTCAAAAACTGTAGCAGGCAAAATGGTTGAATTTAACTCATTAAGGGCAAATACTTTTACAGGGAGGAATAATGTCCTAATGTCAGCTGGCCTTACATTCACTATAAGCCAAATTGATTAGGAAATATTAATTTAATTCATTAAAATTGTTATGTAATTATTTACGTTTATGCCAGCTAAGCGTTCCAGGTACGAAGGACAATGAAAAGAAATCCCCTTCTGGCATAAATCTGGAAAACTGGTAATCAAAGTTAAACATGAATAAAGTTTATGCTAATATCATGAAGGAGAAAAAAAAACTTTAATTTACATTAAAGGCAGACATTTTTCGTGCTTTATTGCTTGAACTTAAGTCATATTTAATTGGTATTAAGTTTATTTGCATAAATTTTGAGATTTATTAGACTTTAGTAACGACGGACTGTTAAAACAAACAAGATCTGACATTGAGTTAATATGAAAAGTGTTTACTTTTAGCTGCACAAATAAAAGGTGGGTAACTTAAAGGACAGTAACGCTATTAACATAATTAATTTTGACGTGGATTTTACAATGGAACCTTTTTCAAGTGTACGTGCAAATTATGCCACTAGATAAGTTACATATTATGTTCGTATTAGAGAAGTTTTGTAAAAGCTCTTATTTAGCTTGCCTTCGTATCTGTCTGTTTGTTTGTTTTGTCTGTTTGCTTATCTGTTTGTTTGTCTGTTTGTTTGTCTGTTTGCTTATCTGATTGTTTGTCTGTTTGTTTGCCTGTTTGTTTGTCTGTTTATTTGCCTTTTTGTTTGTCTGTTTAGTTATCTATTTGTTTGTATGTTGGGGTCAAATCGTGTAATCTAATTTTGATCCACTTCCACTCAACCGATTGATTTCCCGCAAAAAAATCTCATCTGGGGGTTTTTGGGGTCGCTGAATCCGATACGGGTATTAATCCGTAAGAATAATGGAAGATCCTGTAATGATACCAAATTTTTTCGCCAAATTTTCCGGAAGAAATCGCATTTGTAAGTTTTTGTGGTCGCTAAATCAGATTCTGGTATTAAGAAATCCATAAGAATAATGGAGCGTCCAGTAAGAATATGGAAAAATCTCATCCAGGGGTTTTAGGTGTCGCTGAATTCAATTTTAATGTTAAGAATTCTGTAAAGATAATGGAAGGTCCAGTAGGATAACGTGGTTACCCTTTCCTCGAATTTTCCACGCATTTTCCGGTCTAGTGAAAGTCAACGAAATCATATTTATTAACGCATTGTCCATAAAATACGTCATAATTTTAGAGCGCTAGGGTTAAGGGGTCTGCGGTACTAACTTTCACACATAGAAGAGGAGGGCCGAAAAGCCTAAAATTACCTTAACGTATTTTTTGGACAGCCCCTAATAAAAAAGATTCAAATTTTTTAAAACCCACTGCTTTTTAATTTTTTACTTTCCTCTTCTATAGAGGGAAAGTATTGTCTTCATGACGGAGACCGACTCGAGAACGGGTGCAGATAGAAAATTTCTGATAAGTACGAAATCCGTTTCAGGCAAAATTATGAAGATGTCCGTACATCTGTCTGTATGTCTGTTCGTTGTACGTATCTTAAATAACTCGAGAACGCGTTGATCTCTTTTGTAAATAAGTTTTACAAAAATCGTAGTTTCCTATCACTTTTTGGAAAAAATAACGGTAGCTATAACGAGTACCTCCCATACAAATATTTAAAAAAAAAAACAGTTTTTTGAAAGTTTATGCGATTTTGGGGAAAAATGAATTATATCGAAATTTAAAGTATGTAAAATTTTCATCATTTTTTACTTTATTCGTTTTTTTTTGTATCTCTAACGGTTCTCAAGATATTTGAAAAAATTAAGTTTTTTTGAAAATTTCTCGGTTTTTTTTAAATCTCTCGAAAACTATGAGCTATTTTGAAAAAAAATGGATATAACCAGATTTGAGAAAAATAAAATTTCCTGCTTTTTTTCCTTAAACGGTTTTTACGCATCTTTCACTGTTCCCAAGATATTTAAAAAAATATAATTTTTTACATATGTTTTTCGGAATTAAATTTTGCAGAGGAAAGTTTTGGGTTGATCACAACTGATATTTTTATATACCTCAAAAGCTAAAAATATATTAAAATTATAAAAAAGAATGTAATTTTGAAACCAAAACATTTTTGTTGTTTTTTTCCATTATTATAAACGCCTTGTAACTCCTTAGGAAATACTAGGCAGCCGTAGAATCTTGAAAGCCTGGTCATATTCTACATTAAATTACAAAATGAATGCTCACAAGTTTTCCTTTCGTCTACTTGTCATGACACATAATACAGTATCGGACAAAAGAAATTGATTTTTTTTGTTTTAAAGCTAACTTTTTAGGGGGGTTATGAATTGACAAACGGTATTCAGAAAAGTTGTTGCACGTGTTGAGGGTTCTCTGAATATATCAAAGTACCGTTATAATATCGGGTCCAGTGTTGTGCCGGTTTTTTACGTAAAGTAATTTACCTAGTTTTTTACGCGTAAAATATTACGCGTAAAAAACCTCAATTTTAACGTAAAAAACGTAAAAAACTGTAAAAAACCTAAAACATAGATGATAAAAAATTTAATAAGTAGCCATTCACTAAATATACACGGTTGGAAATTTGGGTTTTCTTTTTAAACCAAATCGTATTGTATATAAATCCAATCAGAAAATCTCTCGTTTTTAAACTCTTGTTTGGTTTCATTTCAACTAAGCCAAAAAAGAATTGATTTTAATATCTCCGCGGGTTTAATTTTTAATTCAAACCAGGTTTTGAGTTTAAACTACCGTGCGGCTTTTGTTTTTAAACCATATCAAGTTTTATTTTTAAACCCGACGTAGTTTCTTTTGAAACTAGAACTGTTTCATTTTTAAACAAAAAATAGTTTTAATATTATCTGAAAATTGTTTTGATTTAAGATCAAAAGGTTTGATTTTAAATATGTGAAGTTTCCTTTCAAGACCCAAAATCGTTTAATTTACAAACCTTTTTTAGCTTAAATTTTAGTCCGCCATATCTTCAACTCAAAACCGACATCAGAATTGATTTTAACTCTATTTCTGGTCTTTTTAGTGCTCTAGAAATTTGCAAAGAGAACAACCAATGTTTTTTAATATTTTTTATTATACACATTAATCTCTTAACACATGGATCAATAAGTCCCGAGACTAACAATGAAAACAACATTTTTTTTGCCAAATTTTTTTTTATTCATCAATATAATCACCTTTTAGGGTGATACAATCGTTCCAACGCTTTTCCAATTTTTCAATACCATGTTTATAAAAAAAATTATCTTTCGCTTCAAAATAAGCTTCGGTTTCAGCGATGACCTCCTCATTTGAGCCAAATCTTTTTCCCTGGAGCATTTTTTTAAGATCAGCAAAGAGCCAGTAGTCACTGGGGGCTAAATCTGGCGAGTATGGGGGGTGGGGAAGCAGATGAAAGCCCAATTCGTTCAATTTTGCCATTGTTTTCATCAACTTGTGGCAGGGTGCATTGTCTTGGTGAAAAAGGATTTTTTTTCTCTGCATGTGCGGTCGTTTTTTTGCGATTTCCTCCTTCAAACGCACCAGCAAGTCAATATAATAATCACTGTTGATCGATTTACCTTTTTCGAGGTAGTCAATGAAAATCACGCCATGCGTATCCCAAAAAACTGACGCCATGACTTTGCCAGCTGACTGCTGCGTTTTCGGACGCTTCGGACGGCTTTCGCCAGCTGTGCGCCGCTCAGATGACTGCCGCTTCGACTCTGGAGTGTAGTGATGTATCCATGTTTCGTCCATGGACACGTAACGACGCAAGAAATCTTTTTTATTGCGAGTAAATAGCGATAAACAGCTTTCTGAATCATCGACTCGTTGCTGTTTTTGTTCCATCGAAAGCAATCACGGCACCCACTTGGAAAAAACCTTTTTCATGCTCAATTTTTCATGAAGGATAGTAAATGCACTTCCATATGATATCTGTGTTATCTCAGCAATCTCACGGAGCTTCACTTTACGATCTTTGATTATAATTTTTGTCACTTCACTCACATTTTCCGGTGTAACGGCTTCCACAGGTCTACCCGAGCGTTCCGCGTCATTTGTGTCGGTACGACCACGTTTAAACTCGGCAAACCACCGACAAATCGTTGCTTTTGATGGACAAGAGTCCGGGTAACATTTTTCAATCCATTGTTTCGCTTGCACGGTGTTTTTACCCATTAAAAAACAATGTTTTATCAGAACACGAAACTCGGTTTTTTCCATTTTTTAAACAAACTACAAAACGACTTTACTCCAACCTCGATAACTCAGCTGTTTCTGGTCCGATCGACTTAAAATTTTGACACGTTTCAAGCAAAGGTTAGTACTCTAGAAAGACGTGGTTACTGGTTTACTACGAGCGTCATCTCTGGGTTAGTCTCGGGACTTATTGATCCATGTGTTATAATTATAAATTCACATTTCGTTGAAATTATTCACTTCAGTATCTTATAATTATAAATTCACAGTTCGTTAAAATTAAAAGTATTATAATTTACACTTAGTTACAACATAAATTTCATTTTCATTCTGAGTTATAGAATTAAGGGTTTCAAAAGCTTCTGAAATTTCTGCATACCGTTTACTCCGTTGATTAGAGTTTTTAATATTAGAGACTAAATAACCTGAATTATTTTTTGGGTTGCATATAAGATCTATACCTCCGATGTCGCTATTTTCATACCTCAGTTATGGAAACAGGATTATTGTTGCTCTAGCGACTGCAATTTTATGGCTCTTTGAATAATTTGATGTGAATTTTACTCTCAAAAACTACTCTAGAAGCCTTATCAGATGCCGCCGACTGGAAATACTGAGTTTAGAAGACTTCTCTTTAGCTAATAGTCTTTCTCCATTACAGACGAGAATAAATTTTTTGAATTCCTATGTAATTTAACCAAAAAAAAAATATTGAAAAAATATAATATTTTGAACCAACTGTAAACCTACGTTATTAGAATACAATTTCCTAGGAAGCTGAAATTCTTGTCAACACTGACAGCACCGCTGGAACATTCTGGATCTGCTTTGAATAAAACTTTGTGAAAAATAAAAAATGGAAAATTATACCAAAGTTTACCTAATTGTTCTGGACTACCATTCTTTGTCCACACCTTTATATAAAACTCGAAATTAACAATAAATTGATTTAATACATCAATTAAATTTGCAGGATCCAGCTTTACATCTATTATCTATTTTATCAGAAAAACATGAAAATTAATCTTCTGCTAATTTTGTTTCCATTAGCACTTTAAAGTAGTAATTTAATGTAATCATATTATGAGTTTATAAAATTGAAATAGTGATGAATATAAATGATTAAAAATTATTCACCTGAAAGTAGCACGTCATCACAACGATTCGATTTTTATTGAACAACGTTTTGCAGTTGAATTTTATAAAAGCACAACCGAAAAAATAAACGAAATACTGATTAATTTCACAATCCAGTCCAACTCTCACAAAAACTGCAGCAGAAAGAAAGTACCGTTTCTTTTGCCCAAATACTGAGCCGACAATAACAAATACAGATACAGCAAAAAATCTGTATGGTAATAAAAGTTCTGAAAAACGCGTCCAAAAGCACAAATACAAATGCAGCAATAGATCTTGGCATTAGGAAATGTTCTAGAAATTGCATTGGCAAACACAACACACAAAAGAACAGCAAAACACATGTCTGGCATAACTTTGGGTGTTACCATCACGCAACAATGTTGTACGATATCAAACTTATAAAGTTAGTTTTTGGTGAAAAAAATATTCAATTTTTTTCATATTATATTTGTATGTCCGTACTTTATCTGTCTATCAGTTGTATAAAAATATTTGGAACAAATTACGAGCTTTTCAGTACTTTATACGAATATTACAATGAATTAAATTTCACAGCAACTAAGGTAACCCTAATCTACTCTCCAAATAGAATTTAAACTCTTAAAATGCTTAAAAATGAAACTTTTTTGAATTTTAAATTTGGAATAAAACGAGAAGTTTAAAAATAAGCCCAAAATAGGTTTAAAATGCCTGTAAACCAAAACGAAGTTTCAGAATTAGTCTCAGATTTCTAACCGTGTAGTAATTATTTGTAAATAAATCATCTTAGAACAATAAAAAGGTTAATAGTCTTCAGCAAACACAGAAAAGTATTCAAAAGCATTTCCAAATTGCACTCTTGAAAGTGAAAAAGATTTTAAACTCGGAGTTCAAAAACTGTTTATATCCTTTCATTACATTACGTCCGCCTACTCATTTTAACGTTACTTATTGTGAATAATGTGAAGAGATTCGCGACATATGGGCTATATGTCACTTTTCTATAGGCTTTTGCAATCTTAAACGTTATTGACACAACATATTATTACAGTAATTTCGACTACGATTCGTTTCAACATAACCTCAAAACAAATCTAAACCCACAAAAATTTCCCGTACGTTTTTTTAATGATCCAAATGGATCTCTAAATCGGATCATTAAAAAAAATACAGCTGTAATTACAGTTTTTGAATTAGAGAGCCTATAATCTAGAGAGTGGACATCCGGACGTATAAAAATGGTCGAAAAACTGAAAAACTTTCGCGAAAATTTCGAAAAATTCCTTCATTGTCACAAATAGTTACCAAAATAATTACAATCGGTTAATAAAAGCATAATATTCATGATTGCAGTGTTTAAAAAAATTAAAAGTTGTGTCCGATTTAAAAAAAAGGAAAAGAAATTCAAAAAACTAGAAAAAAGGAAAAGAAATTCTAAAAACTGGAAAAATTCCATTCAAACAACTGTTCTAATTTGAGTTAATAGATTGTCCTACTTAGTAGTAGAGTAAGTTCGAGTATTGTGGTACACCTTCTTTTATTTTCATAATAAATCACTAGTTTTAAAAGCAATTATGTTAGAATTTCGTTTACGATACCTCCAGAGGCTTGCCTATAAAATTCTACAGCAATGTTATCAATCATAAACATAAAAACAAAAATATGATCAAAAAAGTACACTAACTGAAAAAGTAGTGCTTCAAAAAATTGGCAGGTAATGTGGTATGTATACTGTTTATTCCATTCAAATATTAAATGTTTGTATGGAAAAAATAGTATGCCACATTAGCCGTTTTCACCGTGACAAACCAAAAAAATGATTTCTTAGTCAAATTCGCCTCAATCCAAAAATGTTTCTTTCAAAAATCAAATGTGTTGTCTAAATAATCGTTCACTGATTCACAGTTAAAAAAACAACTTAAAATTGGCTTTCGAGATTCACTTGAATGTGGAGACAATAAAATTTTGATTGTGCTCAAAAACGTCTTTCATGAAATTCTGGTGTATAACCTGATAAAACATGAACTTGTCAACACCAACAATGGTTGCCGAATTTCACAAAAAACAGTTTTGTATGGTTGATCTTGCGATGTGACATCTCATATTTGAGAAATTATGGTGTACCACATTACCCGCCTATACCACAATACCCGAACTTACTCTACAGTCTATTAAGTGCTGATGTCCACTCTCTATATTATAGGATCTCTAATAAAACGCTGAGAAAAACTTTAAAACATACTGTCATGCTTTGTAGGAAATGTGATGTCCCATTTTTTAGGTTTTTTACTATTTTTTACGTTTTTTACCAGTTTTTTACGTTTTTTACGTTTTTTACGTTTTTTACTTGAAAAATGTAAAAAACTGTTTTTTACGCCGTTTTGCCCAACACTGATCGGGTCTTTAATTATTTTTGTTTAACAAAAACGAAATTAGGAACGACAACAGTAATTGAATTTGATATATTTATTCGTTTAAAGGTATCAAATTATATGTTTTTTACATTAAATATACTTATTTTCTCAATATCGTGTAGAAACAACTAAAAAGTGTGCAACAACTTTTCTGAATACCGTTTGTCAATTCATAACCCCCCTAAAAAGTTAGCCTTAAACCAAAAAATTCAATTTCTTTTGTCCGATACTGTATGTACAAAATTTCACATATTTTCAATTTCTACTTTTTCCTTTGAGATAATTTTTCTCTCTCGACCTACAATATTATGGCATTATCTTAATACTCATAGCAAGAATTTAAATTGAATTACTTTTGTGACAGTGTTTTAATTTCAAATGACGATTCGATTAAAAATGTCTAACGCCAGATGTTAAAGAGCAGTCACAATCAGGGGGAAGCCACAGCAACAATAAATATCTTGACAAATTAATTATTTTTGTGAAATACTTAATTAATTTCTTATTAACTTTACAAAACATAAAGACTAGAAGCAAAAAACAACAACAACATCAACGGAGAAAAACAATGTCAAAGAACTGGAGGAACCCTTAAGGCACTCCAATTAGGATTGTTCCTTTTTTCGTTGCCTTTTCTTGATAGTACATACTTTGATTGTAACCTTTTTCCAACATCACCTCATCCACACCCCCTCCTGGACACGAAGAGGATTTAAATACTGAATCCTATACTGTCAGGATTCACAAAGATACTAGTAGCAAAAAGTAAACAGGAAGAGGCAAACGGCATTTGAATAAATCATGGTGTCGCGCGTTTTATATTTATAAAGAAAGCAGCAACACACCACAGACAAAAAAGGCCTGAAACAAAGTTCTTGAGGATCTCTTTGGGCCGGAGACGCCTTTTGTGATGTCTGACTGCCACCAACTGGGAGCCTACTACATTCCAATAAAGAACATTCCGTCCAACTTCCGAATTTATTTTTTTGTTTAGAAAGGAAACGATGATACTACGACTGTAAGATCGCATCCGCATAGAGACAAGGAATATTTGGTATTTATGCTGAAAGATGTTTCTCTGGAGATTCGGTGAAGAAAAACCCCATCGCCCTGGGGAGACTTTAGCTGGTGCGGTGCCTCCTAGATTTACTGGTGGTTTCACAGAAAGGAAGCCCAAAAGCCTCAAATGTTTGTCTTCTAAACATTGAATCCTTGGTGAAGAAGTTGAACCGGTTTTTTTTACAGTCTCAACGTTTAGTGCTTCTCAGCCGGTTTCATTTACAGCACCGCCATGAGCTCTATTCAGGGAAGTTTGTTTTTCTCACTTGTTTTCTTACATTTTGAATGTGTTTTTTTATGGCATCCTCTCTACGATACTATGCTTAAATATCCCTTTTTTAGTCGTTTGGTCTTTCCCTTTTGTGTTTAGATTTGTGAAACCTTTTTTTTAGCATTTGATTCTGTTTTTATTCGTTAATTTTTTCTACATTTTTGTGTTTGTTTTTGTTTTTGCTTTACGTATTTTTAATTCAAGACGCCAAATCTATATCTATTTGGCAGCATCTCCGCTATTAATTTGCCTTGTATTCCGTGTAATTTTCATAGCCAGAGGACTAAAAGCCAGTGGCGATTTTTGTTATGTTAACCCTTCTATTATGTTCGGGTCATTTCATGACCCAAAGCAACTTTAAACCAAAATTTTCGTTATTAAAAATTCCATGAGTTCAAATTTCTGTTGAACAGCGGGACGAATTGTAACGTATTTTATGATAATTCAATTACTTTTGTTATACCTTTCACAGGTAGACGGCAATAGGTTTTGTATACACACGACACGTTCGGGTCATGGCGTGACCCGTAGTGTGTTTGTATGACAAATAATATGCAATGCCACACCCTTCTTGTGTTCACCGGCTTCACGAGGTCCAAGCTATATATGTACATATACTCCGACTTCGCAAACCACATGTGAATTATAATCGAAGAAAAAAATCATATTCGCTGAATCCTATTTGCATAGGAATGGGTTCGCCAATACTTAGGCTTCGTTCCAATTTTTTTGTGGGACTGAGTCCTACATAATATTGGAGTCACTTCTAAAAAGAATGGGAACGATTCCATTCTATAATATAGCTATGCTTCCCCCTCAGTATAGGAATGTCTCCATTAAAAACTAGGAACGGGTGCTACTTTTGTTGGAATGTGTCCATTCTTCTCTCAGCCCTATTTACATAGTAATGATTCCACGAAAACTAGGACTAGTTCCAATATTTATGGAAGCCTTTGCTACAAAGTGGTGCAATGACTCCTATAATCGCTTTCCCATATTTTATAGGAACGATTACTATGCGGATTTTTTTCCGTGAAAAGCCCATTCTTTTTTGATGGCAAACCGATCGCTGGTCAGTCGCGGTGTTGATTTATTTGTTGTTAACGCATATGTATTATGGACTGAAATTCATCCCACCTGGAAGATTATTATGAAGATTATTTATTAATATAAATTGTAATTTTAGGATTATTTTGTATGCATTATATGATAAATACACGTGGGTCATTTTATGACCCGAACATTTTATGTGTGTGTGTTATTTGAACATAATAGAAGGGTTAAACAAAATTTAATAACAGAAAAAATCGAAAAAAATGGAAAATAATTGCTTGGCAGATAACGCCTTGGTGAGTTAATTTATGGAAATGAAAATTTTATTTTAATTATAATGCCATTGTTGGATTTTCAGATTTCTTTATTAATTTAATTTTCTTTTGGTTTCAGACACTGATTTAACATAAAGAACACCCTTGTCAATTATCTGGGTATTTAATTGTCTGATCTTCTGATCTATGATAGGAATTTTTTTTATATAAAATCCAAGGAAAAATCACAAAATTCAAAAAATTAAATTGTGTTTATAAAGCCATGAAATACAGTCATATCAGACTGTTCAACAATTATATAATTAAGAAAAGAAATTAAAGAATTCTAAAAAACATAAGAAAAGCCACAATTGCAGGCGACCAATCGTCAAATATCCGGAGGACAGACAAGAAAGACAACATTTTTGTTTAAAGAGCTCAATTTGTATGGGGGAGAATGGAAGGAGTGGTCCGATTAAACTATAATATATGGAAAGTTATGCAAAACATTATTTTAAAAACATTTTGCCTCCATAAATTTTATGATACTCACCAGTTTTGATAAAATTGCTATATCGTTTGTATGGTGGAAAGGGAAGAAATGGTCTGATTTCGCTCATTTAAGAATTTAGCATCACTTTTGACGAGAAACTCATCTGTATCAAATTTCAGGTCTCTAGCTTTATTCTTCTGAGAGTTATGGTGTTCACGAACAGACGGACGAACAGGCGGAAATTGAAATACATTGTCGTCTAAAACACCCTAGTGTAGTTTATTTTTATGAAAAAACTAGCTTGCATACCCGTCGTTGCCGGGTTAAGTTTTTTCAACTTGTTTTTTTGATGGTCTATGTTGGAGCTAAACTTCAGGCCAATCGGCCCGGTAGTTTCCCCGCGAAAGTGTAACATAGAAGGAAAACTAAGTTTCGAGATTACTTTACCCCCTCCCCTTACTCCCCCCACCTCTCGGACTACTTTTTAATAGATGTATGTGGGGGCTGGACCCCCGGCGAACATCTATGCCAGATTTCAGGCCAATCGGTTCAGTAGTTTCCCCGCGAAAGAGTAACATAGCGCAAAAACTAAGTTTCAAATACACTTTACCCCCTCCCCTTACTCCCCCCACCCCTCGCAATACTTTTCCGTATGTCTATGTTGGTACCAGAACTACCACAGACATTTCAAGTCAATCGGTTCAGCCGTTTTTGCGTGAAAGAGGAACAGACAGACAGACAGAGACCAACTCATTTTTATATATTAGTATGATATGATATGATTAGTATGATTACCAAAAAAAAAATATAGGAGGAGACAAATATTAAATAATGGAAGCCGTTACATAAACTTTTGAAAATAATATTGCAACAAAATCAAAAAGAAAATGAATAATTTTCGAAATCGAGTAATGTGTGGGAAAAAATATTGCTTTATCCCCTCAAACCCCATCCCCTGCTCAAGTTGAATCTTTTTAGGTAGTGTTCAGCTCAATTACAAGGAAGATTTTTTAGATAGCATACGTTGAGCTAGTGACCTGAATTTGTTTAAATGAGTTTTAATTGTAGTTTTCTATCAACTTTCGAAAAATTGTCGTTAACTGTAACGAGTATCTCCCAAACTTTTTTTTAAATACAGTTTTTTGAAAATTTATCGAAAACTACGCGCTTTTGTGAAAAATTGAATATAACAAAATTTAAAGGATATAAAATTTTCTACCGTTTTTCCCTTAATGATTTTCACGTATCTCTAGCGGTTCTCGAGATATTTATCTTAAAAGGTTTTCTAGATATTTGAATGTTTTTTTTTTTCAAAATTTCTCAGAAACTATGTGCTTTTGAGGAAAAATGCATACAACCAAATTCAGAGGAAATAAAATTCCCTGTATTTTTATACCCGTATGGTGAAGCCAAAGGGTATATTAACTTTGCTCTACCGTTTGTAACGCCAAGATCCCGTCATCACACACAAAAATGAATTACACCAGTGTGTTTAGAATGATAAAAATAATTGAATTTTGCATGTCCGTCCGTCTGTCCGTCTGTCTGTCCGTCCGTCCGTCCGTCCGTCTGTGGCGCGGATTGCGGGCGCACGGATTGAGCTAGAGACTAGAAATTTTGCACAGATCCGTTTTTTGTAAAATTCGAGGCTAAGTTCGTTAACGGGTAAGAATGGACCGTTAGGGGGGGTCCCCCCATACGAACGAAAACGTTTTTTGTAAATATCGCAAAAACGGTGCATCTCATCAAAAAAGTGCAACAACAAAAGTTATTTAGGATATGATTCTACATAAAACTTCCATACATCAAAATCCGATTGGAAAGTTTGACTTCAAAGTGGAATTTTGGTACAACTGTTCGAATTTTGATACGAATATCACCATCATACGGGTCTCCAATGATTGCCAGATTGGCAATTATAGCTTTGGTTATGTTTTTTCCTCTGAACGGTTTTACGTATCTTTAATGGTTCTTGAGATATTTGACAATATTATTGTTTCCATATTTTCTCCGAAAATAAATTTTGCAGAGCAAAGTTTTGTGTTGATCACAATCGATATTTTTTTCAATTGTTCGGAATTAAAGTTTACTCAATTCTAAACTTATTCGAAAAAAAATTTGATGTTAAAGTAGTATAATGGTTCAACCACAGTGAAGGCGGCAAGCGGCAGCGGCAGCGACAGCGGCGACGGCATGCGGCATGGCGCCGCCACACATACCGCCGAGCCAGCTACAATGATAGCGGCACCGTCGGCATATGTTTCTGTCAAAATTGAAACGTCGAAACTTATTTAATTCGTCCGCTACTTTGCTCCATTTATTTTCCTTTATGTCTGTCCTTTTCTATTGAGGATGGGCCAAATCGTGGAGCATTGGATTTCCTTTTACGACCTCTTTTAATTTTTCCTCCGTTGTCGGCATCTTGCGAAATCAAAACGTCAAAAATCTGCATAGAATGTGGCGCCAAATGTAGTGGTTTTCATAAAACATTTTGGGCGGCGGCGGCAAGTTTGACTTTGGTTCAAACTCGGCGATGACAGAAAAAGTGCGCTGCCGTTGCCGCTGTATTGTAGCAGCTCTCGTTGCGCTACGTTAGCGCTACCGCCTTCACTGTGGTTGAACCATAAATTTCGTAAGATGCCGACAACGAAGGAAAAATTAATCGAGTTCGTGAAAGGAAATCCAATGCTATACGATTTGGCACATCTTCAATATAAAAGAACAGACCTAAAAAAAAAATAAATGGAGTGAAGTAGCGGACGAATTAAATAAATTTTCAAATTTCAATTTTGACAGAAGCATACCCAAATAGCATCGAAAAGTACGGGAACATGAGATTTGTTCTTTGCGGCTTTAAAATGCAGCAATTTACGCAATCGGGGCTAAAAATTTACACCTATAATTCACATCCGCGTAAAAGAAGCGAAAGAAGTGACGAGCGCGTCGCACCGATTAATAATGCTTCTGCAAAGCCACAATTGCTTTAGTGGGGAAATTGGTGACCCACGGTTCATCTTTGGGGCAACATTCGCTTCATGAAAATTCCTGCAGCGATAGAGCAGCAGTGTTGGGCAAAACGGCGTAAAAAACAGTTTTTTATATTTTTCACGTAAAAAACGTAAAAAACTGGTAAAAAACGTAAAAAACCGTAAAAAACGTAAAAAATAGTAAAAAACCTAAAAAATGGGACATCGCAGTTCCTACAAAGTATGACAGTCTGTTTTAAAGTGTAATGGTATCGAAATCATAAATTAAAAACAAAATAAACAATCGATGACAAATTACGACATGACCATAAGTATGCATGCAATGGGTTACTCGTGCTGTGAACTTCATGACTCAACATAAAGTCCACTCAATGCACAAGCATACGGTAGTAAGGTGCATTCAAATCGAAGATGAAATTTGATTCGGATGACATAATTGACGATTTGATAATTTATGATTTCGAACCTAAGACAACAAAGTGCACCGTGAGAAAAAGTTTATTTAACATTTAAGAAAGTAATTATGTATTTAAGAATTAGGGCACTTGTAGAATTATGTGCAATATTGTAAATAAGAAAGCGGCGCCTATAAAAGCCGTATTAGCTCTAGGAAGAATTCAGAAATAAACTAACGCTTAAGTCGAGCAGTTGCTTTTTTTCTCAATATTCTGGCAGTCCTTTTGGACGCCTATTAAATTGCTGGTTCCTCCACCAGCAGGTTAAAATAAATTAACGGAGCTATAGGCAACATTATTGAACTTGTTTAGTTTTGAACATCTTATATTACAAAAGTTTTTCTCAGCATTTTATTAGAGATCCTATAATATAGAGAGTGGACATCAGCACTTAATAGACTGTACTACTAAGTAGGACAGTCTATTAACTCAAATTAGAACAGTTGTTTGAATGGAATTTTTCCAGTTTTTAGAATTTCTTTTCCCTTTTTCCAGTTTTGTTTCAATTTACGCCTTCGGAATGAGTCTCCTTGTGTTTAAAAACGATTTTTTGATGCAAACTTTAAAATTACGCTTATTGCTGCAAGAACTAGTCCAAATATGTTTCTTTAACCCTTTCATGCATACATTTTTCTATGTAATTAATTTTCACGGTTTTTGGTATCCGAGGGTTTTTGGGGTCGCTGATTACGAATCTGAAGTCAAAACTTCAAAAATCGAAATGGCGGATCCAATATGGCGGTCAAAAAAGATAAAATTCATTAGATTACGCTGAAAACTAGTACGTAATTTTATCTTTTTCGACCGCCATATTGGATCCACCAGTTTTAATTTTGAAGTTTTGACTTCAGATTCGTAATTAGCGACCCCAAAAACCTTTATAAAGCTAATTACCGATTTTTTTAACTGTAATAGATTTGCCACAGTTACATTTAATCTGCAAAATAGCTACTTTTTTGCTCTTTATTTATTTATAAAATGCAGTAATTATAAAAAAAAGCGCATATTACTTTTTTTTCATAACAATTGATGTCCTAGGATACTTACGAAATGAATTTAGTCAATATAAGTGCATGAAATATATGTTATAATATTAAAAAACTGAATTAGAAAAGGTGTTGTTGTACAACAACACTGCAACAAAGGGTTAAAATAGCCCATATGTCGCAAATCTCTCCACATTATTCACATTAATTAACGTTAAAATGAGTAGGCGGACGTAATGTAATGATAGGATATAAACAGTTTTTGAACTCCGAGTTTAAAATCTTTTTCACTTTCAAGAGGAAATGCTTTTGAATTCTTTGTTTGCTGAAGACTATTAACCTTTTTATTGTTCTAAGGTGATTTATTTACAAATAATTACTATATTTAGTGAACGGCTATTTATTAAAGTTTTTATCATCAATGTTTTAGGTTTTTTACAGTTTTTTACGTTTTTTACGTTAAAATTGAGGTTTTTACGCGTAAAAAACTAGGTAAATTACTTTACGTAAAAAACCGGCACAACACTGTTTGATGCCGTACTTTGGTGCCGTACTTTGGTGCCGCACTTTCTTTGGTGCCATAATTTTTTTGGTGCCGCACTTTTTTTGGTGCCGCACCTTTTTTGGTGCCGCACCTTTTTTGGTGCCGCATCTTTTTTTGGTGCCGCACTTTTTTTGGTGCCGCACCTTTTTTGGTGCCGCACTTTTTTTGGTGCCGCACTTTTTTTGGTGCCGCACCATTTTTTGGTGCCGCACCTGTGCCGCACTTTTTTTGGTGCCGCACCTTTTTTGGTGCCGCACCTTTTTTTGGTGCCGCACCTTTTTTGGTGCCGCACCTATTTTGGTGCCGCACCTTTTTTGGTGCCGCACCTTTTTTGGTGCCGCACCTTTTTTGGTGCCGCACTTTTTTTGGTGCCGCACTTTTTTTGGTGCCGCACCTTTTTTGGTGCCGCACCTTTTTTTTGGTGCCGCACCTTTTTTGGTGCCGCACCTATTTTGGTGCCGCACCTTTTTTGGTGCCGCACCTTTTTTGGTGCCGCACCTATTTTGGTGCCGCACCTTTTTTTGGTGCCGCACCTTTTTTTGGTGCCGCACCTTTTTTTGGTGCCGTACTTTTTTTGGTGCCGCACCTTTTTTGGTGCCGCATCTTTTTTTGGTGCCGCACTTTTTTTGGTGCCGCACTTTTTTTGGTGCCGCACCTTTTTTGGTGCCGCACTTTTTTTGGTGCCGCACTTTTTTTGGTGCCGCACCTTTTTTTGGTGCCGCACCTTTTTCGGTGCCGCACCTATTTTGGTGCCGCACCTTTTTTGGTGCCGCACCTTTTTTTGGTGCCGCACCTTTTTTGGTGCCGCACCTTTTTTTGGTGCCGTACCTTTTTTGGTGCCGCATCTATTTTGGTGCCGCACCTTTTTTGGTGCCGCACCTTTTTTTGGTGCCGCACCTTTTTTGGTGCCGCACCTTTTTTGGTGCCGCACTTTTTTTGGTGCCGCACCTTTTTTGGTGCCGCACCTTTTTTTGGTGCCGCACCTTTTTTGGTGCCGCACCTATTTTGGTGCCGCACCTTTTTTGGTGCCACCTCCACACCTCCACACCTCCACACCTCCACACCTCCGCACCTCCACACCTCCACACCTCCACACCTCCACACCTCCGCACCTCCGCACCACCACACCTCCGCACCTCCGCACCACCACACCACCACACCTCCACACCTCCACACCTCCACACCACCACACCTCCACACCTCCACACCTCCACACCTCCACCTCCACACCTCCACACCTCCACCCCACACCTCCACCTCCACACCCCCACCACCACACCTCCACCTCCACACCTCCGCACCTCCGCACCACCACACCTCCACACCTCCACCTCCACACCTCCACACCTCCACATCTCCACACCTCCGCACCTACACACCTCCACACCTCCACACCTCCACACCTCCGCACCCCCGCACCACTGCACCGCCACACCTCCACACACCAACACCTCCGCACCACCACACCTCCACACCTCCACACCTCCACACCTCCGCACCTCCACACCTCCGCACCACCGCACCTCCGCACCACACACCTCCGCACCCCACACCCCCGCACCACAACACCTCCACATCACCGCACCACCACACCTCCACACCTCCGCACCTCCGCACCTCCGCACCCCAACACCTCCGCACCTCCACACCTCCACACCTCCACACCTCCACACCCCAACACCTCCGCACCACCACACCTCCACACCTCCACACATCTGCACCTCCACACCTCCGCACCTCCGCACCACCACACCTCCGCACCCACACACCTCCGCACCACCGCACCACCACACCTCCGCACCACCGCACCCCAACACCTCCGCACCCCACACCCCCGCACCACAACACCTCCACACCACCGCACCACCACACCTCCACACCTCCGCACCTCCGCACCTCCGCACCCCAACACCTCCGCACCCCCACACCTCCACACCTCCACACCTCCACACCCCAACACCTGGAGGTGTGGAGGTGTGGACGTGCGGAGGCACCACTGCACCACCACACCTCCACACCCCCACACCCCCGCACCTCACACCTCCACACCTCCACACCTCCACACCTCCACCTCCACACCTCCACACCTCCGCACCCCCACACCTCCACACCTCCACACCTCCGCACCTCCACACCTCCTCACCTCCACACCTCCACACCTCCACACCTCCTCACCACCACACCTCCGCACTACCGCACCTCCACACCTCCACACCTCCACACCTCCACACCTCCACACCTCCACACTTCCACACCTCCGCACCTCCGCACCCCCGCACCCCACACCTCCACACCAACACACCTCCACACCTCCACACCTCCACACCTCCACCTCCACCTCCACACCTACACCTCCACACCTCCGCACCACCACACCTCCACACCTCCACACCTCCACACCTCCACACCTCCACCTCCACACCTCCACACCTCCGCACCACCACACCTCCACACCTCCACACCTCCGCACCACCACACCTCCACACCTCCACACCTCCACACCTCCACACCTCCGCACCCCCGCACCTCCGCACCACCACACCTCCACACCTCCACACCTCCACACCTCCGCACCTCCACACCTCCACACCGCCACACCTCCACACCTCCACACCTCCACACCTCCACACCTCCGCACCTCCACACCTCCGCACCCCACACCCCACACCTCCACACCTCCACACCACCACACCACCACACCTCCACACCACCACACCACCACCTCCACCTCCACACCTCCACCTCCACACCTCCACACCTCCACCTCCACCTCCACCACCACACCACCACACCTCCACCAACACACCTCGACCTCCACACCCCCACCTCCACACCTCCACCACCACACCTCCACCTCCGCACCACCGCACCTCCGCACCTCCGCACCCCCACCTCCACCTCCACACCTCCGCACCCCCGCACCACCACACCTCCACACCCCAACACCTCCGCATCACCACACCTCCACACCTCCACACCTCTACACCTCCGCACCCCAACACCTCCGCACCACCACACCTCCGCACCACCACACCTCCACACCTCCACACCTCCACACCTCCACACCTCCACCTCCACACCTCCACACCTCCGCACCACCACACCTCCACACCTCCACACCTCCGCACCACCACACCTCCACACCTCCACACCTCCACACCTCCACACCTCCACACCTCCACCACCACACCTCCACCTCCACACCCCCACCTCCACACCTCCACCTCCGCACCTACGCACCTCCGCACCTCCACACCTACGCACCCCCACACCTCCACACCTCCACACCTCCACACCTCCACACCTCCACCTCCACACCTCCACACCTCCGCACCCCCACACCTCCACACCTCCACACCTCCGCACCTCCACACCTCCGCACCACCGCACCTCCGCACCACACACCTCCGCACCCCACACCCCCGCACCACAACACCTCCACATCACCGCACCACCACACCTCCACACCTCCGCACCTCCGCACCTCCGCACCCCAACACCTCCGCACCTCCACACCTCCACACCTCCACACCTCCACACCCCAACACCTCCGCACCACCACACCTCCACACCTCCACACATCTGCACCTCCACACCTCCGCACCTCCGCACCACCACACCTCCGCACCCACACACCTCCGCACCACCGCACCACCACACCTCCGCACCACCGCACCCCAACACCTCCGCACCCCACACCCCCGCACCACAACACCTCCACACCACCGCACCACCACACCTCCACACCTCCGCACCTCCGCACCTCCGCACCCCAACACCTCCGCACCCCCACACCTCCACACCTCCACACCTCCACACCCCAACACCTGGAGGTGTGGAGGTGTGGACGTGCGGAGGCACCACTGCACCACCACACCTCCACACCCCCACACCCCCGCACCTCACACCTCCACACCTCCACACCTCCACACCTCCACCTCCACACCTCCACACCTCCGCACCCCCACACCTCCACACCTCCACACCTCCGCACCTCCACACCTCCTCACCTCCACACCTCCACACCTCCACACCTCCTCACCACCACACCTCCGCACTACCGCACCTCCACACCTCCACACCTCCACACCTCCACACCTCCACACCTCCACACTTCCACACCTCCGCACCTCCGCACCCCCGCACCCCACACCTCCACACCAACACACCTCCACACCTCCACACCTCCACACCTCCACCTCCACCTCCACACCTACACCTCCACACCTCCGCACCACCACACCTCCACACCTCCACACCTCCACACCTCCACACCTCCACCTCCACACCTCCACACCTCCGCACCACCACACCTCCACACCTCCACACCTCCGCACCACCACACCTCCACACCTCCACACCTCCACACCTCCACACCTCCGCACCCCCGCACCTCCGCACCACCACACCTCCACACCTCCACACCTCCACACCTCCGCACCTCCACACCTCCACACCGCCACACCTCCACACCTCCACACCTCCACACCTCCACACCTCCGCACCTCCACACCTCCGCACCCCACACCCCACACCTCCACACCTCCACACCACCACACCACCACACCTCCACACCACCACACCACCACCTCCACCTCCACACCTCCACCTCCACACCTCCACACCTCCACCTCCACCTCCACCACCACACCACCACACCTCCACCAACACACCTCGACCTCCACACCCCCACCTCCACACCTCCACCACCACACCTCCACCTCCGCACCACCGCACCTCCGCACCTCCGCACCCCCACCTCCACCTCCACACCTCCGCACCCCCGCACCACCACACCTCCACACCCCAACACCTCCGCATCACCACACCTCCACACCTCCACACCTCTACACCTCCGCACCCCAACACCTCCGCACCACCACACCTCCGCACCACCACACCTCCACACCTCCACACCTCCACACCTCCACACCTCCACCTCCACACCTCCACACCTCCGCACCACCACACCTCCACACCTCCACACCTCCGCACCACCACACCTCCACACCTCCACACCTCCACACCTCCACACCTCCACACCTCCACCACCACACCTCCACCTCCACACCCCCACCTCCACACCTCCACCTCCGCACCTACGCACCTCCGCACCTCCACACCTACGCACCCCCACACCTCCACACCTCCACACCTCCACACCTCCACACCTCCACCTCCACACCTCCACACCTCCGCACCCCCACACCTCCACACCTCCACACCTCCGCACCACCACACCTCCACACCTCCACACCTCCACACCTCCACACCTCCACACCTCCGCACCTCCGCACCACCTTACCTCCACACCTCCACACCTCCGCACCTCCACACCTCCACACCTCCACACCTCCACACCTCCACACCTCCACACCTCCGCACCCCGCACCTCCGCACCACCACACCTCCACACCTCCACCCCAACACACCTACACCTCCACACCTCCACACCTCCACACCTCCGCACCTCCACACCCCCACACCTCCGCACCTTCACACCTCCACACCTCCACACCTCCGCACCCCCACACCTACACACCTCCACACCTCCACACCTCCACACCTCCACATCTCCACACCTCCACACCTCCACACCTCCACACCTCCGCACCCCGCACCCCGCACCACCACACCTCCACACCACCACAACTCCACACCTCCACACCTCCACACCTCCACCCCAACACACCTACACCTCCACACCTCCACACCTCCGCACCTCCACACCTCCACACCTCCGCACCCTCACACCTCCACACCTCCACACCTCCGCACCCCCACACCTACACACCTCCACACCTCCACACCTCCACACCTCCACATCTCCGCACATCCGCACCTCCGCACCTCCACACCTCCACACCTCCACACCTCCACACCTCCGCACCACCACACACCCACACCTCCACACCTCCACACCTCCACACCTCCACACCTCCACACCTCCGCACTTCCGCACCTCCGCACCTCCACACCTCCACACCTCCACACCTCCGCACCTCCGCACCTCCACCCCTCCACACCTCCACACCTCCACCTCCACACCTCCACACCTCCGCACCACCACACCTCCACACCTCCACACCTCCGCACCACCACACCTCCACACCTCCACACCTCCGCACCCCCACACCTACACACCTCCACACCTCCACACCTCCACACCTCCACACCTCCACACCTCCGCACCCTCACACCTCCACACCTCCACACCTCCGCACCCCCACACCTACACACCTCCACACCTCCACACCTCCACATCTCCACACCTCCACACCTCCACACCTCCACACCTCCGCACCCCGCACCTCCGCACCACCACACCTCCACACCACCACACCTCCACACCTCCACACCTCCACACCTCCACACCTCCACCCCAACACACCTACACCTCCACACCTCCACACCTCCGCACCTCCACACCTCCACACCTCCGCACCCTCACACCTCCACACCTCCACACCTCCGCACCCCCACACCTACACACCTCCACACCTCCACACCTCCACACCTCCACATCTCCGCACATCCGCACCTCCGCACCTCCACACCTCCACACCTCCACACCTCCACCTCCACACCTACACCTCCACACCTCCACACCTCCGCACCACCGCACCCCAACACCTCCGCACCACCCCATCTCCACACCTCCGCACCCCAACACCTCCGCACTTCCGCACCTCCGCACCCCCACACCTCCACACCACTGCAGCTCCGCACCCACGCACCATCGCACCTCGGCACCACCACACCTCCACCTTCACACCTCCACACCTCCACCTCCACACCTCCACACCTCCACCTCCGCACCAGCACACCTCCACACCACCGCACCCCCGCACCACCACACCACCACACCTCCGCACCACCGCACCTCCACACCCCCGCACCCCAACACCTCCACACCACACCTTTTTTGGTGCCGCACCTTTTTTGTGCCGCACCTTTTTTGGTGCCGCACCTATTTTGGTGCAGCACCTTTTTTGGTGCCGCACCTTTTTTTGGTGCCGCACCTTTTTTTGGTGCCGCACCTTTTTTTGGTGCCGCACCTTTATTGGTGCCGCACCTTTTTTGGTGCCGCAAAAAACCTAAAAAATGGGACATCGCAGTTCCGACAAAGTATGACAGTCTGTTTTAAAGTTTTTCTCAGCATTTTATTAGAGATCCTATAATATAGAGAGTGGACATCAGCACTTAATAGACTGTACTACTAAGTAGGACAGTCTATTAACTCAAATTAGAACAGTTGTTTGAATGGAATTTTTCCAGTTTTTAGAATTTCTTTTCCCTTTTTCCAGTTTTGTTTCAATTTACGCCTTCGGAATGAGTCTCCTTGTGTTTAAAAACGATTTTTTGATGCAAACTTTATAATTACGCTTATTGCTGCAAGAACTAGTCCAAATATGTTTCTTTAACCCTTTCATGCATACATATTTCTATGGAATTAATTTTCACGGTTTTTGGTATCCGAGGGTTTTTGGGGTCGCTGATTACGAATCTGAAGTCAAAACATCAAAAATCAAAATGGCCGATCCAATATGGCGGTCAAAAAAGATAAAATTCATTAGATTACGCTTAAAACTAGTACGTAATTTTATCTTTTTCGACCGCCTATTGGATCCGCCATTTTGAAGTTTTGACTTCAGATTCGTAATTAGCGACCCCAAAAACCTTTATAAAGCTAATTACCGATTTTTTAACTGTAATAAATTTGCCACAGTTACATTTAATCTGCAAAATAGTTACTTTTTTGCTCTTTATTTATTTATAAAATGCAGTAATTATAAAAAAAAGCGCATATTACTTTTTTTTCATAACAATTGATGTCCTAGGATACTTACGAAATGAATTTAGTCAATATAAGTCCATGAAATATATGTTATAATATTAAAAAAACTGAATTAGAAAAGGTGTTGTTGTACAACAACACTGCAACAAAGGGTTAAAATAGCCCATATGTCGCAAATCTCTCCACATTATTCACATTAATTAACGTTAAAATGAGTAGGCGGACGTAATGTAATGATAGGATATAAACAGTTTTTGAACTCCGAGTTTAAAATCTTTTTCACTTTCAAGAGGAAATGCTTTTGAATTCTTTGTTTGCTGAAGACTATTAACCTTTTTATTGTTCTAAGGTGATTTATTTACAAATAATTACTATATTTAGTGAACGGCTACTTATTAAAGTTTTTATCATCAATGTTTTAGGTTTTTTACAGATTTTTACGTTTTTTACGTTTTGACGTTAAAATTGAGGTTTTTTACGCGTAATTTTTTACGCGTAAAAAACTAGGTAAATTACTTTACGTAAAAAACCGGCACAACACTGTAGAACAGCATTTGATGGTTTTCGGGTCGAAATAGTCTGCCACTAAAGTTTTATTAAAGCTCCCCGTCTAAGAAACACCAAAAAAAATTGATGCCTTCAGCCGCCATATTTCTCACTGACATTTGATGGAAACGATTTCGTTTCGAGAATTAAATTTCTTATTTCAGGCGAATGACTGAAGGATATTGGATAAAAAGTGGATAGCATACATTTTTGAAACAGCACAATTTTATTGGCATCAAAATTTCATTGCAAAAGAAAAAAAATTTTACCGATAAAATAAAATTAAAGAAATTTTTGATTAAAAACAAAATAATTCGATGGCCCATTAAAATCTGTTTAAATTTCAGATCCAATATTGTCGAAAAATTTTAATGGCAATTAAAATCACGACATGCAACCGGAAGAAAAGTCCATTATAAAATAACACTCCACAAAAGTTTCCATTAATTTGTCGCCATTAGACTTTTCTCGTCCGTCTTCTGCTTACGTTTTTATTTGTTCATCTCTGTTTACTAGCAAGCATTCGAGGGAGAAAGAAAACCCGCTCGATGATTTGTGTAATTGTGTGATATAATGCCGTCAGATGCGCCTCGCGCATGAGGCAACTAATTACGTCCCTGTCGTTATAATTGCGGCGCCGCAAACCGCTGAAAAGTGTTCCCCACTATGGGTGCCGTTGCGCGTCTCGTTGGCACAACTAACGACGTGTTTGCGACATAAATTGCTTATCGCCGCGATTTACATGGTGACGAAATATGGGGATGAACACCATAATTGCTGCTTAAAATGCTATTTGGGTATGCCAACGGTCCCGCTATCATTGTAGTTGGCTCGGCGGTATGTGTGGCGGCTCCATGCCGCCCGCCGTCGCCGCTGCCGCTTGCCGCCTTCATTGTGGTTGAACCATAAGATGAACGATATAATTATATCGGAAAACAATCTTAAACAAAATGAACGTTTTCTAAGATTAATAAACAACTACTTGATACTGGAACTCCGTGAACAATCTAGATTTAAATCCGGAGGGAAGTAATTTTCCAAATAGCATGAATAAACTTTCTACGATTTTTATAAAGTTTCGCTATTAATTTCAAGTTCTGTTTTTCACCGGGACTCTGGCCACACCGATGTAAACAAATATAAAAGCTAACAAACAGCAGAAAAATCTACTAAAAATTTCATTTCATCTAATATTCGAAATCTTGGAACAACTACGGCCAACTATAAAACATTTTCCATTCACCGTGCTTGGTTCTATAACGCTAGCGCCACACTAGTGGTGAATGCAGGCGAATTACAATTACGCTTAGCAGATTGGGTGGTTTTTTGGCATTCATCCAGCTTAAAACTCCGGTTTACCATATTGTAAGATTTAAAAAAAAGACGTAATTCAAATTAAAAAGCGCTCAACCTGGCAGCCGAATGCAGGCGAATCATAGTCTCAGATTCGCCTGCATTCGACGACAATGTGAAACCGACATAAGCGGATAATTTCGAGTATCCAAGCAGCCCAAACTCGTTTCAGCTACCCTACACCATCGTAAACGGAAATGCTATTAAACATTAAATTCCAAAAGTACAATAATATAGAATATTATGGCTTGCTTTCCTCTGCAGTTGCAGCAATTTCATGGAAAATATAAAAGGCTACTGGGAATTGACTTTTCCAATATGATATCTCCATGTTGTGTGATTCCGACCAAGGCTTCTCTTGGAAATTTTAATATCGCAAATGTTCCCAAAACTTACGTAAATAAAAATCAAATTCTCATAAATAGGTAGCGGAAATTCTCAAAATTTTCCAATTAAGCAATACAATATTTTCTGAAAAATATTGAAGTAGCCTCATTACGATGATCATTAAAATTTCTCTATGACTTCATTAAAATCTCTGATATACTCACCTCAATGGAAATGATTTCCTATTTACCAAAATAATATTAATGACTTTCTTAATTAGAACACTTGATAGCCGTGATGAAAGACGGTTGATTGTCCTTGGAAAGCAAACCAAGTGACATCTACTTAAATCACACTCAGTTTAATAAATTCTGCTGCCACCAAATCCAGTCAACCTCGTGAAATTGCAGCGGTTCTATACAAACCAGAACTCAGACCAGACGCCATTATTTCTGCTCAGATTCTGGTATTTTTCATTGCAAGGATCGATAAACCTAAGCGAAAGGACATTAATTATTTGCACTTCCCTACAAAGTTGCTCTACTAGTTCAATGGCATCAGCTGACAGTGCGGTTATGTCCTAGTTTTATCATTTCCCTACACTCTTCTTTAGTCTTTCCTTGTCGTCCATAAACTATTTTCGATCCTATCGCCGTCAAATCTTTTCCCCACTGATTTTTTTTTCCTTTTTTACTCCCAATTACTAATAAATTGTAAGCTGTAAGCAAATTAAATCTTATGCAATCGTCGGGAAAGTTTTTTATTACAAAGTTTCGTGATTTTTAAAAATCTAAACCAATACACACATCCAGAAAATTATGCTTTATTTATTGTTGACAGTGTTGTGGCGGTTTTTTACGTAAATTTACGCGGTTTTTTACACGTAAACAATTACGCGTAAAAAACTGCAATTTTAATGTAAAAAACGTAAAAAATCGTAAAAACCCGAAAGAAACCTAAAAAATTGAAGATTAAAAATTTAATGAGAAGCAATTCACTGAATTTAGTAATTGAGGCGCTCAAGCCACTTGCCGAAAATGTGACAATTTTACCATTAGAAAATATACCATTGGTATATGGTTTTTTGGGATAAACTTTTTTGGATGTACATAAGAATATTACAACATGATGTTGTGATATGCATCCAAAAGGAGCAAGCCATTCGAATACGCCATCAATTTTCTCTTTTCTTCAGGCGTTTTCCCATTTTTAACCGACTTCCAAAAAGGAAAAGGTTCTCAATTCCACCTGAATATTTTTTTTTTTTTTTTAATGTATGTTCACGCCTAACTTTTTACTGGGTGGACCGATTTTGATCATCCCAAAGAGAAAGTTGTAGAGAAAGTTCCTGGTTGGACCCTGGTTCATTCATGGGCAAAAATGGACATACAAACGAAAACGTTTTTTCCGAATTTCTCAAAAACGGTGCATCTTATCAAAAAAGTCTAAGAACAAAAGTTATTTAGAATATGATTCTACATAAAACTCCCATACATCAAAATCCGATTGGAATAAATTTTAAAAAATCTGATTGGAAAGTTCGACTTCAAAGTGTAATTTTGGTACAAGTGCTCAAATTAAGATACCAATATCACCATACAGGTTTTCAATAATTGCCAGATTGGCAATTATAGCTTTTGTTATGTTTTTACGTTGTGTTCAGTACAACACAAGGAAGGTTCTTTTATATATTTCCCCCGTGTTAACCTACCCCTTCAAACCCCTCCCTGCTTGGGATATCGAGTAAAATTCTTTGTATTGTGTTCAGTACAATATTTGGAAGATTCTTTTATATATTTCTCATCTGCGGACTTATCCCCTCAAACCCTTTGTAATTTTACCTATATTAAAAATTGAAACTAAAAACGTTCGAAATAAAAAAAAAAATTTCTAAAAAAAATAAAACCGACTTTAAAAAAAAAACTGAAAAGAGAAAAAAGCACTAAAAAGAAAAAAATAATTTCAAACTATGTCCATTAATAGCGTATTTAAAATTTGTCTTTTTTGGAGTGGCGTTAAATTTGCAACTAAAATAAATTACATACTTTCTAACCCTTAAGGCTAATCGTTTACATACTTTCTAACCCTTAATGCTAACTAAGAACTAAGATCGACTCCAAAAATTTTGTTGTCAAACAGATTAACTATAGACACGGCTCTTACAATAGAAATTTTACAACGATTTTATTTAGTGTAAATTTAACGCCACTCCAAAAAAGACAAATTTTAAATACGCTATTAATGGACATAGTTTGAAATTATTTTTTTCTTTTTAGTGCTTTTTTCTCTTTTCAGTTTTTTTTTAAAGTCGGTTTTATTTTTTTTAGAAATTTTTTTTTTATACCCGTATGGTGAAACCAAAGGGTATATTAGATTTGCCTTACCATTTGTAATGCCAAGATACCGTCATCGCACACAAAAATGAATTACACCAGTGTGTTTAGAATGATGAAAAAAGTTGAATTTAGCATGTCCGTCCGTCCGTCCGTCTGTCTGTCTGTCTGTCTGTCTGTGGCGCGGATTGTGGGCGCACGGATTGAGCTACAGACTTGAAATTTTGCACAGGTCCGTTTTTCGTAAAATGCGAGGCTAAGTTCGTTAATGGGCAAAAATGGACCATTAGGGGGGGTACCCCCCATACGAACGAAAATGTTTTTTGCGAATATCTCAAAAACGGTGCATCTTATCAAAAGTCCAAGAACAAAAGTTGTTTAGAATATGATTCTACATATATCCATACATCCAAATCCGATTGGAACAAGTTTTAAAAAAATCTTATTGGAAAGTTTGACTTCGAAGTGGAATTTTGATAAAACTTTTTGCCGTTCACTTAAATCACCATACGGGTTTTCAATAATTGCCAGATTGGCAATTATAGCTTTTGTTATGTTTGAAACTGTAAAGAATTTTCGTAAGAGATTGCAACCTAAAATGTGTAAAAGTAAGAAAGTTATGTGCAGTTCTGTTGAAATATTTTTAAATAGGATCTTTTTTAAAGCGAAAAGATAAACACAAAAAATTTATTAATATTTCCTTTCAACATAATTTTACTTATATGTATTTCCCGCTTTTCTCCGAATTTTCCTGAAAATATTAAAGCAAAAGAATGCAATAAAAATTTGAGGAGGTTTTTCCAAGTATCCTCTTCATGTGAACTAAGAAATTTTTGATGAAGTATCCTCGGACCAGAATTCGTAACGACTTTATGCTAATTCCAAGACAATTTTGTGTTTTTGTTCGTTTTTGCTTGCCAGCCGCCAGGACATGCTTTAAATAACAATTTTCACAAATTGCTCCTTGCTTTTTTCTGCCTTTCCTAAATGGTTCAATTATGTTCTTGCAACGTAGTGTTAGTTGGACTAATGAAAAATCGTCCTCGAAATTAAATTGAAATGGTAGCGGAGTTACTTTGGGATTTCAAGTAAAAAAAAACGTTTCCGGTAAACTTAATTAAATTTTTAAAGTTTTGCTTTTGCTTTTGTGCATTGAATACAAGAATTGATATCAATATTGGTAAACTACAGAGGCATAAAATGGTCTTACGTTTTGTTAAACAAATCATATTTCTTCCAATTAACAACTAAACTGTGATAACAACACAGCATAAAAAATCAAATTTTTATGCTTGCGGGAAAATTTTTTATGTCATTAAAATAGAGGCAAGAAACCAAGTTATCTGGAAACAACATTTCTTGAATTTTCTTCTATTACTTTTGCAATGGCGAAACAAGCAGTACTAATTTTTCTTTTCCTACCCATTACCTTTGGTATATTTTTGTTTGTAACACGAAAATTTTAAACTTTTTTTAAAACCGTCTTCCCCCAGATGTGAGTTTAGGACAGGATCGATGCGATATGGTTTGTACAAAAGACTATTCACCCGTGTGTGGGGTAGATTCCAGGGGAAGTTTCAGACTGTTTTCGACGCCTTGTCTAATGGAATCTTGGAACTGTAGACAAAGAACAAGTAAGAAAATATTTTTTTGTCGAAGGCCTCGCAAATTATTGCATTTTTTTCCAGAATTTCGACTGTCTGCACTTGCTATGTGTTCTCGAAAATTTACATTAAAATCGGTTAGTTTTAATAATGTAGAAAAGTGAAAAATATTCCTTCAAAATATTGAAAATTATAACAAAAAAAGAGCTAAATATAAATACTAAATCATTGAAATTTGAGTGAACCAAAACCAAACTATAAACGGAAACATTCTGAAAAAAGGATGTCCTAATCGAACCAAACCATTTTAAAAAAAAATAAAAAAAGCTTTTATTTATAAAAAATGAATAAAAAAGAAAAAAAAAATATTTTGTGTGCTGTGTATCAGAAATAAAAGCTAGATAAATATTTCTATGCTTTATCTCGCTTTCATTTAACAGATCGGCTGAAACGTTCGTAGGCTAACATAGTAAAACACATTTTTCTGCTAAAATTCGATTTTATTATTCAACATAAGTTGCGTTTTTTTAATGTTCTAGATCACAGAACATTAAAAAAACGATCCAGCTTAAGTGGGAAATTTCATCGAGTTCAATCGCAACTAACTTCACGTTGGTTACATCAGTAGGCCGTTACTTCTATATTTTCTTGATATAATCACGATTTGCTATCTCCCATGATTAAAACTTTTTCGCTGTCGAACAGAACCAACAAACCACCAACACAAAATCCTCAATTGAGAATAAAATGTCAGATTTATTATGTTGAAGTTAGCAGCATTTCATTACCGTATATTACCGTATAAAATTTCCCTTTGTTCCAAGCGCTGTTCGAGTTGAAAAGGTGGTGCAGGATTTTGTATGGAAAGCTTGTTCTGAACTGCTTCAGAACATTAAAAAAACGCAACTATAGTTGCCTTCGAGGGCGATACAGCGATTATAGCGGTCATGCAACTTTTCGATACCATTTTTATAGTACGATTTCTCTTTAGCCTCAAAATAGGGCTCACTCTCAGCAATTACTTCTTCATTAGTGCTGAATTTCTTTCCAGCGAGCATTCTTTTGAGGTCTGCAAACAGGAAAAAGTCACTGGGGGCCAGATCTGGAGAATACGGTGGATGGGGAAGCAATTCGTAGCCTAATTCATACAATTTTGCCATCGTTTTCATTGACTTGTGACACAAATATTCACGCACGATATGTGCAACACGCTCTTTTGATATCTTCAGAGTCTCAGCTATCTCGATGAACTTCAATTTACGATTATTCAAAATTATTTTCTGAACTTTGTTTATGTTTTCGTCCGTTACGGCCTCTTTCGGGCGTCCACTGCGTGTATCATCTTCGGTGCTCATTTCGCCATATTTAGATTTAGCAAACCACTTCTCAACGGTTGATTTTCCTGGTGCAGAGTCCGAATAATGTTTATCAAGCCAAGCTTTGGTTTCAACAGTATTTTTTCCATGATAAAGCAATGCTTCATTAACACACGAAATTATTTTTTATCCATTTTTTTTACAATAATAAAAGTTTCTTCACTCACAATGCTATATCTCACGAACCAATTGTCCGACAGCTGTAAAATTTATACACGTATCGTTTGAAGGTTAGTGCTAAATAAAAATCATATGGATTTAATTGTATGTGTCAGCCTACGGACTTTTCAGCCGACCTGTTATGATACACAGGTCCCAGAAAATTATTTTTTTCCTTTTAAACATAAAAATCCCAAATCCAAAGGTTCAAAAAGAATCAAAAAACCGATAATAAAGGCTTTTAAAAAGAGGGCGGAACCGAACGAAAACCAAACTTGTTTTAAAAAAAAATGCTGTGACCAGATCAAAAACATCATTAAACCGCTACACAATTAAACATTCAGTGAACCAGAACCAAAATCAAATTTTTGAGATTTTAGAAACCAGAACCAGATTTTTGAAATTTATGAAACAAAAACCAGAACCGAATTTTGAAATTTTTGACTGTGTTTACATTAGGCGGCACTTTCGCTTCAGCCAAGTGATGGTGAGGGATGCAGTGGGGAGGGAAACCGAAAAGAGAGAACGAAGTTTAGATTCACTTAAAATTATCGGTCGCAAACCGGTTTTTGAGTCTGGTCGTTGAAACCTGTCGTTTAGTTTTGTTGATGAAACCGGTTTAGCAAATGAAAAAGGCGAACCGTGTGCGCACGGCAGAAAAATGACGAAAGACGTGCCGCCTCAAAATGAGTCCTAATGTAAACACAGTCTTAGGAGTCAAAACCAAAACCAGGAAACCAAACTACACTCAAAAAACTGTTGGGTTGTATCTCTGGTACGCTGTTATCCAAACTTTCCCTTTCCTCTTACTCCCCCTTCTGCTTTCTTCGGCAATTGCGAATTGATTTAGACCCGGTTTTCGCCATTCAAAAAGTTATCCCTCAAAGTATTTTTTCATCTACTCAAATTTGAGCCATTTCTTACCTGTTATGCTGGTCCTGTTACTGGCTTTGAAGAAATTTTAAGTCATTTTTACTGCTACCCTTCAAATACCATAATCCGACTGCAACACCCACCGGTGGAACACCTATGACTAACGAAGACTGGCAGAGGGATTGGATTATAAACCGATTAGGGACGGCCCCTATGGTTTTAAATAAAAACATAACAAAAGCTATAATTGCCAATCTGGCAATCATTGGAGACCCGTATGGTGATATTCGTATCAAAATTCGAACAGTTGTATCAAAATTCTACTTTGAAGTCAAACTTTCCAATAAAATTTTTTAAAATTTATTCCAATCGGATTTTGATGTATGGGAGTTTTATGTAGAATCATATCCTAAATAACTTTTGTTCTTGTACTCTTTTGGTAAGATGCACCGTTTTCGAGATATTTCCAAATGCTCCATTTTTGCCCATTAACGAACTTAGCCTTGCATTTTACGAAAAACCAATTTGCGTAAAATTTCAAGTCTCTAGCTCAATCCGTGTGACCGCAATCCGCGCCACAGACGGACAGACAGACGGACAGACGGACAGACGGACAGACGGACGGACATGCAGAAATTAATTATTTTTATCATTCTAAACACACTGGTGTAATTCATTTTTATGTGTGATGACGGGATCTTGGCGTTACAAACGGTAAGGCAAAGTTAATATACCCTTTGGTTTCACCATACGGGTATAAACATGATTTGATTTAGGTACCTGCTAGAAGAAAAATTTATTAAAAATAGAAAAAATATATTCAATTCCGCCCGTTTTACAAAATTTATTTTCACGTAAAGAACTTAAGGATCGAAAAAGGTAGGTTTTTTATCAAAATGAACTTGAAACGCACTACAGGACAAAAAAACTTAATTTAATTGATGAAAAATATTTTACAGTTTCTCTTTAAAGCAACATTGCTGACAAAACTTCGAGCATACTGGTTCAAATACTATAAAAGTTAAATTATAATAAAATAACAACTCGAAAAAAATGTATTATAACTTACCTCCAGGATTTTGGCAACCGTATGCCTCCAAATGACATAAACTTGGGAAAGTACGGAAACATTTTCCATCGAAGCCACAGACCGGAGTATCTTCTAAACATTTGAACTCGGTTCCAAAACATTTTGAAACTGGAGGAAAATCCATAATAATTGGCTCAAAAAGAGTCACAAAGACGATAATAAGAGATGCTGTAATTTAAGAAAAAATAGTAACTTAATAACAGAATTACACAAAATTGTCTTGCATTTTTAAATTACCTAAAAATATCCGTACCATATTTTATTCCACAATAACCTAAAATCATTTTTCAGGCCACTTTTTATAAGAAATTTATATGATGAAAAGATTTCACTACAATTGTGCAATAAAAACGAGTTTTTTTTTGTTCAATAAAAGTTTTTTTTTTGAAAGTTTATTGAACTTATATTTAACTCGACCTTATTGAGAGCAATATTTTTTTAAGTTTTATTCACGTGTTAAAGCTAAGTTGTTAAACTTAAATAAAACGTTTCTTTTGTGTTTTGAATCCAATAAAATTTCATAAGTTTTATTTTTGGGGTTCTTTTTTATATAAAAATTATTAAATAAACTTATTCAACGTATTTTGTATCATTTATAACTGAGTTCATCATTCGAAATGAGTAAAAATTGGTTTTTCATTTTATTGAGTGCAGGTAAGTTCTTAAATTCTTGCCCAATTAATGGTTCTTTAATTTAAAGTTAAGATCCGTATAAAATTAATAAAATTTCAGTGTTTATCACCAAATCTTTATGCGAAGAAAACCTTCCAATTTGCAAAAAGCGTCCTTGTTTCAGTTCAGATAAATCCATTTGTGCCTATAATGGAAATTGCTATCGATCTTTTTCCAGTATTTGTGAAATGGAAGATTACAATTGTTTGAATACTACAAGTAGGTATTTTTTCCACAGTATAATAATTTTATCGCTGATTTTTTTATTTATTAAACTTCATTTTAGATTTTCAAGTGGTTTGTGTGCAATTGTGTGCTCAATGTTGCAAATGGCGGTTGCCTTTGAAAAGCAGTATTTAAAAGAATATACGATATCAAAAAAAATTCTTGAAGATCTTATAAAAAGTATTTTATTAAATAGAAAAATTAATAGAATTTTACGATATTATTTATAAGTGCTGAAAAAAAACATTTTTTTATCCCGACAGCTTTTCTCGATTTTAAGTGGTTCAAGCAGTTGCAGGGAAAGGGGGAGAAACAAAAAAATTGTTATCTCATATACTTACTATAATAATTAGAGTCCGACCGATAAATCGGCTTCGGCCACCCTAGGCTGATAAACACACCTTCAGCCAAACTTCGGCTTCGGCCAAAATTAAGCTGAAGGTTTGGCCGAAGCCAATGGAGCAAGTACACTGCCAAATATCAAAAAAAGCCAAATAGCAATGAAAACAAAAATTTGGCGTATTTTTTTCTGAAACTCAAGTTTCCCAAAAAATCCTATCGAAATTTCCTTGTCATTTCAAAATATTTGGCCAGAAAATTTTTTATTGTAAGATTTCGTCTCGATTAAAATGATGACACTACAGACAGATTTTTTAGCGAATATTTTTGTCTAAGAAATTAGAAATGTCTTGGAAAATGCTGTGGCCGGACATTAAAATAGGCGAAATTTATGAAACTCACGATTAAAATGACACTACAGACAGATTTTTTAGCGAATATTTTTGTCTAAGAAATTAGAAATGTCTTGGAAAATGCTGTGGCCGGACATGAAAAAAAGCGAAATTTGTGAAACTGACAAGAACCGAGTTTCAAGAAACTGGCACAAGATCGGGTAGCACAGTTTTCACATTAAAAGTGCATTTTACAACGATCAAAATAGTTGCTCTTGTGGTGAAGTTATCAGAATCTCGATATCGGCGATAGTAATAAAAAAACATAAAAAGAAAACAAAAAAACAAATAAAAATACAAATAAACAAAAAAAAAGGATTCGACTTTGCCTCACCTCCACGTGGTGATTCCTGGATAACACAAAGAAGGCAAAAAATGAAGTTCTAAATTTATTTGCTGCGGCCCGCGGTATAACCTCAAACTTCAATTTGGCCCGCCACAAAATCTAATTGCGTATCCCTGCTCTATTTTTGTTAGATGTTGTTGCAAGTTGTAATGCAATTGAATTTCGAAATTTTTCCAAAACAACTGTTTCCAAAAATCTCTAAAAGCGCGTTGGGGGGAAACCATTAGAGTACAAGTTTTTCGTCTTCAGTTAACTGATTTTCACAATTTTTAAGGAAAATATTTTCCTCAATGTTAACAAATTTTTCCTTTATTATTGATTACAATTGTTTGTGCTTTGGTTTTGTAAATTTTTAAATGTTTATGTTGTTATTTTTAGCAACAAAGAAATTAGGCCCCTATTGTGAGCTTCGTCAATCGATCGTTGAAATGTCAAATCGAAAAATCGGTATTGTGATCATCGATTTTATCGTTCGTGAACGATAAAATCGTTCAGTTGGGAACGATGACATTTGTTTGATCGTTCGGTGAAGTTTATGTCAAGTTAGCGATCGGTGAAGTATTGCAATTACTTTTTTTTATCAAAATTAGAGATAAAATGGAAGTATTTGTACACATTAGGAAATTATTAATGAGGAATATCTTGATCAAAACCTCGATCGAAAATCCAATATAAAAATTGGTTGAAAAAATGAAGATAAATAAGCCCAAAGTGGTATAAAAATAATTTAAATAAAAAATGAACTTAAAAACTGTTTTATTCACATAGATTTGAAATATTGGTCAATTCAAAGAACTCAACATTCGGTGTTTAATATTTTCGCCTTGACGTTGGTTTGTAAAACCGTCTTCTGGTGTAATTTCGTTCATATCGCCATTCTCCTCTATGTTTTAAGGGAGCTCGATATTGTATTTTCAGCGTTGAAGTCATTTTTAAACATTAAAATAACTTCAACAATGTGAATTCCCAAACGTCAAACACTAAAAAATTCACAATAGCGATTGCTTGAACGATTAACCTTACGTAATACCAAAATTGTTTTTCGATCGTTCCGGCCAACGATGGTCGATCGAATAGATATCGATAACCGCAATAGGCCCCTTATTTTAACAGAACCGCAATTGATTTTCCCTTACCATTTATTTCAGTTTCTATGCAAACTTTCGGCTACGGCCAAAGTTTAAGAAAACGGTCGAAGTTCGGCTTCGGCTTCGGCCTCGGCAAAAAACTGACCTTCGGTCGGACTCTATGTATAATGATATATAGAAGAAATCGCTGAATGAAAAAATATGCCAATGTTAATTAAAAGTTTGAACCAAACATGTCCATTGTCCATATTATCATTAGTGGTACATGGCACGTATCTGTCACGAGAAATGTATCTAATATAGTGTCCGAATGTACCACACATCAAAAATGCTAGTAAGAATCTGTCCGTGCATCTGTGAAACCAATCACTTTTGGTAGATAAAGGGTGTTTACGCACGGGTGTGGTAAACTGATAATCGAATAGAAAACAAATAAAAAACTAGCAAGTTTAATTAAATAATATATTAACTTTATATTTTTAATTTATAATATAAATCTATAATCAAATCAATTCTGAAAGTCGTAAATGTGCTTTAACTAAGCTGTTTATAAATAATTCAATTCGTATGACAAATAAATTTCAATTCTGATGATAATTCAATCTAATTCATTCCAATGTGGTTCCAATGTGATGATGATTCCACGCGTAGTGATGCTCTCTAGTTTGATGATGTTACGTTTATTGTCAATTGTTTGACCAGACAAGGCTGGTAGGTTGACCAGACAAAGCTGGTTGGTTGGCTGCGAAAACAGCGATTGACCAGGCAAAGCTGGTAGGTTGACCAGACACGGCTGGTTGGTTGGCTGCGAAAACAGCGATTGACCAGGCAAAGCTGGTAGGTTGACCAGACACGGCTGGTGGATTGACCAGATAAAGCTGGTGGGTTGACCAGACAATGCTGGTGGGTTGACCAGACAAAGCTGGTAGGTTGGCTGCAATAACAGCGGTTGACCAGTCAAGGCTGGTAGTTCCGAACTCGTCCACGTCTGGATGAATTCTGGTCTCGCTAAGTGTCTTGCTCTGTTTTTATAGGCACTCTAGCGGAAGTCGTTTGTTTTCTCGAACATTCTGACATGGATCAAACCTCACAAATGTTCGTTTTTGGTTGGCAGGGTTTGATTTTGACATTTGATGTTTGTTTATAATGTGATAAAACGATGTTGATCGCGGATTTTAAAGGTAATAATTTTACGTTATTTCATTTATAATTTCCTTTAATTCTCTCAGGTGTGCGTGGATTACTGATCCTTTAATTTGGTAAGTTTGTTTTATCTTCGGATGTTTGATGTTTTATTAATTTTTTCTATTTTGTTTAATTTTAGGTTAAGATCTTCCGGCGGTACCGAACATACTCCCCGCCTTGAAATATCGAAGAATTTCAATGAGCAACAGGTAGTTATTAGTTAATTCCATATTTGTTCGTTTGGATTAATTCATTATTTATTAATTTTAGTTTAATTATTCCAAATGGAGTTTTAAATTTGAAATTTGTTCTGTTCAATTGTAGGACTTTCTTCCTGTCGAAGTAGACAACGGCCTGGATGACTTCTGATGGTTCAGCTGCTGGGATTGTTGGAGACTCTGGAACGGGTCGTATTATTGCTGACCTTATGGACGGTGTTGAAGATGATGGCTTTCCTAGTTCCGAATTTGGATTCTCCCGGATTTTCCGTTTTACTGCGTCTACCATTCGTTGGTTTACCGGCGCGATTTTTCTTTTTCGTTTATTGACGGATTTGTCGCGTATATTTTCGTCTTCGGATGTGACATGACTGGTATTTGGAATTTGTTCGTAATCTGTTTCTACATTGACCGTGAGTGCGGTGACTTCATTAGTTGATAGGGTGGAGTCTGATGTAGAAGAACCAGATGCATCTATATGTATGAGTGTATGATGACGCTGGTTACAAATAAAGCATCTTTTGTTGTTAGAGCAATTATCCAAGTGATGGTTATTTGATAAGCAATTTTGGCACAATTTCAATTTTTCAACCTCTTCCCATCGCCTTTTGGAGTTTAATTGTTTGAATCTAACACACTGATTCGAAAAATGGGTTCCTCGACAAAACACGCATTTATAATTTTGTTTGACGGATATGAATGACTGTTTAAAATCGCCTTTGGATACCGGAGCCTTTCGATTCTCAACTGCTTCCAATGTTCTGAATCTAGTTTCTAGAAATGTTTTGAGTTCATTGAAACTTGGGAGCGTTGTTTGTTGTGTTAATGATTGCTCCCATAACACAAGAGAATCAGGATGTAATTTTTGGGTGATTAGGTATATTAATATTGGGTCCCAATCTGTCATACTGACCCCAAGGTTTTTTAATGATTCTAAGCTCTCAGTTGTTGTATCCAACAGTTTTTTATTGTTTTCTGCAGTGTCAGCGGAATTATTTGGTTGGGAAAATATTCTCTTTAGTTCAGTAGAAACCAAAACTCTTTTATTATCGTATCTGGATTGTAACAAATTCCAGGCTATCATGTAATTTGCATCTGTGGTTTGATATCGGCTTATTAATTTGGCTGCTTCTCCGCGTACACTAGTCTTTAAATAGTGTAATTTTTCCACATTGCTGAGTTTACTTGTGTGGATGAGTGATTGAAATAAATCATGAAATGTTGCCCAATCGGAGTAATTGCCAGAAAAATTTGGTAGGCTAATTCTAGGAAGTTTGAGTGCGTTGGAGCTTGAATTTGTATTTTCTCCGATAGATTGGTTAATGATTTCTGGCGTCATTAATGGTATTTTAAGCTCTTCTAATTCAGAGCAGAATGAAATGTATAATTCTTCAATTGTAAAATAAATATCTTTTTTAAAATATTCATCTTCTTTAAAATTTTTTGGACGGCAAGTATAGAGTTTCCGATTATTTGCCTTGAAATCGTTCCAGTATTCATTTAGACATGCAATTTTTTTTGTGATATACGTGAGAGATTTGCGTGTAGAAGAATCCTTTTTAAAATTTCGATTGAGATTTGTGATCTGTTCAGCGAGCATGTCCTGCTGAACTAAAATCTCTTCATATGGAGTGAGAGTAGTTTCTTCGTTACTCATGATTACAAATTTGATTTTAAATTGTAAATTGAATTGATTTGATACTTGACTACGTTTGTCTTATTTGTTTCTATCCGGCTCGAAGGACCAAAATGTTTACGCACGGGTGTGGTAAACTGATAATCGAATAGAAAACAAATAAAAAACTAGCAAGTTTAATTAAATAATATATTAACTTTATATTTTTAATTTATAATATAAATCTATAATCAAATCAATTCTGAAAGTCGTAAATGTGCTTTAACTAAGCTGTTTATAAATAATTCAATTCGTATGACAAATAAATTTCAATTCTGATGATAATTCAATCTAATTCATTCCAATGTGGTTCCAATGTGATGATGATTCCACGCGTAGTGATGCTCTCTAGTTTGATGATGTTACGTTTATTGTCAATTGTTTGACCAGACAAGGCTGGTAGGTTGACCAGACAAAGCTGGTTGGTTGGCTGCGAAAACAGCGATTGACCAGGCAAAGCTGGTAGGTTGACCAGACACGGCTGGTTGGTTGGCTGCGAAAACAGCGATTGACCAGGCAAAGCTGGTAGGTTGACCAGACACGGCTGGTGGATTGACCAGATAAAGCTGGTGGGTTGACCAGACAATGCTGGTGGGTTGACCAGACAAAGCTGGTAGGTTGGCTGCAATAACAGCGGTTGACCAGTCAAGGCTGGTAGTTCCGAACTCGTCCACGTCTGGATGAATTCTGGTCTCGCTAAGTGTCTTGCTCTGTTTTTATAGGCACTCTAGCGGAAGTCGTTTGTTTTCTCGAACATTCTGACATGGATCAAACCTCACAAATGTTCGTTTTTGGTTGGCAGGGTTTGATTTTGACATTTGATGTTTGTTTATAATGTGATAAAACGATGTTGATCGCGGATTTTAAAGGTAATAATTTTACGTTATTTCATTTATAATTTCCTTTAATTCTCTCAGGTGTGCGTGGATTACTGATCCTTTAATTTGGTAAGTTTGTTTTATCTTCGGATGTTTGATGTTTTATTAATTTTTTCTATTTTGTTTAATTTTAGGTTAAGATCTTCCGGCGGTACCGAACAAAGGGTGTTCCAATAAGAGCTTCCTATTTTTTTTAAATAAAACACATAATAATTAATATATTGAGGAAAATCTTTATTTAAGTTACTAGTTTGGTTCATGCCATTTAATGTTTAAAGATAATTTCCTTCAAATGTTGCCCACGAGTAACTCTTAAAAGGTCCATTCCGCGGGTCCAATTTTCGACCACTCTTTCAAGCAAATCGGTCGGTATTCCGCGAATAGCACGGGTTATGTTTGCTTCCAAAGCTGTAATCGTTCCGGGTTTATCGACGTAAACAAGAGATTTCACATATCCCCACAGAAAGTTATCCAATGGTGTCAGATCACAAGATCTCGGTGGCCAATTAACAGGACCATTTCTTGAGATGATGTTTTCATCGGACGTTTCCCTCAATAAAGCAATTGCATCGTTAGCTGTATGACATGTAGCGCCATCCTGTTGAAACCACAAGTCAGCTACACCAATATCTTGAATTTTTGGTAAAAAAAGGATCAACTTAAGGCTGTTGCAAGGCCCATAAACCGAAATTAAAACGTAACCCAAGGTCACCCGGCTTTAATTCTTGAACGAGCTGTATTTTATACGTTTTTAAACCAAGATCATGTTTCAAAAATACGCCACAAAGTTACATAAGAGATCCCCAAACCTTGAGAACGGCGACGAATTGATTGATCACGGTCTTCACGAACACTCTCTGCTATGATGCAGCTACCTGAAATAGGAAAAAAAAAGGAAATTTTATTAGCAAATCACCGAAATTTAGATGAGAAGATTTTACTTCCCTTCGAAGGGGCTCACCGAACCTTTCGTCTGTCTGTGAACTTGTTGGAGTCCCTTTCACTTCAAAATCCAAAACGATTTCACCTCGGTCCGATTCATCTAAATCTTCGATGCGGCAGCTACGACGCTTGTTTTGATTTTTCCACAAGTTATCCTAAAATTAAAACAAAAACATTAAATAAACAAATGAATTCACTCGCAGTTTTAAAAACAAAATTTTTCTTTACACCGAATGCATGCAATACACAAAAAAACAACAAGAACCAGAAGATCTGACATTTGCACCTATAACCCAAAACACAGAATAAACTTAAAATCTTAAGCCTTTGAATTATAGCAACATATTATAGCAACATACCAATTAATTCAAACTAATAGACAGGACCATTTGTATCAACATTTAACATTTTTCCCGACACTAATTTTGCACTTTAACCACAAAAATTCCCGATTTTTTTAAAAACGTCACAACAATTACCATCCATTTAGAATTTTGCTTTTCTTTTTGATGTCATCAAATGGCACTGATAAAGTCGATGCGATAAAATAAAACACAACAACAACAATAAGGCAAAACAGTAAGCAATAAAAGCGATTAGCAAAGAAAACAAATCCAAAAATTGTCAATATCTCTTGTTATATATTTGATCATCACGATAGTTATTTTATCATGTCAGTAAAAATCATGAGAGTTTCATGATAGTTTTTTTTACCATGGTGAATAGCGAGAATTTCTTACATGCAAATATCACAAGAAAGATAAACCAAATTTAAATAAAACAAACTCACCTGCGTATAATAATGATTCGCTTGCCTGTTTTAGTTCGGTTTGAGATTGCATCTTAAAATTTGATTTCCATTCTGAAAGAAAATTAGAGATTTGAATTTCTTTGGGATAAATGCGATATACAAAATTTTCTACAATTTCTACTCACCTGATAGTCTTTTAAATTGTAATTCACTTTCATTAATTTTTGTTAATAATTTTTATAATGTTATTACCGTAAAATGTACTCTACCTTTCTTGGAAATTAATTCATGGGATAGTCGATATTTTTGTACTAGATTAAGATGTGGGTGTTTAATCTCCTCCTTGCGACGTGGAACTTTCTTCCACTTCCTGCCCATTCCATTTAGCAGCAAGTAGAAGGACCGCACATTTTCTTTTTGGTTACTTCAGCAGCATTTTGCTGCGTTTAAAGTTTTAAGTTTAGTGGAATTTTTTTTAACGATGTTTTCCACCATCGAATATTAAGAATAAGTAGTGCCTAGGAGCTAAAATGGACCATTATCGGGAAAGGGTAAGGCGAATTAAATTTTGGTTAGGACAAAAAAATCATAGGTTAATCTTCTCAGGGTCACATGCTCGTGGTCTGGAGTAAATTCGGAAAGATAAATACCACTAATTGTAAGGGCGGAAGAATCACCCTTTGGCGGATGAAGCAGGCGATTTTCCTCATCCAATACCCAGAATTTTCTTTGGGGCCAAAAGTATATGGGCGGCTTTCCAGCACCTCCTTCAAAAAAACGTCGGTAGATTCGACCAGGTTGTGTAGCCAGTCAAATAAAAGTCATTAAACTTTACATCAAGTAAGACTAGATTTAACCAAATAAAATTATAGTGACTAGTGGAAATTTCTTTTAAGTAGGCAGTGTGAAAATCTCGTGGAATTGAGGTTAAGACGATAGGCACGTGTGCCCCTTTCCCGGCTATAAATTATCTAATAAAATAATTACGCAATAATTTAAAATTATCTAATAAACTAATTACCCAATAATTTAAATTAAAACAATAGATTTTAAAATTCTATTTATATTTTTCGTCGATTACTATTTCTACGTCGATTACGGGTTTTAACCACCTTTAATTTTCTCCGATATTTCTACCCGGACGTTGATGGCAGCGAAGTCCCATCGCTTCGCTTATCTGGAAGAATTACGTCTTGCAGCAAATATTACGTTTAATTTAAAATACAAGTTCTTAAATTATTTAAAAGTTTATTAGTAAATTCGAGTGTTAACCGAACCCACATCAGATTTTATGATTTTTCAATGATAGGTGGTTTCTGCGAACAAAGGGCCCTATTGTGCACATAAATCCCCCCCTAAATGTTAGATTTCAATTTAATACAAGTTTCAATATTTAAATGTGGCGAAGGTCATTGTACTAAATTTTATATTACGCTAATGTTCAGCGATTTCTTATTTGATAATATGATAGGTTATAATAAGATATTTCTTAATTAGATTGCATGCTAATTATTTCTAATATACATATTTATACCTAAGTTATTAATTTATCAAAACTATATTAAAACTAGTTCCACAATTCAAATAAGCACTATACATTTTTATATCGTATTGAAGATTGCGTCGTTGTTTTTGATATTATCAAATTAAAATGTTAATAATGTATTTTTGAGCTTTTTATTTATGGGTGGCTGGGGACGAGGAGAGATGAGAAAGATATATTCGGAGAACCTGGTTTTTCCAGGATTACTTGCGACTGAAATAAAGATGAGAATCAAGTAAACGTTGCTGATTTGATTCAGTTTCAAAATTTCATCCCTTCCTTATCCTTCAATCCTTTCACCATCCCGTTGTGTTGTTTGTAGGCAAAATTTTGTCATGGCCGTAAATATCCTTAGTGTTTGGAAAGAACCCCCCCCCCACATCCGGCGAGCTAAGCCCCCCTTGTTGCCTACATCCTTGCACTAAGGACCCTCCTTATTTGTGTAAACTCCCCTGTGGTCATAACAGCTACAGCAGCAATATTCTCATTACAACGGGCTGTACGCACTCTGGTTGAAGCATGAATGTCTAATAGTGTAAAATTAGTTCGAAATTTGGTGATGGTTTCACGAATAGTGCGTTCAGTGGGACGATTATGACGACCAAAATGTGGACGAAGACCTCTATAACAATTCCTAACTGAGCACTGAGTTTGGAAATAAGTTTCCACAATTAGTAAACGTTGTTCACACGTAAGTCTATTCATGATGAAATGGCACTGAATACTGAACACAAACGTCATATAGACAAGCCAGTTGACACATGAGAACTGTCAAAACAACCCTATTGGAAAAAGTACCTTCAATTGTATCACCCTTTATAAGCTAGAGGTTTGAAATTTTGTACAGACGACTTTTTTAAATAAAATTGAGTTGTATTATTACCGTTTTGGGGTTTCCGGATAATTTTTTTTTTCTTGATCCCTTAATAGGCGACCCTTTAGATTTTTAAAGGGTCTTATTTACAGAAAACTCGAAACCCCACACATTTCTTAATATTGCACTCACTTGCAACGCCTGTGACTAAAATACTTAAACAGAATTGATTTCAAGAAGAGGTTATCCAAGGAGGATTTTACATCACTTTCTCTAAATAGAAATTTAATAAAACCACTTCTCTCCTTCCCCCGTTTAAAAACGGTAAAATACAGGTCGTTTTTTTCAAAATTGGTATTCGTGCGGGTGCATCTTTATCATCAGATTTTCCATAATCATTTGGATTAGTTCATAAAAAGCCTTTTCCCTTTCCCACTTGAATCAAGTGACGAAAAGTAAAATTTTTGTCAGTTTTCTAATAAGATATTCAACGATTTCCGCCTGTTATATGTAAGTTTGTTTTTTGTTTCAGTCATTCAAATGTATGTAAAATCACCTTGTTGAAAAGCAAATCGACATAAAATTTTTGAAGATTACCGAGATTTAAAAGGTATTAATCATATTTTATCTTTATACAATTTTAAAATATACATATGTAGATACATTTTTTGTTTATCTACAATAAAAGTCGAATTTGCTAAGCAAATCCTACAAGCTTACAAACAAATGTTTTGCATACATGAAACGAACACAAGATTTCTTGAGAGTTTACAACTTTTCGTATTAAACAAAATTTCCGGAAAAAGCTTTCCTCCCGTCAAATCCCTGTCAGGTTTTAAACTTTATTTCTTAAGGAGATTGGCATGAACACGTCATTTATTTAAATTCAGAATGAATTTTTAAGTTACTTAAAACTTAATATAAAGATAAACAAAAATAATTTTCCGAAACGAGGCAATAAAGAATTTTTTTAAATAAAAACAGTGCCTTAATTGAACATTTTTATTATTTTTTATTATCATTCACTGGAGCTAAGATAGTCTCTGAACAGGAATTATGTCATTAACAATAACTCATCTAGGCAATTTCGTTATTTCTTTGCTTTTTTGCAGCTTTTTTTTCGAAATTGATATTCAACATCGATCCCCAGAGACAATTGGACCAATGCGGGGGCAATAAAACGTCCAACAGACGAAATTGTCTGGGTGAAAAAAAAAGAATTATTTGTTTGTACAAATGTGACCCTTAAAAGCTTTCTTTATAGCCAATTAAAGAATCGTTCATGAAATTGCAATCAACTTTCTTCTCTGTACAAACGATATCCCCATATAAAATGGTTATCGCCATTTTCAGATACGTACATTACATATTTAGGTTTTTGTTTCGCTAGCTTGGCTACTACGATGAAGCATTTATTAATTTTTGGATTCTTGATGGGTAAGCAATAAAAATAAGAATAATGATGGAAAAAGTCACAATGACGAGTCTACACCATAAAATGAAATAAATAAAAAATTTCCCTTTATTTTATAGCTTTTCTTATACGATTTTCTTTTTATATTTCTTCAAACAATCATTTTTCCAGGTTTTTTAGCAAAAATTTTCGATACGACAGAATCAGTCTATCCTGAGAGTCAACTTTGCGGGTGGAATGGCTTCTGCGCTCAAAAATTTGAAAACACACCCAATATGGATGAATATAATTTTCAACAGGATACTGGTAAAACAGTTTTTATTATTTCAAATTTGAAAAAATATATTTAATTTTTTAGTGTTTAGTCCAGTTTGTGATAAGTACTGTGACAGATGTTGTGATGCATAAAACATTTTCATAATAAAAAAAAATCAAAAGGTGTATTCAGTTTATTATTAAAAAGTTATTTTAAAATTTTATCTACATTCAATTTTCGCTTTTTGAGCGTCTCTTGTGTCACTTTTTCACGATTTTTTGTGACAAAAAATTGCCGCTGACTTTTCCTTTCTCCCTTTATGTGTCATGTTTTTTTGTGGACAGTCCGCTGAATGAAAAAAAAATTAATTTTTAAAAAAAGCTATTTAGAAAAAATGCACTAAAAAGAAAAAAACAATTTTTGGGTGTTGTGTATCAGAAATAAAAGCAAGATAAATATTTATGTTATTTTGGATTTTATGTCGCTTTTATTTGATACACGGCACTCAAAAAAATGTATTTTCTATTTAGTGCATTTTTTCTATATAAAAGCTTTTTTTTTAATTTTTTTTTAAATCTTTTTTAGTTATTTGGGGTTTGACGTCTGTCTTTCGCCACGCTTATAAAGGGTCTTTCAACAAGGACATAACAATTTTGTATTTTAATAAAAACGCACCCTAAAACTTTTTTATGATCTGGCAATGCTAAAACGTCAGTCAAGGTTTACATTTTTATCATAGTGAAGTTCACGAACGAGCAACGTTTGGAAATTATTAAAACTTACTACCGAAATTCTGAGTCGGTGGTCGCAACTTTAAGAGCGCTTACTGCAATTTTCGGTCGTAATGGTCGTCCCACCAGACAGGCTGTGCGTGCTATAGTGGATAAATTCGAGTCAACATATTCACTATTGAATGTTCCTGTACCAGCGAGACAACGCACCGGTCGAAATACCGAAAATATCGCAGCCGTAATGGTTCAACCACAGCGGCAGCGGCGGGCGGCATTTTTTTTGCACTAATGTAACGCAACGAGAGCTGCTACAATACAGGGGCAACGGCAGCGCACTTTTTCCGTCGCCGCCGAGTTTGAAACAAAGTCAAACTTGCCGCCGCCGCCCAAAATGTTTTATGAAAACCACCACATTCGGCGCCACATTCTATGCAGATGTTTTGACGTTTTAATTTCGCAAGCCAGAAGCATATGCCGACGGTGCCGCTATCATTGTATCTGGCTCGGCGGTATGTGTGGCGGCGCCATGCCGCCTGCCGTCGCCGCTGCCGCTTGCCGCCTTCATTGTGGTTGAACCATAAGTGCTTCAGTTCAAAATGAGCCAAATGAGTCGACTTCACGCCGTTCACAGGAATTGGGAATCTCTCAGTCCACATTGTGGCGAATTTTGCGTAAAGATCTTGGTCTACACCCTTACAAGATCAAATTAACTCAAGGATTGAAGCCACTTGATCATTTGAAGCGCCGAAACTTTTCCGATTGGGCTCTACAAAAGTTTGAAGAAAATCCTGAATTTCATCGAAAAATCATCTTCAGCGATGAAGCTCATTTTTGGCTCAATGGCTTTGTCAATAAGCAAAATATGCGTTATTGGACAGCAACAAACCCACGTGGGCTTCAGAAGACTCCATTGCATCCACAAATAGTGACCGTATGGTGTGGATTTCATGCCGGAGGAGTGATTGGACCGTATTTTTTCGTCGCCATGTTACGGTCAATGGAGTTCGCTATCGTGCCATGTTGGAAGACTATTTTTGGCCAGAATTGGATGGACTTGACATCAGTGATATGTGGCTCCAACAAGATGGTGCCACATGACACACAGCTGGTCAAACAATTGATCTATTGAAGGAGAAGTTCGGTAATCGTGTAATCTCGAGAAATGGTCCGGTCGAATGGCCGCCTCGCTCATGCGATTTAACGCCGTTGGATTTCTTTTTATGGGGTTATGTTAAGTCGTTGGTTTATGCCAACAAGCCAACAACGTTAGAGGAGCTCAGGAACAATATCGAATGCGAAATTGCCAACGTTCCGGCCGATATGTGTGGAAAATTGGCTCCAAAGAATCAATCAGGGGTGCGTTCTTTTATTAACCGTGGTTAACCGCGGTAAAGAGAAATGCGTTCTTAAATGCCTACGGTTAACGCTAAGTAAACTTCACTGCCGTTCCTAAATGCCAAAGTTAAGCTGTCAAAGTTACTTTTCTCAACTCCGCTCGAGAGCTGAGTTGGAGAAAGTTAACTTTAATTGTAATTAAATAACGCGATAAAGTTAACCGAGACGGTTACAACTGTCAATCAACTGTCGATTCGTCTCGTAGTTTCGAATGAGTTTTGTGCAGAATAATGGAGGATTTTATTGTGGCCCTTGTAAATGAGAAATACGACATCAAGGAGAATTCTATTTTTTTTAATGTATTGTTGTGCACATCACTGCTGTCAAAGTTAACCAAATCGCGTTCTTTTAATCAGAGTTAACGTCGGTAAAATTTCAACTTTGGCAATCAGCTGTTCGAACTTTGACAAACCCAACCTTTACTTTACTCGGGAATAAAGGAACGCACCCCAGTGCAAACGTGCTCGCGGTGGCGATATGGACGACATCGAATTTCATAACATGTCCACTACACCTAGAATAAATTTCAGCCCGATATCTCAATTATTCTGTGTTTTATTTAAATACAAAATTGTTATGTCCTTGTTGAAAGACGCGATATATAGTTTTTACTCTTCGAATATATATCCTTGCCTTTGAAATATACTTCTTAGTGCCGTTTGCACCAACAAAACTTAGCAACTTATGTACAACTTAAAAAATTTAAGTCGAAGAATTTCTACGGTTTAACCATTTCAGACCTGATGTCCCACCAGTGGGACAATTCCTCAAACTAGTTTTTATACCTATCCGACGTTGAAATTACTGTTTGAGCCTTTTGTTAATTACGCAACTCCGTAAAAACCAATTATCTGACTTTTTTGTCAGAAATATTTCATATTTTGTCGGAAGCAAACAAATAATGTTAAAAAAAAATAAAAAATAAAAAAAAAATGAAATTTAAGCTGTTTTTGATCTCTAACATAAGAATCTCACATCAAAAAAATTATTTCACCGCCAGAAATAATTCAGGTCTGAAAGGGTTAAGTAGGCTAACCACAACTTAATTTTTTAAGAATAATACGCGCAAACGGGCCTGAATGCCATATTCAGATTCACCAACCCAAAAAAACACACCAGAGGACATTTTTTCCGGGAAATTTTAGGAAAAGGATAATGACATTATGCTTACAGGACCTACCGTTATCCTTACAGATATCTTAATGTCAGAATCGGATTTAGCGAAATGAAAAATCTCCAGATGAGATTTTTTCCCAAAAATTTTATGAAAAGGAAAATCACGTTATCCTTACAGGAACTTCCCTTATCCTTACAAGGACAAAGTAGTGAAAATATTGTATTATAATCGGACTTATGTATGTGTGCGAAATTTCAAGTCAATCGGATGGGTGAAGTTGGGCTAAAATTAGAATGCAAGATTTGACCCTGAAAGACAAACAAACAGACAGATACGAAGGCTAGCTAAATAAAAGCCTTCAAAAAGGCTGTAAGTTTGTACAGAGTTTATTAAGATGAGTGCAATTATTTAAATAAGTTTTTAACGTTTAATGTTATTCCCCATAAGAGCCTGTTTAGACGCGACGTGTTTTCGTTCGTTTCGTTAAAGTTGAATGGCGCGGAGTACTGAGGGAATGACGATACGAAAAGACGAACGAAAACTAAAATTCCCACCGTGGAAATAAAGCGGAACGGTGCCTGATTGGTTGTTAAGGTATTTCGTAATTTTGTCAACTGTAATTGTTGTTTTGTTTTCCGATTATAATTGTTTTAGCAGTGGAGATAATGTCATCGTGGAATTCTATTTTCGCGCATTACAAAAGGAACCAAAATACGTTCGTTAAAAAATCTGCGTGTAAACACGAACGAAAAAAAGGAACGGAAAAAGGAGACTAAATAGGTGGTCGTGTATACTGGCTCTAATGATGTTACTTAATATTAGGTACATAATTTGTGCGGATTTAAGCATTTTGTCCCTACAACCCGGAAACTAAACTTTTGTCTCGTATTAAGCAATTTAGGCCCGTTTGCGCGTATTATTCTTAAAAAATGAAGTTATGGTTAGCATACTTAAACCGTAGAAATTCTTCGACTTAAATTTTTTAAGTTGTACATAAGTTGCTAAGTTTTGTTGGTGCAAACGGCACTTAGTGCTGCAGTTTATAAAACTCTATTAAAACAATTACTAAATATGTATGCAAAACAAACTCTAATTTGGTTGGGCGTTCGCTTTAAATTAAAATTTTTGGTCTGCGGCGCATTTTTTTAACAAATTTCCACCTACGACGCATGTATTTCTAAAATTTTCGAGTCCGGCAGATTTATTTTGTGTTTTTACAATATAATTTCAATTACATTTATCCATGGAACAGGATTAGCATGAAAAGTTGGGTTAGATTTGGTTTAAGGTTCCGTAGCTTTAAAACCATTCTGATAAAAAAAATCGCCGGCATCGCTAAATATTTTTTAATTTTTCGTCCGATTTTGATTTCTTAATCCTTATTTAAAAAAAGGTTTCTTCGTTGAATTTTCGTACACTCGGTCCCAAAAGTGATGGCACAAATGTTTTTTTTTAGTTTAATGTACGAAAAAACACCTTGAAATGTTCATTTTGGTTTATTAATACAGGGATTTTTGTAATTCAAAATATCTAAAAACTAAATAAAAAATTTAAAAAGAATCGGTAAAAAAACAAAAAAAAACTCTTAACATCATAAAAATGAATGCCAAAAAATGCATCACAAAAGTGTTGGCACAAGTTTTTTTTATTAGCAACAGTTCCAAAAATGAATTTACCGTTAGACCCAATACCACTTCGACTCTAGCGAGTTACTATTGTACAGTTTAACTTTGTTTTGGCACAGTAAAGTCGCAATTATGAGCCAAAGAAAAGAAATTAATTTCGAAGTGAGGCAGTTAGCCATTTTTCATCGAAATAAAGGCAAAACTTACAGGGAAATAGGAGAAATATTAAAATTAAGTTTTTCTACTGTAAGAAATATTATAAATAGACATTTATATGAAGACAGAGTTGTTAATGCAGAGCGTTCGGGACGACCAAAATTACTGGGTTTAACGGAGAAAAAATTTATTCTGCGACAAATTCGAGGAAACCCCAGACTAAGTGCCCCAAAACTAGTGTCTTTAGTGCAGGAACATTTTCAAAAGACTGTCAGTGCGGAAACTATTCGTAGAATGTTGCGATCGGAAAAGTATAACGGACGACTTTGTAGAAAAAAACCGTTTATTAGCGAAGTGAATAGAAAAAAACGTTTGCATTTTGCAAAATCTTTCATAACAAGACCTCTAGATAGTTGGAAAAACGTTATTTTCGTGGATGAAAGTAAATTTAACTTGTTTGGCAGCGATGGGAGACCCCGAGTTTGGAGAAAAGCCAATACAGCCTTTGATAAGCAACATTTGTGCCCAACGGTAAAACATGGAGGTGGGAGTGTAATGGTTTGGGCTTGTTTTAGCTATCACGGAGTAGGCAATCTGGTGTTTATTGATGGAATTATGGACAAAAATCAATACCTTAATATTCTACGAGAAAATTTACACCAAAGTGCTGAAAAAATGGGGATCAGGAATTGTTTTGAGTTCTACCAAGATAACGATCCTAAACATAAAGCATATGTGGTTCGATCGTGGCTGCTCTACAACTGCCCCAAAGTGATAGATACACCCCCCCAATCGCCGGATCTCAATCCTATTGAGAATTTGTGGGATTTGGTTGATCGAAAAATAAGGACCCATGACATAACATCCATTTCTATGCTGAAAAAAAAGTTGATGGAAGGATGGGCTTCTATAGGAACTGATATTTGCGCAAAATATGTATCGTCAATGCCAAAAAGGATGAATTTGGTCATAAAACGAAAAGGAAATCCAATAGAGTATTGAAATAGAACTGATGAATGATATCGTAGTTGCCTAAAAATAAATTAAAGCCATTAAATACATTTGTGCCATCACTTTTGTGATGCTTTTTTTGGCATTCATTTTTATGATGTTAAGAGTTTTTTTTTGTTTTTTTACCGATTCTTTTTAAATTTTTTATTTAGTTTTTAGATATTTTGAATTACAAAAATCCCTGTATTAATAAACCAAAATGAACATTTCAAGGTGTTTTTTCGTACATTAAACTAAAAAAAACATTTGTGCCATCACTTTTGGGACCGAGTGTATATAAAATTGCTTCGTTATTGTTACGTTTCAGTCATTCTTCCTCGCTCCTGCCTCCCCCTTCTCACCTTTCAGACCATCTGATCAAAATAAATATGGTCACTTTATAGATAGTTAAGTGACATACATTTTTTCTTTCCTAATTATATGTTCAGATTGTTCAAGTGTTTTTGTTAATTTGAGAACAAGATGAAACCTTTTTTACACATTTTAAACTCACCCAAAATACAAATCCGTAAATCGATCATTACTCGTAGAAATTGTCCCACTTTTCACTGTCCAGTAAATTTAATTTCGGTAATACTTTAACTTTGGATGTTTTATTACATTCTCACAACACAGAAACCCGTGTTCCATGCTCCAATTCAATTACGAAAATTGTAAACGATAAGTTTTACCATCAGTGTCGTCAGTATAGCATGTTGCCATATTCCCGAAATGCTTCCCGAAAACTTGGTCGGGTTCGTTTAACTTTAGCAATTTTCGATGAAACTTTTCTATTAAACCCATCCAGTTGACGGACGAACACAAATCCCAACAAGTACAAATATTTATCTTGACTCTCTCGAGTGTTGATCGCTCAACAAAGATTGTTTATGTCATTAGACAAATAGAAGGGCATCGGGAGCAAATTCCTGTTTTTTGAAATCCACACGAATCCTGCGTGGTAAAACAATAACTTAGAAGTAACTTTTACGAGGAAAAAGCTAAGATCTCTAATGAACTCCACTAAACGGAAGGTTTGCAGTTTGTAGAGATAGTTTTTTAATTGATTGAAAATTTTAAAATATAAAAAGAGAGCAGAGTTGAGTAAAGTAAACTCTACTCAGGCAAAAAATCTAGCCGCTTAAAAGTAAGCTTTCTTCAGGTGATCGAATTAACTGATTATGCGACTGTTGTACTGACAAAGGTGTATTCCGAAACTATCCATTTATTTAAAAATATCTGTTTATTTCAGCGCAGTTAACTTTACTCGCGTTCTAAAACGCCCGAGTAGAGTTTACTCTACTCAACCCTGCTCTCGAGACAAAATAACTTCAACTTTGGTGTTTTGGAACGCAATCCAGGTTTACTTCGCGTAAACGGATCGCGGCCCTGATGATATGTGGCTGCAGCGGTCATATTTATACTCGACGGAGGTTCATCGCCACCAATGTCCAAGCTAAGAGTTTCTATTTATCCAAAGATACCTATTAATAGGGTAATTCCGGTAACGTGACTATTCTCGTGTCTTTCACTGAAAAAAAGAGAGAACATCTATTAAGTGTTTGCAGTAATAATTCTATATTTTAGTAAAATAATTATTTTATATTGCAAACGAGACATATTCGTATTATATTCGATTTTTATTAATCTTTGCAAAAATACTTCGCTTTCAATGTTCGCTTTCGTATTTACGAAAAACCAGGGTATGGAAAAATTCGGTTCGCGAATCGAAATTAAAATTATTTTGCATTTGAATCGTTCGCGAATGGAATTTTATAAAATAAAATTCGCGAATGTTTCTTTTCACAGCAAATATTTTTTTTAGATTCGCTCGCGAATGAATTGAAACCGATTTTTAGTTGTTTGATTCGTTCGCGAGCGAATCGAAACCTCTTGAAACCTTACTTTTCGATTCGCGAATTAAAAATAATCGAAAAGAATCATTTTTTTAGATTTTTTTTCCGTTTTCATTTCATAGAACTAGAACTAGAACTGGAGCATTTGTTTATTCGCTTGGTACTTATAGTCCTAATAAATTCCGCGCCTCCCACCCCATCCACCTAACCACCACATTACTCCTCCCATATCCCCATAACACCATCCCCTCTTTCCCCATCCCCTCTTCCGCCATACCCGACCTCTCTCCCTTTCCCTCCCCTCTAATAGTTAATATAAGAACTACCCTATAGTTTAGAGTTCTTCCTCACTGTAAAAGCTTGGTAGGTAAAGGATTTTTTTTACAATCTTGGTTGATTTATGACTTACTAGCTTGTATACCCGTCGCTGCCGGGTTAAGTTTTTCAAATTTTTATTATTTTTTTTTATGGTCTATGTTGGAGCTAAACTTCAGGCCAATCGGCTCGGTAGTTTCCCCGCGAAAGAGTAACATAGAGGGAAAACTAAGTTTCGAGATGAGTTTACCCCCTCCCCTTACTCCCCTCGCGCTACTTTTCCGTATGCCTGTGTTGGAACTAGAACTACCACAGACACTCATGCCAAATTTGAAGTCAATCGGTACAGCCGTTTTTACGTCAAAGAGGAACAGACAGACAAACAGACACCAACTCATTTTTATATATTAGTACTAGGGGCTGAGACCCGAACCGCTTCGCGGTTAACCCCCCACCCACAGGTCGGCCTTCGGCTTCCCCCCCTCTCCTCGGCTTCCGGCCTCGGGCATTACGCGCGTTTATTTTATCTCTGTATACTGAGAAATATCGGGAAAAAATTGGAAGTAGATTTTGAGACAATAAGTTATTATCCATTACACAAAAAGATTATAAAAATACACGCAAATTTCAAATTAGACAATAATATAGATTCTGCGCCCCTGGAAGAATCACACCTTACTCGGCTAGGTAGTTACTCTGCTTTTGACTCGACTTTTGAGTCTGACTTTGCAAGGAGCGGGGTAGATATTATTGGACGAAAATTATCCCTGAGGGCTGGCCTTCCTAATGGAGAAAACCGAATCCAAATCTCTCATTGTTGTAAAAGATAGCAGGCGAGGGGGTTTACTGAGAGGAGGGAGGGTAGATATTAGTGGGCGATAAATTTCCTTGAGGAATGACTTCTCTATCAGTGGAAGCTGTACCCCAATCGGCTGAACGGTTCGAAAGTTATCAGGGGAGGGGTATCGGGGGGAGGTCAATAAAAAGTAGCCTATCCTTTATTCTGCTAGTAACTCTACGTGTGTGCAAACTTTCGTCGAAATCGGTTGGGTCGTTTTCACGTGATGCCGGAACAAAATCCGACAGACAGACAGAATTATAGATGATATGATTAGTATGATTATATCTTGGAAGATTCACAAAAATATTCGGTATTTATTAACTTAATCCAACAGTACCACAAAATTCCAAATTCAAATTTTTTTTATGTCTTTTTAACCGAACTATACCACATTTTGTTATTATTATTATTATCGGGAGTGTTCATTAAATACTTTACGTTAATTCTCGCCTTTTCAGCCATCCCTACCCCCTCCACTCTCCACCATCATTCGTTTTGCGTTCTCTCGACTTTTTTTATGGGATTTAAACTCTACGTCAAACTACTACAGAACTGTGGAAGTTATATGAGGCATGTTATGAACTTGGAAACAAACATTATTTAAAGTTGTTAATTTTAAATGTTCGAACTAAGAAAATGGCGTTAAAGTTTGCGAAAAGAGACCCAAAATAGCAACAATGCTCTTCTTTGCTTCTGGTTACATTACGTAAATAGAATTTTAAATGTCAAATTTCTCTACTTCCCGTGCGTACATCTATTGCGAAATATATTCTCAAATTTTTAAGGTGCCAACTTTGAGGCGTTTCACGTAGACAGAATGATCTGTTTAGATTTTGAAATATTAAATTTGCTCGTCCTAAATAAAGAAATCCTCCTCGATTTTTTTCTATCATTTGGGCTATTATGTAAAAAATCAAAGAATATAGCACAGCTATTTAAAGGGTAACAGCATTTAAGAATAGAAATTGTTAAGAAACCTTTAAATTGGTCGCTAACCTTTTTGACACGACCCACGAAATTGTCTTTCGCTTGGTGTTATTTCCAAGATGATATTTTCTTGTTTTCACAACATTTACTTTTACAGAATAGGACAATCTCGAGAATGGAAAAGGTCTAAACGTTGACGAGTATCATAGAAATAAATTGGGTACACACGAAAATTCCAGGTAAATGACTCCATATTAATAATTCAAGCACCACAATCATAATTTCAGTATAATTAAAATTTAACTATTTCAATCAAAAACAACACCCTCAAAATAAATTACTTTGCACTTCCCTACCGCAAATTACCTTTTTGTTTAATTCTTAATTGCCAGCATTATCCAAGGGATTCATATGGAAATTATATACCACGAGAAACTGAAACAATTTATAAAAAAAATGGTCCTTCTCTTGTCGTTTATTGCAATATGTGGTCGTGTACAATTTATTAATTAAATGCGTTCTTCGTTGCGTTATTATTTTATTTTGAAATCTAAAAGAATTGGGTCAGAATAACTCAGAGAATTTTATCGTCCTCGTACAAACATTGTAAATATATCTCTAAAATGACTACCCGAAGATATCACCCTGCATAATTCAGCGGAACCTTTTTCAGGTGTCCACCTCCGATTCTCTTTTCATTCACGTATGCTATAGAACAAAATCTTTCTTTAAAAATGAATACGAATATGCGGCAAAGTGTTTTATTGACTCTCGGAGCCCTTCAATAAAATTTTCATGGAGGTTTTATATTTTTCGGAGCCCGTCTTCTGCCAATTTTAAAAGCTTTTATTTTGCTTGCCTTCGTGTTTGTTTGTCTGTTTTTCTGCTTGTCTGTTTGTCCATTTGTCCATTTGTCTGTTTGTCTGTTTGTCTGTTTGTCTGTTTGTCTGTTTGTCTGTTTGTCTGTTTGTCTGTTTGTCTGTTTGTCTGTTTGTCTGTTTGTCTGTTTGTCTGTTTGTCTGTTTGTCTGTTTGTCTGTTTGTCTGTTTGTCTGTTTGTCTGTTTGTCTGTTTGTCTGTTTGTCTGTTTGTCTGTTTGTCTGTTTGTCTGTTTGTCTGTTTGTCTGTTTGTCTGTTTGTCTGTTTGTCTGTTTGTCTGTTTGTCTGTTTGTCTGTTTGTCTGTTTGTCTGTTTGTCTGTTTGTCTGTTTGTCTGTTTGTCTGTTTGTCTGTTTGTCTGTTTGTCTGTTTGTCTGTTTGTCTGTTTGTCTGTTTGTCTGTTTGTCTGTTTGTCTGTTTGTCTGTTTGTCTGTTTGTCTGTTTGTCTGTTTGTCTGTTTGTCTGTTTGTCTGTTTGTCTGTTTGTCTGTTTGTCTGTTTGTCTGTTTGTCTGTTTGTCTGTTTGTCTGTTTGTCTGTTTGTCTGTTTGTCTGTTTGTCTGTTTGTCTGTTTGTCTGTTTGTCTGTTTGTCTGTTTGTCTGTTTGTCTGTTTGTCTGTTTGTCTGTTTGTCTGTTTGTCTGTTTGTCTGTTTGTCTGTTTGTCTGTTTGTCTGTTTGTCTGTTTGTCTGTTTGTCTGTTTGTCTGTTTGTCTGTTTGTCTGTTTGTCTGTTTGTCTGTTTGTCTGTTTGTCTGTTTGTCTGTTTGTCTGTTTGTCTGTTTGTCTGTTTGTCTGTTTGTCTGTTTGTCTGTTTGTCTGTTTGTCTGTTTGTCTGTTTGTCTGTTTGTCTGTTTGTCTGTTTGTCTGTTTGTCTGTTTGTCTGTTTGTCTGTTTGTCTGTTTGTCTGTTTGTCTGTTTGTCTGTTTGTCTGTTTGTCTGTTTGTCTGTTTGTCTGTTTGTCTGTTTGTCTGTTTGTCTGTTTGTCTGTTTGTCTGTTTGTCTGTTTGTCTGTTTGTCAGACTCAAATCTAGCAATCCAATTTTGGCCCACTTCCCCCCATCCGATTGACTTGAAATTTTGCACACATACGTGACAATACGTGATGACAATACAATATTTTCACTATCTCGTCCTTGTTAGGATAAAGGAAGGTCCTGTAAGGATAACGTGATTATCCTTTTAATTTTGAATTTTTAGTCATACTAATCAAATACAGAATGACTAAAAAGGATAAAATAAAAAAATCTATGAAAAGTTTTTAACCGAATACCCGCAGATATAAAAGGTACGTTACGCTTACTTTTTTGAGTACTATACTATATGTGAATGCGAAGAGAATCGGAGGCGGACACCAGAAAAGGGTCCCTTGTGAGTGAATTCAATCACTCTCCGGATGAGATGGTGGATGTAATTTATGAGCATACAAAAAGATCCAAGTTAACTTGTTTATAATTTATAGCCAACTTAAATATTACTTATTTGCCAACACGATTTCAATGAAAAATAAATCCTTTTATGCCCATTATTTTTCATTTAACAGAATTGTTTATAGGTTTATCCAAAAAAAAAATTTACCTCTGGGAATTTCGTTTTTCTTTGGAAATTTTTATAAATAGAAGTGCGAAATTGACTTGTGGGCTTTTTTTTACCAAAATGAAAATAAAAACATAATAAAAGCTACAATTGCCAGGTGCCAATCGTCAAATACTCTATATGTTGACAAAATTTTTATTTAAAAAATCCATATGTATGGGAGAGGGGAGAAGGAGTCGTAAATTTGGATTTTGCATATGGAAAAAAATTTTCGATACGAAGCACCGTTTTCGAAAAAATATGGGAAAAATTATTCATCTGAACAGATTTTGACTAGATTTTGATGCATGGATAAAATTATATTCTTTTTTTCAATACCACTCACCGTTTTCGAGAAACTGGCAAAAAACTGTATCGTTTCTGCGGGGAAGAGGGAAAGAAATGGTCGGTTTAAAAATTTAGTCTTGGTTTTTACGAGAAGCGCATCTGTACCTAATTTCGAGTCTCTAGCTAAATTCTTTTGGAAAATATTATGTTCTCGGAGGGAAAAACGGACGGACATGCGGAAATCAAAATATTTTGTCATCTCAAACACCCTGGTGTAGTTCATTTTTGTGTCCGAGGGTTGATCGATGCGTTAAAAAATGGTATACTAAATCTAATATTCTTCTATATGATTCCCACATAGAGTAAAAAAAACTCCAGAAAATATTCAAATGCCAGAAGGTAATCGTAAAATACATTATATTACTTCAAAGGGAGATTCGATCGAAATTTCAGTGAAAACCACGCAATCCAATTGGATTATTTAAAAGCTTTTTAAATTTCTTAAATATAAGAAATGTATTAAAATTATTTCAAAACCCGAAATCATATAATCTCACCGCTAGGTGAATAAAGCTATGTTTATACCCGTATGGTAAAATCAAAGGGTATATTAGATTTGCCTTACCGTTTGTAACGCCAAGATCCCGTCATCGCACAAAAAAATTAATTACACCAGTGTGTTTAGAATGATAAAAAAAAAATAAAAATAAATTTTTAAAAAAAGCTTTTATTTAAAAAAATGCACTAAAAAGAAAAAAATAATTTTCTGGACGCTGTGTATCACAAATATAAAAGCTTTTAAAAAGCGAGATAAATTTTTATTTTATTGTTTTATGCTTTATCTCGCTTTTTAAAAGCTTTTATATTTGTGATACACAGCGTCCAGAAAATTATTTTTTTCTTTTTAGTGCATTTTTTTAAATAAAAGCTTTTTTTAAAAATTTTTTTTTATTTTTTTTTATTTTGTTCTTTTTAGTCTTCGAATATATAGCTTTACATTTGAGATGTCCTCACAGGCTTTTTAACTTGAGAATCGTATTCAGCGAACCCCAAAACCCGCGGAATATATTTTTTCCCGGAACAATTGAGAAAAAGGATAATCACGTTATCCTTACAGGACATTCCGTTATCCCTACAGACTTTTTGATGACAGATTCGGATTCAGCGACCCCAAAAACCCCAGAATAGATTTTTTTCCGGAAAATTTGGAGAAAAGGATAATCACGTTATCCTTACAGGACCTTCCGTTATCCTTACAGACTTTTTAATGACAGATTCGGATTCAGCGACCCCAAAAACCCCCAGAATAGATTTTTTTCCGGAAAATTTGGAGAAAAGGATAATCACGTTATCCTTACAGGACCTTCCGTTATCCTTACAGACTTTTTAATGACAGATTCGGATTCAGCGACCCCAAAAACCCCCAGAATAGATTTTTTTCCGGAAAATTTGCAGAAAAGGATAATCACGTTATCCTTACAGGACCTTCCGTTATCCTTACAGACTTTTTAATGACAGATTCGGATTCAGCGACCCCAAAAACCCCCAGAATAGATTTTTTTCCGGAAAATTTGGAGAAAAGGATAATCACGTTATCCTTACAGGACCTTCCGTTATCCTTACAAGGACGAAGTAGTGAAAATATTGTATTGTCATCGGACTTATATAAGTGTGCAAAATTTCAAGTCAATCGGACAAGTGGAAGTGGGTCAAAATTTGATTGCAAGATTTGACCCCGACAAACAAACAAACAAACAGACAAACAAACAGACAAGATAGCGAGCTAAATAAAAGCTTTTAAAAAATTGAATTTAGCATGTCGGTCCGTCCGTCCGTCCGTCTGTCCGTCTGTGGCGCGGATTGCGGGCGCACGGATTGAGCTAGAGACTTGAAATTTTACGCAGATTGGTTTTTCGTAAAATGCAAGGCTAAGGTGGGGAAGGGGGTGGTGGGGGGGGGGGTACCCCCCATACGAACGAAAACGATTTTTGCGAATATCTCAAAAACGGTGCATCTTATCGAAAAAATGCAAGAACAAAAGTTATTTGGGATATGATTCTACATAAAACTCCCATACATCAAAATCCGATTGGAATAAATTTTAAAAAGTCTTATTGGAAACTTTGACTTCAAAGTGGAATTTTGATACAACTGTTCGCCGTTCACTTAAATCACCATAAAGATTTTCAATAATTGCCAGAATGGAAATCGCAAAAACCTTATCTATTTTAAGTTTGAACAAGGGGTAGTCCGATTCACCTTAACATTATAAACATAAATTATACATATTTAATATTGCAATCATTTTGTATTTCTTGATGGCAAATAATAATCTAGTTATAATCTTTCTTACATATCAACGTGCTTTATCGTTGAAAGAAAACGAAGCACGTCCTTGTTGTTGGAAAAATGACTAAAAGCTTAATTTCTTGTGACAATTTAAGAATATCTTCCTTTTTTTTAGAAAAAGTCTATGAAGTTATCGTAACTTTTTGAGATTTTCTGTCAATACTTTAACAACATTGTCACAATCAGGAGTTTCGTGACTACAGGAAGAAACTGAACATCTTTTTAAATAAATTCCATACACTGGAATTTTTTCATGCAGCATTCGCAACGGATACAGGTAAATCCGAAACCAAACAAATGTTCATTCATTTGAAGCACAGTCGAAAACCATTCGCATTTCAATAGAAATACACAACAGTATAAATTAGATTATGCTTGTCATTTATGCTTCTTAGTTGGCAAAAAAATTTTATGTGCTCAGATAAAGAATTTTCAATTATCATTGGATTTTAAGATTATCGGACCCCTTGCTCCGCCCGCTTTACCGCCATCGATTCGAAACGGCGAAAATTAACATTACGTATTTTATACGCATACCTTAAAAGCCGCGTCCTGATACTGAGAAGCTTTCCTTACAGTTTCATTCAGATCGGTCCAGTGGTTTCCCAGTTACAAACGAACATACAATTTTATTATCACAGATTTTCCTTCAAGTTTTCATATGAGGCTTGTTACAGTTATCTTATAAAAATTATAAAGTTATTTAACTATAGGAACTATAAATGTACATAAAATAGCTGTCACCTTAAAATTTAAACTGCAAATAGTCATAAATTACATCTACTCGAAGGTATTTACATTTTATTTTTAGAGTGTACTAAAACTTTTATGAACAACAACAAATTGAATCCCTTCAGTCATCCCTTGCCATCGACAACAAAGTTTGGTAAGTTTCGCACAAAAAACAATAAACAGACTCAATCCCTTATCGTTTATCCTGTCAAGATCCCATGACAGAGTAAGTTGTCGTCCGTTTTTGTTGCTCTCCTTAATTTTTTGCTTCAGGTCTCCGTTTTTTTCATAATTCAGTATTGCTTTTGTTTAATTTTCCAGCATTTTTCGGTTGAATTTTGTGCTTTTTGCTTTCATTTATCTACAGTATCCCGAAAAACATCCAACAAAACCCGGTCGGTCGTCGATTCCAGATTTTCTTCTCAAAAAGTCAATCAATCAAAACTGTCGAATATGCAAGATGGTTGAGGCCATGTCCGACGAATCATTTATTAAGGATCAATGATCATTATCCCAATAATACAAGATGGATAAATTGCATGAAGTTTCAGTTGGAGTGCTCCTCTTTTTATTTATTGTTCTCAGGACTTTTCTTCGTTTCGAATTTACTTAAGCGTGACAATTCCATTTGCCATTTGCCTTTGTCTCGGAAAAGTTTTTAAACATTAGCACAGAAAATGAAAAAAATATCATTAGACGAAAAAAAAATTGGGAGAAGCTAGAACACATAGAAGTGAGAATGATAAATAAAATAAAGTTAAATTCCATTAGGAATGTAAAAGGGGAGCATTCCCTAATTACCAATTGTCTGGAGGAATCATTTGTCCCAGCCAGTTGTCTATGACTATACATAAATTCCGTTTTCATCTTAAATCGTAAAATTTTACGAATTTACGGCAACAAGAAGTAGGCTCTATTGTGCAATTTCACCATAATAGTTAAGGTTGCCCATTTTGTGCTTAAATACTCTTATACGGAATATAGCTTTTAAATACTTATATTAGAGGAGCTTTTTCAACGCATGACTAACAGCTATCACTTTAGTTGATTTTATTTTGTTTCATGGCATAAAATTTCCTATTATTTAGTGTGTAATGTTACTTTCGGCTGAATAGATCTTCAAGACCCAATGCAGCAATTCGTGACGTTAGCGGTTGACATATGTGGTGACGAAATATAATCTTTACTGTCCATAATTGTTTTTTTTTAATCGAAAGAAAGTATAAAAATAAACAAGAAATCTGTCAAATGGCAATAATTATACTCCCTAGATTTTAATGCAAAATCCAGTTTGAATCTCGTAGTTAATGGCAAATAATTAAGTTCATTATAATTACATTTTGATGTATGGTAAATTATTTGAAAAAACTATTCTGGGCTAGAATGTGGACGCGTCGTTGCCGGGTTAGGATATTTTTTATACTTTTTAGGAATTACTGAAAAAATTAACTTTTAAAAAACAATCTTGTTCTGACAAGATTTTTAAGTACAAATTTCAAAATTTTGACATTCATTTTGCCAATAAACATCGAAAAAGCTACAATTTCCAGGGGCCAATCGTCAAATACTCTATATGACGACAGAGAAAATGTTTATTTAATTAAAAAAATCCATTTGTATTGGTGAGGGGGAAAGGAGTGGTCCAATTGGATTGTGATGTATAGATAAGTTATGTAAAATCATATTCTATACAGATATTACTTTAATAAATTTTTCAATACGCGTCACCGCTTTAGATGACAAAACTTGGAGAAAATAAAATTTCCCACACTTTTGTCTTTAGCTATAACTCGATATCTCCACCTGTTATCGAGATAAACCGTTATTTCCAAAAAAACAGTTTTTTGTGATTATCTCGAAAACTAACAGGTTTTTGCTGACTGAATGTATGAAGTGAAATAATGAGAATGGCATTCTGCACAATTTTGTCTTTTACCGTTATCCGTTATCTTTTACCGTTATTGAGATATTTTCATTAATATGTAAAAAATCATACTTTTGCGAATAATTTGCAAACTAACGGTTTTTTGACAAATCAGTTAAAAGAATAATTAAAGATGTTAACATTTTCTACATTTTTGCCATTTACCGTAAATTGATATCTTTTACAGTTTTCAAGTTATCTCAAATTTTGTACGTTTGTGATATTTTTGAATAAACCAAGAATTTATTGGGAGGTCGTCTTAGGTTGACAACGCGACAGGGCTCTAGCGTAAATTGCGCAGGGTCGTAGATTTTGTAGAAGAAAGTTTTGTGTTGACCACAACTGATATTTTATCATTCTAAACACACTGGTGTAATTCATTTTTATGTGTGATGACGGGATCTTGGCGTTACAAACGGTAAGGCAAAGTTAATATACCCTTTGGTTTCACCATAAACAAGGGTCGCAATCGCTGGTCTTCAGCATTAAAAATTTTGTCTTGGCGATAAAATTCTATAAAATATCTCTGACCAGCTGTCAAAAAAATCTCATTCTGAAATCTTACATGGGATAAAAAACATCGGTAATCAAGACTCGATGAAAGTACCGAAAAAAGATAAAAGATAATATCGTCGGCTAAAAGTGAAATTGTGCTAAGTCCATTTGGTGTAATTTTCCAGAAGAGCAATGAAAACCTTGTAAAATCGTTTTAATACTCTTTCAATAACACTGAGTTTTCTTTAAATGAGAATTAAATTGGGATCAGTTTTCTTTAAATAAGACTCTGTTTTCTTTAAATGAAAATTAAAATAATTTAACAAGGTTTTTATTGCTCTTCTGGCAAATTTGGTATAATGGACTTAGCACAATTTCACTTTTAGCCGACGATACGTAATTATCAAAATGCTCAAGAGCTTTTAATATTCTACCTTACCGATCTCATTAACACTCTGTACTCTAATTGAACACAAAATTATACAAAACAACATAATGCTTAAAAACCTTTAATAGCATGAAATTTTGATGAAACTTTTATTTATCTGAAGTGCAGACGTCTTGTACAGATAACAAAAATACTGGTTTTTGAGTCTTTTGTGCTTTTCATGTGAAATCCTCAGATCTGTGTTCGTGCCATTAATTTGAGCATAAACGAGAATGTGCTAGTAGAGAGGTTTGAGTAATTTGCTTAGCATTAATTTTGGTTATGCATAAAACAAAGCCATTCGAAAAGCTTATTATACACTTTCCATAAAACAAAGATGAAGACTTGAACCTTGAATATTGCATCCCAGCATCCTTGAGTTCTTGGGTGAAATTTTCTGCAGTTACTTAAACATAATAATAAGAAAGATACCCGTTTGATGGTTATCGTTACTTATGCACTCCATAATATAAATTTCCCTCAAAACATTGTTCAAATTAGCTTTTCTACTAGATCGAAAAATGTTCAAATGCATTTGCTTACATTTTTACCGTTGCATTTGTTGTTCTTCACCTCTATAATTTATAGAAAATATCACCTTTAATTCAGACTTAGATCCTAGATGTTGACTTTAAAAAAAAATTGCTGAAATTGAAATACGAGTGCGTCGTTCATGCTTATATCAAATTCATAACAGGATTTGTTGTTGTCCGATATATTTACTCAATGATATAATCTGCTAAACTCTGCTGTAGATAATTCTATGTTTAACTGTTTTTTTTTAAAACATAACAAAAGCTATAATTGCCAATCTGGCAATCATTGGAGACCCGTATGGTGATATTCGTATCAAAATTCGAACAGTTGTACCAAAATTCCACTTTGAAGTCAAACTTTCCAATAAGATTTTTTAAAATTTATTCCAATCGGATTTTGATGTATGGGAGTTTTATGTAGAATCATATCCTAAACACCTTTTGTTCTTGGACTTTTTTGATAAGATGCACCGTTTTTGAGATATTCGAAAAAAACCGTTTTCGTTCGTATGGGGGGTACCCCCCCTAATGGACCATTTTTGCCCATTAACGAACTTAGCCTTGCATTTTACGAAAAATGAATCTGCGTAAAATTTCAAGTCTCTAGCTCAATCCGTGTGACCGCAATCCGCGCCACAGACAGATGGACAGACGGACGGATGGACGGACAGACGGACGGACGGACAGACGGACGGACAGACGGACGGACGGACATGCTAAATTCAACTTTTTTTTATCATTCTAAACACAATGGTGTAATTCATTTTTGTGTGTGATACCGGGAGCTTGGCGTTAGAAACGGTAAGGCAAATCTAATATACCCTTTGGTTTCACCATACGAGTATAAAAAAACCACCAGCATCATCGTCAGCACCATTCGCTGCAACAATCGGAGCTACTGGAGATACTTGGGTGAACGTCTGTATAGCTGGTTCGTATCCTGTTTCCGTATTCAACGGACAGTGCTTCATTCACCCTTGCGGACAGCTCTTGTGTAAATCAATATATCGGTTGTGAAGGGACAAATATTAATTTCATAATATTTTAAAATTACCAATTTATGAGTTTTTTTTTATTCTTATACTCCAGTCCGAATTTCTTCATCATATACAGTATTTATTTATGTTAACTAACATATAAAGAAACGATTCGTTTTTCATATAAATGTATAAAAAAAGTAGGAAATATTTTTTTGTTTCAATATTAAGGGCTCTTCTTAAAATTTATTGACATACTCATATAAAGGCTGTTCAAAATTTCTCAGAAGGACCCGCTTTAAGATCGAATTAGTTTTATGTCAAAATGTTACATCAATTTCTTAATAGCATTAATATAAAACATCATTTATTATTCATTTTATTCATCAATATTAAAAAATCATTTAATATATTTTATTTGACCACAAATTGATGCTGGTTAATAATTCTGTTTGATATAACGTTAGGGAAATTTTCTAAAAAAAATTATCTTAAATAAATTGCAAAAAGAGGAAAGACGGAGACGATCTTCATATTATTATTTTTATTTATAAAATATTACAAAAAGTAGATGACTTGGAAAACAAGAGTATTCTAATGCTATCTAAATTCATTTTATATTTTTGGATCTTTGAGTGGACATTAAAAAAACTTTTTATACTCTATATGATATATCATATAGGAGTATATTATATTTAGTATACCATTTGTAACGCAGCGAACCAATCTTCGGACACAAAAATGAACTACACCAGGATGTTTAGTATGACAAAAGATGTTTAGTCCGTCTGTCTATCGGTCTGTTCTTCTGTGAACACCATAACTTTCGAAAAGATTAGCTAGAAACTTGAATAGTTGCGTTTCTCATAAATAGCAAGATTCAGTTCTTCATCATATCTCCCTCATATCCCCCCCCCCCCATACAAACAAAACCGTTTTTTGCAATTTTCTCGAAAACGGTTAGGCGTATTGAAAAATTTATAGGGGAAATGTATAGAATATGATTTTACATAACTCATCCATACTTCAAAATACAGTCGAGCCACTCCTCCGCCTCTACCATACAAATGAAATACTTTTTTCCCTTTTTCTCGAAAACGGTGTATCCTATCAGAAAATTTATAAAGACGAAATGTGTTTTGAATATAATTTTACATAACTCATCCATACTTCAAAATACAGTCCTCCGCCTCCACCATACAAATGAAATACTTTTTTCCCTTTTTCTCGAAAACGGTGTATCCTATCAGAAAATTTATAAAGACGAAATGTGTTTTGAATATGATTTTATATAACTGATCCATACATCAAAATCCAATCGGACCATCTCCCATAGAAATAAAATACTTTTTCCTGCTTTCTCGAATACTGTGCATCGTATCGAAAAATTTATTGTGTTTAAAATATGATTTTGCATAACCGTTCCATACTTCAAAATCCAGTTGGACCATTCCTATTCCCCCTTTCCCATACAAATGGATTTTTTTTCATTTTGTCTGCTCTCATATATTTGACGATTGCTCCGTGACAATTATAGCTTTTCTTATGTTTTTTTTTACATATTTTCTTAAATATTTCCAACCTAATATCTGCCACAAATGAAAATCAGCAGAGGAGTAAAATTTATTGCAGGAATTCTTTTCATTAAATATTTACGAAAACAAATTAAAAGAGATTTACAGGATTTAGAGCTTAAAAGCTTTTTAAAGTTGATTTTTCTAAACACCAACGAAAATCTGATTTGAAAGATGCTAGTTGTCCCATTATCGCTGAAAAGTAGGAAAAATTTAATTTAATTTAAATGTGTCAGTGTGTGTCAGTTTTACTCCGATTTAGGGCGAAATAACAAGAAGAGAAATGTAAATAAGAAATTGGATTTTTCGACTCATCCTTTTGGCATTGTGCTCAAAAAATAGAAACTTTGAAAACTGTTCGGCCTCGACTTAATCCAACAAAACATCATTTGTCAATCTAGTGAAAAGTCTAAAAATACAATAACCATATCTACAATAAAATGACCAAATAAAGTCAAATAATAAAAAAGGAAAACAGGAAAATTCAGTAGAATTTAAATTGTTAAAGCTGTGTATTTTAAGGCCTTCGGAGAAAAATTGTACGTGGAATTAAATGAGGAAATTTTTGTATTTCTAAGTATTTTTTTTCAAATTCCTTTTGTTCTTTGCCCCTCTTTACAAATAATTTTTTTTATCGTTTAGATGGCTTTTCCATATTATAACAACACAGGCGGCATTTGAACATCACACTCTAACCAATTTTGTGACTCAGTAGTCACGGCGACTACCCCGGAACCTCTTGTTTAATTTAGGACTCTAATTAAAGTAGATAACTTAAAAACTTTTGATTCGATTTCTTGATCCAAGTTGGAGTTTCTATCGAAATTCCGTTAAATTTTTTATAGAGAGTATTTTGTATTTGCCTCCTTGTAGATGTTTAATTTTCTTGTCTGGATTTTCGGGCGTTTTCTTCCATCAAAATAATTGACTACTCTATATAGCTTAATGAACTGACTATAAAATAATATCATACATTGGCGGGGAATGGCGGAAAAGTCTGTGGTATTAAATCATATACAAAAAGCGTCATGAGCGGGGATGGAGGTCCGAAAATGCGAAAATCTGCACTCTAAACCAGATTTTCACGATGATATGTCACGATGACATACAGTAAATTTCACTGTTCTGTTCCAGTAATTTACTGCAATATTTAAAAATATCCTTAAAATATTGGATTGTATTCCCAGTAAAATTCTCATGCTGGAAATCTGGAAAAATTGGAATAACAGTAATTTTTACAGGGAATCCTAGTAAAATTTACTGGGATCACCGTAAAAGCTAAAAAACCTCTCAGATGCTTTTTGAAATTTTTCAATGGTTTTGGTAACATTAGTTTGTTTTATTTTCAAACCTAATTTTTATTATTTATTAAATATCTTTTTGTTATAATGATTATATTTAACATGAGAATGCTGTGTTGAAAAATCTCTTAACCACTGTCGAGGCTCGAGCCCTGGACCTCTGCGTTTGTCGGCTACTTCACTTACCGCTAGACTATAGAAGCCAATTGAGAAATTGATTCTAAATGTGAGTGGCCTTTACTGGGATGAAACGATAACAAATTTATTAGGATGAAACAGTAAAATGTCAGATTTTTTTTGGAAAACGGGAAAATATAAAACACTGAGACGAAATCAGTGATTCCACAGTAAACATTTACAGTATTATCAGTAAAATTTACTGTGTTTCAGATCATTTACTGTTCTCCCCAGTAAAATCCGAAGAGTATCTGGTTTAGAGTGTGCATGACTTATAGGATGAACCTCCAATTTTAGGCCCAACTCAAAAAAAAATAGTTTTGAGCGCGGTAAAAATTGAAAATCTTTAACAAAAAATTTCGACTAGGATAACACTAGACAACAGCAAAATGGTATTTGAAATAGTTTCAACTAATTTTTACTTGTCTGGCCATGCTGAATACAGATACATATAAAAGTTATTTCTTAGTTCAGGTTTTCGCCATCCGTGATTTTCTTGAAAAATTTTTTTTGGTTCCCTCCTTTCAAGTAACAAGTGGCAATATTCACTTAGTCGACGGTAAAGTATAAAAATATTATTTCATTCTTCATTATAGTTCTGAGAAGTTAAATTGAGTTATTAGAAGATATTATTCAAGTTTTTTCTTTAAAAATGTCCCGAAAATGTGTTAACAAGCCAGACAACTTTTGTTACATCTGTGGTAAAGTGATTTTTAGTGGAAAACAAGTCTTCCATAACGCCATTAATTCAAAATGCGTATTTTTCATACTTTGGCACTAAAATTTGAGGTCTAGGAAATTGGCTGAGTGGCAAGAAGCAACTTTTTCGTACCAATGCAGTGGCGAGAACCCACAAACCACGCAACTGATTGTTATTTTCGTCCTATCAAGCACTGGGCTGAAACATGTCCTTGAAAATTCATTTTTTGCACTCCCAGTTGGACTATTTTCCATTCAATTGTGGAGCACTAAGTGACGAGCATAGGGAACTCTTCCATCAAGATATCGCTAACATGGAAAAACGATATCAGGGTAAATGGAACGTTTCTATGCTGGCGGATTATTGCTGGACTATTACTAGAGACATTCCAGAAGCAGAATATAAACGAGCAGCAAAAAGACAACGCCTAAAATCGGCATAGTAATAAAAATATGATCCTTTGTTATAAGTTTTGTGAAAAACATTAATAAATTATTATCTCAAAAACTAAAACTAATATAACGAATAAAATTACCCCCAGATATTAATTTCAAAATACTGCCAGCCTGGCAACTCGTTGCTGGGTGAGCGCAGCCCGCTGACGTGGTTGCAAGCAGGGATCCCGTTTACACTACTATCGTAGTTTTACACTACTATTTCGACATAATTTGACCTAACACTACTTACACTACTGAAAAACTCAAAACACTACCTTTTTCGCCCTATAAAAAACGTGCTACAAAGAAAATTAATTTCTAGATTTGAAAAGTTCATTTATCTGGGGAAAATTAAAAAATATGTAATTTATAATCATTCAGACTCTTTATCTAAAATATTTAAGTATTTTAGGCATTTCCTATGAAAAAGTGACTGACTAACCGCACTCAATTCTTGAACAAAAGGGACATATAATACTTAAAGCTAGAACCTGAATCGTATGTCGATGCGTCCGTCATGCGTGCGTCCGGTTGGCAGTTCGATGCGGTGACAGTTGGGTACGGCAACGAATCTGGAGTTAATTCATTGTTTTGCACTTCTTCTATTAGTTTATTACTTTCAATTTGTTCCATACTTAAATTGCTTAAATCGTAAACAAACTTTTTTGCGAAATGACATTTCCGTGCGTTGCCGCATGTAAAAGTAGAAATTCGACCTACTCTATGCGGTTGCCGCATCGGAAAATGCATTATTGTGGGAGTACTCATAGCATCCCGTTGATTTTACTCGAACTGTCAACGTGACGGACGCATGACGGACGCATCGACGTACGATTCAGGTTCTACCTTAATTCCTTCCTATAATTTTAATTTAAAAAAAATTGATTTTTGTACTAATATAAAAATGTACTGATATGGTATGCAATAAAACATTAGACGGTAACATTCAAAATGTGTTGTCTCAATAAAACTCTAAATGACTGTTAAAAAAGTTGACACTACTGAAATCCCTCTGACACTACTATTTTTCTATCAGTAACACTCCGCTTTGCACTTTTGGGGTGGGAACCCTGGTTGCAAGGGAGATAAAGCGTCTGCACTCGCAAATAAGTAGCCAAACCGGCAGCAGGCCATAAGCTTTACCTGTTTTGCAGCGAGGGGGTCCGGCAGCGGGTTCGCCGATATAAATGGCAGATTGAAATTAATTGTGATAATAGTAAAGAAAAGTGTATAGTTATACTAATTTTCATTTTTAAAAGCTTTTATTTAGCTTGCCTTCGTGTCTGTCTGTTTGTCTGTTTGTCTGTCTGTCAGATCAAATCTTTAAATCAAATTTTGACCCACTTCCACTCATCCGATTCACTTGAAATTTTGTACACTTATATACAGTGCTGTGCAAAACAAAAGCAACAAATACCATCTGAGTTGAATAAATTAAATTTGGATTCGTCGCTAAAAAGAACTGTTTTCCACTTTTCTACTGTCCAGTTTAAATGTTTTCTTGCGAAATTCAGCCTTACAATAACATAAAACAGGAATTAATTTACAGTTTATTCTTTTAAAAATGGTTATTCCAAAAAAAAAGTACATTTAAAAATTTGTAAATGTACTTTTTTCAGCATCGGCTTTTTCGCTGGCCTATAATTTTTTAAATCATGACCAATAGCGCGTCTGCGCACTGTACTTGAATGAACAGTTAAATTTAATGATTTTACGATTTCTTGAGAAGTCACAAATGGATTTTTTTTAATTACACGATAAATTCTTCTATCCATCTTTTGTGATGTTTTACGAGGCCGACCTCCTAAATGCACTGTGTCTACGTTTCCCGTTAGTTTATACTTTTTAATTAATCGTGAAATAATAGATCGATTAATACCATATTTTTTAGCAATAGAACTTTCGGTTCCGTTATTTAAAAAATCCCTAATTATTTGATTTTTAAAATTATTTGGATATTTACTACGGGCCATAGTTTTCACTTAACTAGCAACAAAATAATACTGCAGAACTACTTAAAAGTCGTTACTACTCAACGCTGTTCTGAAATACAGGACACTAGATTGAAAAAGAACCGTTTTTCCTATGTTTTACAGAGGAACAGAGCTTGTTGCTTTAGTTTTGCACACTATAATATATCGAAGTAACTTGTTTTTGTTGCAATTTTGCTATTATTGATTTTTTTTTGGTTCCGAAAATATGCCATTTTGTTTTAGTATTATAAGTGTATCAATATGTGTTATTAATTATATGGTCAATTAATTGGAATAAAAAATCCATACATTGAAGTTTTCGACTACGATTTGTTGCTTTTGTTTTGCACAACACTGTAAGTCCGATGACAATACAATAATTTCTCTACTTCGTCCTTGTAAGGATAAGGGAAGGTCCTGTAAGGATAACGTGATTATCCTTTTCTCCAAATTTTCCAGAAAAAAATCTATTCTGGGGGTTTTTGGGGTCGCTGAATCCGAATCTGTCATTAAAAAGTCTGTAAGGATAACGGAAGGTCCTGTAAGGATAACGTGATTATCCTTCTCCTCAAATTTTCCGGAAAAAAAATCTATTCTGGGGGTTTTTGGGGTTCGCTGAATACGATTCTCAAGTTAAAAGCCTGTAAGGATATCTCAAATGTAAGGATATATATTCGAAGACTAAAAAGAACAAAATAAAAAAAATAAAAAAAAAAAATTTAAAAAAAAGCTTTTATTAAAAAAAATGCACTAAAAAGAAAAAAATAATTTTCTGGACGCTGTGTATCACAAATATAAAAGCGAGATAAAGCATAAAACAATAAAATAAAAATTTATCTCGCTTTTTAAAAGCTTTTATATTTGTGATATACAGCGTCCAGAAAATTATTTTTTTCTTTTTAGTGCATTTTTTTTAATAAAAGCTTTTTTTTTAAATGTTTTTTTTTATTTTTTTCGTACTCATTTTCGTATTCAGCGCATCGAAATCTATAAGAAAAGTTACTTCGCATAAAGAATACCAAATCAAAGTCAACATTTGTTGTCTAGTGTAATTTCACCCATAGGATAAAAGTCACAAAGTAGGAGTTTTTGTTAACAAAGTTGGTCTAGAAACTTCGTGAAACCCGCCATAAATTCTTTGATTGTAAATATCTTGGAGCTGTGCTCTGTATGATCATCATCTAAATAAATAAATCTATAAAAATTTTAACTAAAATTTCGTAATATCAGAAACAACGGACCATGTGCATAAAAATAAGCACATGATTATACTTCACTTTTTTGGTACTAATTATCCAATTTTTGTGAACAAATGTGAAAAAAACCCTGAACTTCGGGAGCGCGAGTTTATTGTCAAATCTTAAGCAAGCGTATTTGTGCACTTTTATTCATAAAAGCTTGAAAATTTGCTCCAAAATGTGGATGCTCATTTTTATACGTACGGACCAACATTTTTTCCGTTTTTTTAATTTGCATTTAAAAACTTCCATTTAAATTAAAATAAGCCACCACATCTGCAGTCAAATTAAAATCGTTTAAAATGTTTCTCGTCTTTTATACTCAAAGTTTCGAAGTTTGAAAGTTCCCTCTCTTTTTTCCCTGAAACTATCAAAACAGATAAATTATTGATTAAATCGTCCCAATTTCGAATCCACTTAACGTTTTTTTTTCAGACCACATGCTAGAAGTCTGACTCATTCACGTGATATATAAAAATATCTTCATGTGGAGAAGAAATCAAAAAATCGATTAAAAAACAAGTCGTTTATCGAAGAAACTGGTTGTAATATTATTATAACGGGTCAAAGGCACGGATTTAATGATAACGTATTTATGTTTACGCTCTCAGAATATTATATAATGCAACGGTTTTTTTTTCAGTTCGCATAATATTAACCACAATTTCGAAGAATTTGATTTGCCTGAAAATATATAACATAAACGAGTTATTTTGATTCAAGTGCATTTTTCAACAAAACTAATCGAAAAAGAAAAGATATTTTTGTCTTATTTTTGCACTAAAGATGTAAGAACGATCAATCTACGAATATAACTGAAACTGAAGTTTTTATATCGATATTAAAGCAATTTTGTCGTGGTTAAACAAAAAAAAAGGGTCATGATTGATATGGCTGGAAAGTTTGCTCATTTGGTTTCATGTAAATTGGGTGTAAAAACATGCTTTTTATAGGGCCATAAAAACACTTAAGTAAATTAGAAATTTGAGAATATGAAATAAATAAAAATAAAACTCTTGGAAGCATTCTCAAAAACACGACCAAAAAAAAGAACCAACACGAGAACCAAAAGAACCAGAGTTTGGTGACTTTTGCCAGCAGTAAATTATGGAAAATTCTGAATATAAATACTTTAAGAAACTCAAATATGACTTCAGTATATTGTGAAAGAGATGAGGAATCTTTATAACATTTTATCGCTTTTTGGTAAGTCTTGCATATTTAATACGTTTTATGTTACAAAATTGATTTTTATATGAAAAATTCACTGATTTCAATTTTTAGCGATTGTAATTACGGTCAATTGTAAATATGTTGGAGTAATTACCGATCCAAGTGCACCGAAATTATGTGATATCCCTTGTACCGGAGATTATGCTCCGATTTGTTCTTTTGACGGCTATTGCTATCATTTGTTTGAAAGCGATTGTGAAAGGATTACATACAATTGTAAAAACAAAAGAAGTAAAAATACATTTCTTTTCGCATTTAATTTAATTTTTTGACACAACAATTTTCTTTTGGTTTTCATTTAGAATTTAATACATTTGTACCTAACAAAGTTTGCTCAGAAGACGTCTTACATTGCGAATATCAAGGATACGATGAACCATCGATTCTCGACAACATAAAAATACCACACAGTGATGATTACAAATAGGAATAATTCAATTCAACTAAATATTTAATAAATTAAATGCAGTGACAGTTAAAAATATTTATAGAAAAACTCAAAAGTGTTTAAAAATATAAGACAGTGGAATTCTTACATAATTCTTACATAAAATTCTTACATTAATAAAAAAGTTGTGATTTATGAAAAACGCGCAAAATGTTGTGATTTGAATAAGTACGTAATAAACTAAATTAAATTTGTTTTAAAAAAAATTTAAATTTGTTTTAACACTCTAACTGCCACGACAGTGTTAAGCCTTTTTCGAATTATTTAGTTGCCAGTCAAAAAGGCACTAAGAGAAAAAAAATGTAAACAAAATTATACCTAAATGTTATTTTATTACCATACAATGTGTGCAACTACAAAAAATCGTTGCGGTTGCAGCGAACACTTTAATAATTTTCATTGTGGCCGTTGTGTCTTTTTGACTGATGTGGCAGTTAGAGTGTTAAAAAGTAAATATTAAAATTTGCGCATGTTTTGAAGAAATTGTTTTGTGATAAAATAAAATTTTCCTGGATTACTTTTGTTTTCATTTGCACATTTTTTTCTGATTTTTATTTATTTATAGAGTTTACTAATGATTTCCATATACCTTGAAACTAAGAGAATATAATTTAATCAAACTTCTAAACGATTGAATATAATTGAATTTAATGATTGAATTTGATGAAATCAAGTTTTTATTGAAACAATAGGAATTTCGAAAAAAATTATGGGAAACATCAAGTTTCTAATCTAACGGCGGATCTCATCAGAATGACACTATAAATCTTTGTCAACTTGCCTTAACCCATTAATTCCCAAGGATAGAAAAAAAACCAAATGTAGTGAAATTCCGTAGTATGGTTATTCACATGTTTATTAAGATAAAAACATTAAAAAAAATAAAAGATATTTCGGAACCATTTTAGAAAAAGTTGCGTGTACGCAACGTTGGGACTGCCGGTGAATTTTATTTAGGTGTATGGAATCTTTCAAAACAATCGGTGTGAACTTGACACATGAACTTGAAATGAACTTGACACATAAAGGGTGTTTTTTTTTGCTTAGATAGAACTTACGAAAGGGTTAACTGTTGTACTGTTATACTGCGCTCCCTTTTTGACATTTATGATCAATATACTCTGGTAAATCATCATGAATAGACTCACGCTTGAACAACGCTGCCAAATTATCCAAATTTACTTTGAAAATTAGTCGTATATTCGCGCCACTTATAAGCGACGTTTTTTTAGCAAAATTTTGTTCAGCGATTAAGCCCATTTTTTGCAAAATTGCCACATATGGAGTGAGACCAATCCACAAGAGACCCTACAGACTCCATTACATCCAGAAAAATGCACCGTTTGATGCGGTTTACACGCTGGTGGCATCATCGGACCTTATTTCTTCAAAAATGAGGCCGGAGCTCGCGTTACGGTCAATCGAGATCGTTACCGCACCATGATCAATGATTTTTTGTTTGAAAATATGGATGACATTGATCCGGACGAGATGTGGTTTCAACAGGATGGCGTTACGTGCCATACGGCGACCGCAACCATCGACTTATTGAAATCAAAATTTGGCGATAACTTGATTTCGAGAAATGGACCTGTCAGTTGTGCAATTTGACACCTCTCGATTATTTCCTGTGGGGCTACGTGAAGTCACTGGCTGATAAACCAGTAACAATTGACGCCTTGGAGGCCAACATTGTTCGTATTATTCGTGACATACGGCCAGCAGTGCTCGAAAAAGTGGCTCAAAATTGGACGTCCAGAATGCGCTTCGTCAAGAACAGCCGCAGTGGCCATATGCCCGAAATCATTTTCAAATGTTAATTCCATGTATTGATGTACAGTGGTGGCTCGATAATTCGGACACTTGGTAATTCGGACACCTCAGTAATCCGGACAAAAAATTTTTAATATTAAAGACTCTGTAATTCGGACATAAGACAAAAAGTCGGACTCGGTTATCCGGACACTAGATAAAAAATCGTATTTGCACCTGTCACTTATGTTACCGTAGCCGAAACTCTTGAAGCACATGGCCAAATTGATACCATTTACACCGATTTCTCCAAAGCGTTTGATTTAGTAAATTACAAGATCTTATTATCAAAGCTAGAGAAATACGGTGTAAAAGGAAACCTATTGTCTTTACTTGCATCCTACTTGACGAATAGAGAAAACTGTGTAGTAGGCAACAATATTATGTCTAAATGTTTCAGTCCATGTAGTGGTGTACCGCAAGGTTCTGTATTGGGTCCTTTTTTGTTTTTAATTTTTATAAATGACTTACCACAATTTTTATCATCGGACTCTCTTTTATTTGCGGACGATCTTAAGATTTTCAAAGTGATTAAATCTACATTAGACTGCGAAGCTTTACAACTTGACCTTAATTCTTTATGTATGTGGTGCAAAAACAATGACCTTAGATTAAATATACCTAAGTGCAATAAAATGACCTATTCCTTACTGAAAATTGTGACGAAATTTAAATATAAGATTGACAACAAATTTTTGACTGAAATTTACAGTGTTTCTGATCTTGGTGTGATTTTTGATCGAAAGCTAAAATTTGACCACCATATACAAAATATTACCAACTGAGCACTACGACTTTTTTGGTTTTATTGTTCGTTCTTCTGTTTCCTTCAGTAATCCTCGTACTTGTATTACTCTTTTCATAAGTCTTGCTCGTAGTATACTTGAATATTGTTCTGCTGTATGGTCTCCGTCATATATGTGTTACGTTAAGCAAATTGAACAAGTGCAAAGAAGGTTCACTAAACAAGTGTGCGATAAATTCAAAATAGAAAATGACAATTATAATAGACGCCTAACACACCTAAGCTTACCTAGTTTAGAAAAGCGCCGAATATTTCTCGATGAGGGCACCCTATTTAAAATTTTTAATGGTTGTTTCAATAGCACTCTAAGCAATCGCCTTAATCTTAGATACTCTAATTTTCCAAACAGGCTTAATCTAATTTTTACACAGCCTCGAGCTACGATAAATCCATATTTTCATTCCCCACTAGTACGGCTACCAAGAAACCACGATAACTTTCAATTTGGTTCTTTGGACATACCATACTTAACTTTTCACCGTAAACTAATTATTTGGCTAAATGCAGAAATTTTTTAATCTATTTTATTTATATAAAGTTTCATTTTATCTAATTTTTCAATTTTTTCTATCTTAATTTTGTACACTATTTAGTTATTGGAGTCATATCTGTTCTGTAGCGATATTGTAAATAAATAAAGATCTTTCGCGACTAACGGCATAATACGAATACAAATACGTATATGTATGTACGTAGAATTTGATTATGTTTATTCAGTTTCCTTCATATTCTTGTTTTAACATTATAACATTTTGTTTAAAAAACTAACTATGGATCCAGCTAATAAAATTAAACACAACTTCCTAATAATAAAAGAAACACTTGAAATTTTAAATAAATTAAAGAAAGGCAATAGCGCTAGAAGTCCGCCCGACCTTCTGTCCGTCTGTCCGTCCATCCATCCATCCGTCCGTCTGTCTGTCTGTTCGTCCGTCTGTCTGTCCATCTGTTGCGCGGATTGCGGGCGCACGGATTGAGCTAGAGACTTGAAATTTTACGCAGATTCGTTTTTCGTAAATACAAGGCTAAGTTCGTTAATGGGTAAAAATGGACCATTCGAAAGAAAACGTTTTTTGCGAATATCTCAAAAACGGTGCATCTTATCAAAAAAGTGCAAGAACAAAAGTTATTTAGGATATGATTCTACATAAAACTCCCAAACATCAAAATCCGATTGAAATAAATTTAAAAAAAAATCTTATTTGCTTTCAAAGTGGAATTTTGATACAACTGTTCGCTGTTCAATTAAACTTCGAACAACGCCATATCACCATATGGGTTTTCCATAATTGCCAGATTGGCAATTATAGCTTTCGTTATGTTTAAACCAAAAATTAGGATGGAAATATATAGGTTTTAGTAATTCGGACAAATCGATAATTCGGACAACGTCTGGTTTGCAATTGTCCGAATTATCGAGCCACCACTGTATTGATCTTATTGATCTTTCGAAAAAAAAAAAAAAATTCTCTTAGTGCATCCTTTTTGACTGACAACTAAATATTCGGAAAAGGTTTAAAACTGTCGTGGCAGTTAGAGTGTTAAAGACAATGTATTTATAATCTAAATTTAAAAAAAAATTGTTATTTAAAAAAATTCATTTATAAAAGAAAAGAGGGAAGGAGTTACTCAATTGAATTTTGATGTATCGAACGGATATGTAAAATCATAATCTAAACATTTTTCGTTTTTTAAAATTTTCCGAAATGATGCATCATTTTCGAGAAAATAGGAAGACTAAAGAGTATAAACAAGCGTGGTGAAAGACAGACGTCTTTTTGAATTTTTAGTCAAACTAATTAAACAAAAAATGACTACAAAGGATAAAATAAAATAAAAATTTAAAAAAAAATTAAAAAAGGTTTATTTAAAAAAATGCAATAAAAACGAAAAAAATATTTTTTTTGGCACTCTGTATCAGAAATAAGAACGAGATAAAAGAATGAAAAATAATTCAATAGCTATTGTTAGTTCATTGTTAGTTCAAAACTCAAAACTTCAAAACTTTCCTCTGCAATATTTCGTTTTGGAAAAAATATGTGAAAAAATATTTCTTTAAATATCTTGAGAACCGTTAAAGATACCTTATACGATTATTTTCTTTGAATTTGGTCATTTCGATTTTTTCATAAAAGCGCGTAATTTACGAGAAATATTCAAAAACCTCCATTTTTTTAAAATCAGTTGAGAGCCGTGAGAGATACAAAAAAAACCCCCTGAAGCAAAAATGTAGATATCCTTTAAATATTGTCATATTCATTTTTACGGAAAAGCGCAGTTTTAAAAAAAAATTCAAAAAGCGGTATTTTAAAAAAAATGTGTGGGAGGAGCCCGTTATAGTTACCGTTACGTTTCCAAAAGCTGATAGAAAACTACGATTTTTGTAAAACTTATTTACAAAAAATTTTCGTAAAACTTTATCTTAAAAAAAAATCTACGCGTTGTCGAGTTATTTAAGATACGTACAACGGACAGACCTACAGACAAATGCGCGGATATCCTCATAATTTTGCCTAAAATGGATTTCGTACTGATCAGAAAATTTCTGTCTGCCCCCGTTCTCGAGTCGGTCTCTATTATGAATACAATAATTTCCTTCTATAGAAGAGGAAAGTAATAAATATCTATTTATCTCGCTTTTATTTCTGAACCATTGAAATTTAAAACCATTGAGAACCATTGAGAACCAAAACCATAACCAGAATCAAATTTTCAAATTTTTGGAACTAAAATCGAACTACGCTCAAAAAGACTTTGTTTTGCATACTTGAAATAAACTGAATAGCAATAAACAACTCTGAACAACAATTTTGAAATGAACTCTACGACATCAAAGAAGATAAATAAGCAACAACTTACAGCACATTCTAAAAGAAATCTTGAGACCACTCAAGTTCTGTGAATTATCGTGTTTCAGAGCAGTTTTTAAATATCTACTGCTATATATGCCTTTTCACTCTACTTTATATACCACTTCGAAATGCATAAGTTACAGTGGAACCTCAATTTCTGGACGCATCGGGTTCTATCAGTTTCAATTTATGAACTTTTTTTTGAACTAATGGCCGTTTGCACCAACATAACTTAAAAATTTAAGGAAAGCTTTGTTCTTAAGTTATGAATTTTCTGTTGCACCAACAGATTCGGGAAAACTTAAATTGTCAAATTGGAACTTAAACTAAGCTACCACATTTCAGGGCTTAACGATTTAAGTTTTGTTTGACAGTCATTAATATTCAAAGACAGAGCCAATACGAAAATGGATTCCATTAATATTTTTGAAGATTTTGATTTCTTTGATGACGATTTAGAAGTTATTGAGTTTTTAGTAGTAATCGAACGTTGGATCTACATCTATTGAAGGTTTCCCACCACCAGTTTTCATAGTTTCTTGCCTGAGTATGGCGGCATCTTTACGAACAATTTTTTTATATTCATATAGCATTTTTTGATTGATTCAGAACTTCGGTAACATTGAAGAAATTGCGCATTGAACCGTTCTGTTATCCGTTCCCATGCATGATTTTTCTCAAAACATGTCACACCGTCTGTTTTCTATTATTGCCTTTTCGTCCGCAACGAGCAGAAGTAAGAAATTTCTTTCAGATTCTGTAAAATTTCGTCCTCTGGCTCTGCTTGGCTTTTCCTCTTTCGGCACTAAAATTTTCAAATAAAATTTATATGATAATGATTTAAATTATATGATTGCAACTAACTAATCACCGTTAAAAGTTATACTTACTTTTCGTCTCACAAAACAATTAACACAATCGAAATTTTTGAAGTTTTTATTATTTGACATGTCACGAAAGCAAAGAAGCTAGCTGCGATTCACGCTAATTTCAGTTTAGTTAAGTTTAAAACAACTTGGTTGGTGCAACACACTTTAAAATAAGAATAGCTTATTTCTAAGTTTTGCTTAACTAAGTTATTATTTAAGAAATGTTGGTGCAAACGGCCATAAGTCACTTTTTTTGGGTGTTGAGTTATTCAGCCCTATTCCCGTAACCGGCGGGACGTGTACGCCGCAGGATTTGGCGTTTCCCGCAGAAAATTTGCATTCTGCTAAACGCAATTGTCCCGGCGTGTGCCGTGGTGCTGAAAACGTGTTACTTTCGGTATTACACTAAACGCACCCGCGAATGTTTTGACTTTTCCATACATTTATTTCCCGCGAGTAAATCGTTGCGGGACCAATCAATCAAATAGAAAGTTTGAATAAAAATGTGAATTTTATTTATACATTCAATGAATTTTAACTAAATATAAGTTTTGAAGGTCAGGAAAAACTAACTAGACGCAGTACAATCATTTAATTGAACAAATAAAACTTCATGCGTATCAAATCAGCAAAACTGTCAAAATAGTCAGCGCGGGGCTGAATAAAACTGCGTTTCTACGTCTACTAGAATAAGAAAATTTCATTCGATCGAGATAAAGCTTGCGTGGCGTATACACGTCCCGCCAGTTACGGGAATAGGGCTGATTATTTTCGGTCTTTTCCTGGTACAGTGGCGTAATGCATGAAAATGTGTGCGTGGATGCGATACCAAGGGTTCCTGTGTAAGTCGTATTGTACCGCTTATCATATTTGAGCTATTTGATTGAGTAATAATTAAAAGTGAGTATATTTAAACGAATTCATTTTTAAAATGTATTCGGTACTCATTTCACAATTGAGAACCGAATACTTTAGAGCCGAATTCGTATTACCCGCCTACCACTAATGAGGGATGCGATTTTTTTTACACAGCGTATACGAGTATATTAACACTCTAATGTTATTTTATTACCATAAAATGTGTGCAATTACAAAAAATCGTTGCAGTTGCAGCGAACACTTTAATAAGTTTCATTGTGGCCGTTGTGTACAGTTAGGTGTCAGGTCTTTTTGACTGACGTGGCAGTTAGTGTTAAAAAAACTAAAAAGTAAAAAAACAAAACAAAAATTTAAAAAGAAATTCAAAAAAAGCTGTTTTTAAAAAAATGTACTAAAAAGGAAAAAATAATATCCGTTATGTATTAGAAATAAAAACGATATAAAAGCATAAACAATAAAATTTTATCGCGCCTTTGTTTCTGATACACAGCGCTTAAACAATATTTTTTTAGTAAAGTGCATTTTTTTTAATAAAGGCTATTTTAAAAAAATCACATTGATTTATGTGAGGAATTTTGTTGCACTTGGGACACTTGGGTTTAACACTCTAACTGCCACGTCAGTCAAAAACAACCTGACACCTAACTGTTGTGTACAGTGAAACAATGAAAATTATTAAGGTGTTCGCTGCAACCGCAAAGATTTTTTGTAGTTGCACACATTTTATGATAATAAAATAACATTTAAATATAATTTTGTTTCAATTTTTTTTTCTCTTAGTGCCTTTTTGACTGACAACTAAATATTCGAAAAAGGCTTAAACCTGTCGTGGCAGTTAGAGTGTTAAAAACAACTATTTTAGTCTTCGGTGCATTAACCGTGGTTCCACTGTCTTTCATAATTTTCACAGGCAACTTTAAGTTTCGAAAAGTTGAAAACGCACAAAAATAGTTCCCAAAATGCCTCTTCTGATACGCATGATTATAATACTGCTAGATATCGAATCACAACATTAAAGAGTCAATGCTTGAATAACTTTGAATAATTTTCATTATATGATTGACATAAATAGATAAAATATATAGAGGACTGGAATTCGAATTTCAGCCAATAAATGATTCCCGCAAATTCTAATAGTGTCTGCTTTGGCATTAAAACAGAATTTTATATTAGTAAGAGTATCTACTCAAGGTATTCGCAATAAAATCAAAGATATATCAGTGAAATAAATAATACCTTAAAATCACCTTTAAAGACATAAATGTACGATAGTATATAGTATAAAAAGGCGTGTAATTCTTTCTATTCATCACATTTTAGAAGATTTTGGAAAACAAAAATTTTGATATAAAAACGCAAATTCGATTATAGGAAAAACTAGTTGATCTCGAGCTTTGCTGTAAAAATGAAGTTGATTTTAATCACGGGATTTTTAAGCGTAATTTTTATAAACATTTGTGATTCTGGACAGATTGGAAGAATTAATAAAACTCCTGCCATAATCGTAGTAAATAGTCCATCAACGACGAAACAGCCAACGCATCCTACTTGGACCCCAACAACGTGGCCTACAACATGGTGGCATACGGATCCACCTACAACATGGTGGGCTACCACTACTGGACCCACCACAACTGCACCCATCACAACTGCACCAATGACAACCCAAGAACCGACAATTACACCACCTACAACTGTAGGTAGTACAACAACTTTGGCACCGACTTGTGCAGCACCATTTTGTCCAAACGTTTACGATCCCGTATGCTCTTTCAATGGGGAGTGTTTCTACCTATTCAGCAGCCCTTGCGAACTCACGCGATCTAACACATGTTTTGGGACAAGTACGTAATTTCATTACATTTAAATATTTAAAAAAAACAATTTCTTAAACGTTTTAATCCATTAGCATTCAGCGAGATTCCAGCCGATATATCAGTATGCAGCACCGTGGGTATACCTTTGTGCACTATAGGGAGATGAAAGCGTCTCCCAGTAAAACTATTAGCATAAATATATCTATGAATATTTAAAAATTGAGTAAAAGAATTAGCGGTTTATGGAAAATCTGTGAAAATATCTTATTTACCTGTTCTCAACCGTTATGTGTTCAAAGAATTTTTTCCATGATTTCCTCAACATGTGAAGTTATATAAGACAAGTATTTTATTTATTAATGTAAAATGTTTTGCTAAAATAGAAGAAAATGCATATCATGAAAGAGCCGTAGCTTTTTTTATACAATAGTAAAAAATGAATGAAAAAATCCAAAAACCATATTTGTTATACAAGCATCAAAATATCAATGGCGGAAATGGCAATAAAATAAATAAAGAATATTTAAATACATTATTTTATTTTATTTTTTCTACAGTCTGTAAGCGGCACATTCCCCCTTAAGAATTAAACCTTAAAAATCCCTAACGGTAATATTTTCACGAAAAAATAAGAAAAACGATATTTTCGTTGTCCTTACAGGCGCTTCCTACGGTGATGGGGACTTAAGCCAGTTCTTGGCTTATTTTTTGGTAAAAATCTAAAGGGGCCCCTAGACGTACAATATTATTGTACAATATATTGTACAATATTATTGACATGCCCCTAGACGATGCAATATTATTGCACAATAAATAATTTTTCGTTTGATTCTTGAGTAGTCAACATGTCCCTAAATGCAATTGAAGCTAGTTGTGTAGCCATTGCACTGGCTGTAAACTTCAAAAAAAAAGAGTGTTAAAAAAAGCGCAGATGGATGAAGGAGTGGTTAAAAAAAGAAGTCAGTACACCCATGAACATTTGTTGAATTACTTAAAAATAAGCCATGATTAGGTGTACTCTCAGCGATATTTCATACGATACTGAGCCAATATTGTGCAATATCGCCCTCAGACTATACAATAAAACCTTATTGTGCAATAAAAATCAAACCGATTTTGATTCCTTCAATATATTGCACAACCGTTCAATATTGAAATATTGCACAATAATATTGTAAGTCTAGGGGCCACATAATGCAAATTGCTTTAGCGCTTCAGGTGATAGCATGGTTGTGGTTACGGGAGCGGGGTAACAATATCTTATTGAAAAGTGACTCTGATCAAGGCACGACCTATCAAATTATAAAAACCCTTAGATAAACATAAGAGAAAATCGTCAAATACTCTATATGAGGACAGACAAAATGTTTATTTTACGAAAATCCATTTGTATAGGAGAGGGGGAAGGGAGCGGTCCGATTGCATTGTGATGTGTTCAACGGTTATGTAAAATCATATTCTAAACAGATTTTACCTTTATAAATTTTACGAGAAAACAGGAAAAAAATATTCCATTTGTATGGAAGGAAGTTGTGGTCCGATTGGATTTTGATGTATGGATGAGTTGTGTAAAATCCTATTTCAATCACATTTTACCTGTATAAATTTTCCAATATGACTCACCGTGTTCGAGAAAATTGCAAAAAACTGTTTCGTTTTTGTAAAAATGAATTACCCCAGGGTGTTAGGGATGACAAAAGATTTTTATTTCCGCATGTCCGTCCGTCAATCTGTTCATCTGTCCGTCCGTAAACACCATAACAATCGAAAGGATTGAACTAGAGACTTGAACGGGTACAGTTGCGTTTCTCGTAAACGGCTAGGCCAAGTTCTTAAACGGACAAACTTGGACCATTTATTCTCCCCTCCCCCATACAAACGAAACAGTTTTTTGCGATTTTCTCGAAAACGGTGAGTCTTATTGAAAAATTTATAAAGGCAAAATGTGTTTATAATATGATTTTACATGCCTTAACTAGACATAAAAATCCAGTTGGACCATTCCTGACCCCGTCCCCCATAAAATTGGATAATTTTTTTTCGTATTTTCTCGAAAACGGTGATTGAAAAATTTATAAAAGTAAAATCTGTTTAGAATATAATTTTACATAACCATTCCATACACCAAAATCCAATTGGACTACTCCTTTTCCCCTCTCCTATATAAATGGATTTTTTAAATAAACATTTTGTCTTTCATCATATAGAGTATTTTGACGATTGCAGCTTTTCTTAAGTTTTTTTAAGTCGGTTCTATTTGAAAAAAATTGCAATATTCTGCTATAGACACAGTCGCCATATTAAAAAGTCAAAGAATCGTTTGAATCACAAAATTTGAATAATTCCGTTTTGCTTATTTCTTTCCCATCGATAAGTTTGAGAACTAAATTCGACATTCAGTCGACACATGATGCTGGCAAATTCTAATAGTGTTTAGTGTGGCACCAAAAATCGGATTTTTACATATCCAGCTGTATCTTTTGGAAGTATTCGCAATAAAATCAAACATTTATTAGTGAAATAAATAAAACCTTAAAATCCCCTTTCAATATATAGATGTTCCAGACTATTTAGTGTATATAAAGGAGTGGCCACCAAATTCGGGTTTCATTCACAACACCACATAAAAATTCTATCATAGAAACTTTGACTTGGCAAAAAAATGTGAAAACAACTTTATATAAAAAGACCAAGTAGTATCCGCGAAAAACCATTTGATCTCAAGCTTTGCTGTGAAAATGAAGTTAATCAAAATCACGTCTTTTTTTAGTGTAATTTTTATAAAAATTTGTGCTTGTAGAAGTACGACTGCGTCGACTACGACAACTGCTGAACCTGCAACTACCTATGGATTTACGGTTACTCCACCGACAATTTTCCCACCTGCGACAACTGAGGTACCTACGCCACCTTGTGCAGAACCTTACTGCCCATCTCTTTACAATCCTGTATGCTCTTACAATGGAGTATGTTTTTATGAGTTCAGCAGCCTTTGTCAACTCCAACGATCTAACAAATGTTACGCGACAAGTAAGTAATTTTGTTATATTTTTAAAAGAATTTTTTATTAAATATTTTGATTTCTTAGACTTTATTGATAGTCCTGCGGACTTGGTTGTATGTAGAACCCCAGGTGTGCCAATGTGTAGGGTCGGAGCGTGAAAACCACTTATTACTATTGTTGTAAATAATTATGTCAATTAGATAGTCTAAAGAAATATTTCTAAGCTAGTGGAGATAAGGAATTTAACAGGGGTTGAGAAAACCAAATATTCTTTATCGGGTTTTATTGCTTCAATTTTATGTTGAAAGACATATATTTTTTGTTAACGATTGTAGAATTTAATTAAAAATTAGTGTGGCTTAAAATATTGTTTTCATAAAACGACTTATTATATGTAAATATTTAGTTTTAATAAATTAACTACTAAAAAGCTTTACAAATCTTGTGTTTCGATCAATCATATTTAGGAGTTGAACATAAAATACGTCACACTTTTTTGGAAGGGATCCGCGGTAGTGTGAAAGCGCAAAAATCATACGCGGTAAAAAATCCTGGAGTACTTTTAAATCCAAAAGTTATATTGACGAAATTTTAATAGAATTTTGGATTAGAATTTAATACATGCGAATTATTAAAGATTTGTTAATATTTTTTGCCATCATATTTTAATCATTTTTTATTTGATACTAGCTTGCATACCCGTCGTTGCCGGGTTAAGTTTTTTCATATATATTTTTTTTGATTGTCTATGTTGGAGCTAAACTTCAGGCCAATAGGCTCGGTAGTTCCCCGCGAAAGGGTAACATAGAGGAAGAGCTAGATTTCGAGATCACTTTACCCCCTCCCCTTAGTCCCCCACCCCTCGCGCTACTTTTCCATATGCCTATGTTGGAATCAGAACTACCACAGACACTCACGCCAGATTTCAAGTCAATTGGTTCAGCCGTTTTTGCGTGAAAGAGGAACAGACAGACAGACAGACACCAACTCATTTTTATATGAGGCGTTAAAAGCTAGAGTGGACCAACCCACATGTCGAAATCGTGAATTTTTTTGTGTTTGAATCACTATTGCGAGTGAATTTCTAGATAAAAATGTTTGGATGCACAAAAGAACATTTCAACATTGAGTGATAAAGTCCATACAAATTTTTTTTTCCAAAAAATTACAGTAAATAATAGTACAAAAGTGAAAAAGCTTCAAAAACTCGATTATGTGGGTTGGTCCACTCTAGCTTTTAACGCCTCATATATTAGTATGAAGTATGATTGAACTTCCATACTATTAATATTAATGTCTACGATTTAATCCAAAAATAAAATTTAAACATAACAAAAGCTATAATTGCCATTCTGGCAATTATTGAAAACCCGTATGGTGATATGGCATTGTTCGAAGTTTAAGTGAACGGCGAACAGTTGTATCAAAGTTCCACTTTGAAGTCAAAGTTTTCCAAAAGATTTTTTTAAATTTATTTCAGTTGGATTTTGCTGTATGGGAGTTTTATGTAGAATAATATCCTAAATAACTTTTGTTCTTGCACTTCTTTGATAAAATGCACCGTTTTTGAGATATTCGCGAAAAACGTTTTCGTTCGTATGGGGGGTACCCCCCCTAATGGTCCATTTTTGCCCATGAACGAACTTAGCCTTGCATTTTACGAAAAACGAATCTACGTAAAATTTCAAGTCTCTAGCTCAATTCATGCGCCCACAATCCGCGCGACAGACGAACAGACGGACGGACATGCAAAATTCATTTTTTTTTATCATTCTAAACACTGATGAAATTCATTTTTGTGTGTGATGACGGGATCTTGGCGTTACAAACGGTAAGGCAAAGTTAATATACCCTTTGGTTTCACCATACGGGTATAAAAAAATTCTAATTCATACTCTTTTGATTTGGAATTTTGCCCAGTGTAATGCCATTTTGGTCCAGTGTAGTACATATAGGTCCAGATTTTTTACCGTGTGCAAGAGGTGAGAGAGTGGGTTCGAAAAGCCAAAAATTGGCGTAATGTATTTTATGGAAAACTTATTTAACACCAAAAGGGAATGAGGAGTAAAAAAACAATAAAACTGAGATCTAACGTTTTTTTTTTATCTTGTGACGCGATTTTCTATAAATTTTGTAAATAAATTTATCTATATAAATCGGTTTAGTGACATTTGGCCGAAAGACACTTCACAAAAGTGATGTTTATCAAAGTCCCTTTGACAAAAAAGACATTTCGCAAATGGTCCATTCGACAAAACAAGACATTTTGCAAAAAGTTTTTTATCAAAAGTGGACACTTGACAAAAAGACATTTAACAAATGGGACATTTCACCAATGGGAAAAAGTGGGATGTGGCTGAAAAGCTTGTTCGCTCATAAGTGAAATTGGTTTGAAGCTAAAGTTTTTTTTCGTCAGAAAAGTGAGGTTATATAAATAACGCTTTCCCTCTTTGTTTGTCGTTTCAGTTTTTGTCAAAGGGACTTTTTGCGAAAAGGACGTTTTGTCAAATGTCCTATTAGTACAATGTGGTAGTTTGCGAAGTGGGACTTTTGCAAAAAGGATTTTTGAGAAACTGTATCTTTTGACAAATGGATTTCGGCGAAATGGGTTTTTGCAAAACGGATTTTGCCAAAAGGACCGCTACCATATAAATCCATAAGCAAATTTATAAATTTTATAAATAACAGAGATGAAAATTGATCAATTCAATTAATTGATTGTATAAATCAAAACTGGATGTTTTTATAAAACTCAGCATAAAATTTATACTTTATTTATCAATGCTTTAATACTTCATAATTTATTAACTCTATATCAATTTTGGTATAGAATGACTTTATATCGAAAAATTTATCAAAAAAGTATAAATTTTATACCCAAATCTTCAACAGTGTGGTGTTCTTCGGCGTTCACACACAAAGTTTGCATCCGCGGGTGAACCAACAGTGTCTGAACTGGGTTTAAGATATCAATCTTTTTCTGTACAGTAAAATTACTTTGAACTTTTACCTACATTTTATTTTAATTACAAATCGTCACTTTCGACCATGTATTTATGTGACAAAACTTATACTCTTTCTCTCGGCACTACAACCGGTTTCCGCTCTTGGCCTGCCGCAATGTCTCTCGATTGGCCTGCCGCAAGGTCTCGGACACGCGCCGATGTCTCCGGTGGTAAGTACAGCAGTTGCAATCCGGGTCTACTGTTTCGACATTCAGTCTATCCAGCAAAATGGTCAGGATCTACCTTGAATTGGCTCACCTCACAGCTATTCTCCTCCTTTTCCAGCCGGGCTTGGGAAGGTCCTAGCCGGTGTTAAAGCATATACTGATGACCATAAATAGAATTCAATCAAAATTTCATTCATTTTCATTTCTTCAAATAAAATTTTAAGCAAAAAATCCAGCTGGTTTTAGGAAAGGAATCTTCCAAAATTTTACATTGCTTTCTGTGGGAAATCTTGTTTTGGCGCAACATACTTTATGGAGGGCTCTTATATAGTAAAAGTGTGATGGTATATTCTTTAATTCAAAAACTATTGGACCGGTTTGAATAGAACTTTAAAGTGAACTTCTTGATATGAAGGAAACATTTGGAATGTTCAGCCTTAGTTCAGCCTTAGATTCCCAAATTTGTTTGGATTCCCAAATTTTTTCGCCGTTTGTCCAATCATAATATGTTTGGGGCGAACATAATATGGTTGGCGCTACAATAATTATGATTAATCTCAACAAATATTGCTTATATTAATCATAATTAAAATTTTTAATTTTTTAAAATAAAATTTGGATATTTTCACATCCGAAAAATTCCTTCCAGCAGGTTGTTAAGCACATGTGTGCTATCCCGCTGGAGGCCTGTTTCTAACAGGATTTATAGACTTGAAATTTTTCAACTAGACTTGAGTATTTATACTCCCAAGTAGTAAACTTCATGCGAATTATGTGTGAAGAAAAAAAATTGAACATAATATGTTTCATTTAATAAAGATATGATCTGAGGGATCATATGTTTAATTCGGCCGCTTCCAGATTTCAGAACTGACAACAATATGTTGACATGCAAACACATTTTTATTCATCCCAATCAAATAGTGTTTAGATATTTTTGTCCCCCCAATTACATTATAATTTTCTAAAATTTCCCTCGTCGGGGAACATAATTATGATTGGATAACTAAACATAATACTAATTGGAATTCATCGTCTGATAACATTTTGATTCGTCTGATTATATTTTGATTCCCCCAATAATTCTTATAGTACTCCCAATGATATTCAACCATAATTTTTTTCTCGGTGTAGGTAACCAGACGTCACGTTCTTGAATTTTCACCTGCGGCACATTTCAGGAAATATTTTTCACTTGCGACAGGCCTTTAAACATAAAGTTTTTTTGTGCCAGATTATCAAAGAAAAGTCTGCTTTTTGATTTTTTTGAATTTTGTTTAATTTTTCCTGGGAATTTTTTTTGATTATCCGAACAGTACGACGTGTGAAATTCTGGGTAGTACAATTTAAAAAGTACTGTCCACGACAGAGTTAAGGGATCTTCATAAAATGAGCCCTTCAAGACCACTCCACCCTCCTTCCACGGATTTTTTTTAAATAGGACTTACTACCGCCATCACATCCCGCTACCATTATAATTTTGACGTGTTTTATTAACATTTTATTGACAACTTTTCCCTACGCCCGACAAGCCTCCAAAAAGTAAAACCCTTGCTACATATTAGAAGAAGAAAAAGTGTTCTTTTGTGTGTGTTGGAAAGAAGAAGTTATGAAAATAATTTCTGAGGAACGAAAATATTTGTTCGTAGTTGATTTGTAAAAAAAATATTTCCGAGAGACCGTTTTCATAAAAAAACAGCTTTTTTTGGCTACCTTTATTTAGCGTCCATAATTAAGATATCAGTCGATTCTGAATTTATTTGGCAATCAATCTTTTATATATGGTGGCAAACATTATCAATACGTTGACATTACAAAAGTCACAAAAATATTTTAAAAGAGCACACATGACTTTTTTCATTTCGGGTGGTATCGCTTTTAGTCATAAATAAAATTGATTCAGTCGACATCAAAACACCTCAATGAAAAATTAGAATAATATATGATATAAATTAGATAGAAGACCGGTATTCTAACTGGCGATAGTCATAAAAATCATTAGAGAAGTCCTATTCTAAAAACTGGATTTTACGTTTTACTATAATATTTACTGTAAACATTCGAAAATATTTAAATATTTTTTGACCAACTTAAAAAGAATTTAAGAATAAAATGTTGAAAATGAAGGTCTGGGGCCTTAATAGATATTGGCAGGTATGTAAAGAAGTTTCGTTGGTAATTATGATGGTTTTGATCATCTTATATAATTTTTGAAAGAATATTTACAACTAAATAAGACTGAAGAAATTTGGTATAAAAAGCCAAAACCGAATGTGGAACAAATCAGTTGATCGCTAGTCTAACCGAAAAAATGAAGCTTTGTATAATGACAGTATTTCTTAGTGTAATTATTATAAAAAAGTGTGTTAGCGAAGAAAGTAGAAGTTTATTTAAAGCACCGGTCGGTCCTATCATTATAGTAATAAATAGCACATCAACAACGCAGTCTGCAACTTTGACTCCTACAACTTGGCCAACAACCTTCCCCACAACTTGGTGGGTTACAACCGGTGTGCCCAGCACTGTCCCACCCCCTACTACCCAACCGCCGACTCCGTTGCCGACCACTTCTCCACCAACAACTCCATCACCGACGACCGCTACTCCTTGCCCGATATTTTGCCCGGCTATTTTCGATCCGGTTTGTTATTTCAACGGAATGTGCTTCTTTGAATTTGGCAACGAATGTGAAGTCACACGTTCCAACACTTGCTTTGGCACAAGTATGATTTCTTCAAAAACAATTAAAAAACGATTTAACTATTTTTTTTTTTTGATTCCTCAGATTTTAGAAATGGAGTCGCGTTAGTGGTTTGTAGAAGTACTGGTGTACGCATATGCTCATTATAAGGAAATCAAGAATTTTACAAAACAATATTTAAAAAATTAAAAAATCTAGAAAACTGAAATTGAATCAAAAATAAAAATATATTGTATTTAACAGCAAAAATTATTTTATATGTTTATGTAGTTTTATTGATTTAAAATATTCAAAAAAAAATATCAGTTGTGATCAGTGTTGCGGTTATCTAGATAAAATTTATCTAGATAATCATCTAGATACAAAAAAAATGTTATCTTACCCTAAAAATGTTATCTTTATCTTAAAGGAAAATCGTATTTATCTAGAGATAATCGTTACCAACGAAAATTTAAAAATCAAATCTGAAAAAATGCTGAAACGAAACTGTTTTCTGCATACTTATGAAAACCTAAGAACTTTTTTTAAGAACTTTTTTTAAGAACCGTTTTACACTTGGCAACAGTTTTTGTTTACGGGCAAGAGAAGCGAATTGTCACTCCTTTCCTCGCTTCTCTTGCACATAAACAAAATTTTTTGCCAGCAACTGTTGCCAAGTGTAAACCTGGCTATTGAAACCAGGGACGGGAAACGAAATGAAAAATCGTAACGTTATACATTTCGTTACGCAACGAAATTAACGTTTTATTGTGTTACGTTATTTCGTTTTGTAACGGAATTGAATTTCTATAACGTTATAACGCAATTTTGAAGAAAAAGCCCGAAAATAATTTCATTATTTCGTTACGTTACGATAACATTTCCCATCCCTGATTGAAACTGCATTTTAAATTGGAAATCAAGAAAAGAAGAAAAACAAATAATTTTGTGCAATTTATTTTTTTAGTACGTAATTTTGTGCAAAGTTAAAATAAATATTTATCTAGAAATTATCTAGATAATTTGGCTTTTTATCTTATCTTATCTAGATAAACATTACGAGCATTTATCTTTATCATACTAATCATACTAATCATACTAATATATAAAAAAAAATAAAAAAAAAATTTAAAAAAAAGCTTTTATTAAAAAAAATGCACTAAAAAGAAAAAAAAAATTTCTGGACGTTGTGTATCACAAATATAAAAGCTTTTAAAAAGCGAGATAAATGTTTATTTTATTGTTTTATGCTTTATCTCGCTTTTTAAAAGCTTTTATATTTGTGATACACAGCGTGCAGAAAATTATTTTTTTCTTTTTAGTGCATTTTTTTTAATAAAAGCTTTTTTTTAAATTTTTTTTTTTATTTTTTTTATTTTGTTCTTTTTAGTCTTCGAATATATATCCCTACATTTGAGATGTCCTTACAGGCTTTTTAACTTGAGAATCGTATTCAGCGACACCAAAAACCCCCAGAATAGATTTTTTTCCGGAAAATTTGGAGAAAAGGATAATCACATTATCCTCACAGGACCTTCCCTTATCCTTACAAGGACGAACTAGAGAAAATATGGTATTGTCATCGGACTTATATAAGTGTACAAAATTTCAAGTGAATCGGATGAGTGGAAGTGGGTCAAACTTTGATTGCAAGATTTGATCTGACAGACAGACAGACACGAAGGCAAGCTAAATAAAAGCTTTTAAAATGAGTTGGTGTCTGTCTGTCTGTCTGTTCCTCTTTCACGCAAAAACGGCTGAACCGATTGACTTGAAATTTGGCATGAGTGTATGTGGTAGTTCTGGTTCCAACATAGGCATACGAAAAAGTAGCGCGAGGGGTGGGGGGAGTAAGGGGAGGGGGTAAAGTGATTTCGAAACTTAGTTTTTGCGCTATGTTACTCTTTCGCGGGGAAACTACTGATCCGATTGGCCTGAAATTTGGCATAGATGTTCGTCGGGGGTCCAGGTCCAGATATTTTTCAGTATAGATATAGATAGATAAATTAAACGCGCCGGAGGCCGCATGTGGGGGGGTGAACCGCGAAACGCTTCGGGGCGCAGCCCCTAGTCTTAGATAAAATCTTAGATAAAAAAATAATTATCTGGCCGCAACACTGGCTGTGATCAACACAAAACTTTCCTCCACAATATTTAGTTTCGGAAAAAAATATGTGAAAAAATATCTTTTTAAATATCTTGAGAACCGTTAAGTATCTTTAACCGTAAAGGGGAAAATTCTGGAAATTTTATTTTCTTTGAATTTGGTTATATGGATTTATTTCATAATAACGCAGTTTTCGAGAAATTTTCAAAAAAAAAGCAAGATTTTCAAAAAACTTATTTATGTTTAGAATTGTAAGAGATATGTATAAATTATTAAAGAAAAATATAGGAAATTTAGTTATCTGAATTTTTTCATAAAAGTTCATAGTTTTAGAGAGGTTTTCAAAAAACCTAACTTTTTTCAAATATTTTGAAAACCGTTCATGATACAAAAAAAAAACTGTTAAAACAAAAAATGTCGAAATTCTCAGATGCTATGTTTTAAAAATGGTATTTTAAAAAAGAATTGTATGAGAGATACCCATTATAGCTATCGTTACTTTTCCAAAAGTTGATAAAAAAACTACGATTTTCATAAAACTCATTCACAAAAAATTTCAAGTGGCTAGCTCAACGCGTTCTCGAGTTGTTTAAGATACGTACAACGGACAGATCGACAGATCCTCATAATTTTGCCTGAAACGGATTTCGTGCTGATCAGAAATTTTCTATCTGCCCCCGTTCTCGAGTCGGTCTCCATCATGAATACAAAAAGAAAAATAACAATTAATAAAAAGAGAACTTTCCTCCTGAAGCTTAAAAGTGTATTACTGTTATGGTAGTGTGAATTTCGCGAGCACAGAAAATTAGAATTAATTTTGCTTTCAGAAGAAAAACTTGGGCCTTTTTCATAAAGGCTTTTTAACCTTTAATTGATGAGGTGGGTCCAGTGGACCCACATTGACTTTTCTCTCGTTGTATCTCTCATCTCTCATGTTCAGCACAGTGACTCTGAAATCTTCAGTACCTTCATACAGTATGGTGTTGCATGCCGAGTTAAAAGCACGGATTTGGTATGTGATTAGAACGTAGTGAACGTGGCCCCCACCTCATCATTTACGCATATTTTCACCTCATAAATTAAGGGTTAAAACTTGTTTACGCTAAACTGGGTTGAAAGTTATTCATTCAAATAACTTTAATCTGTGCTTAACCGCTAAAGTGGGTTTAAAATTTAGACTTTACGAAAGGCATGTTTAATGGATTGATCAACCTCAAATTAAATCATCTTTTGCCTGTAAAAATTAAATTAAATGTTATCTATCGACGAGGTTTAAATACTAACAGTAATTAAAAGCTTTCATTTAGCTTGGCTTCGTATCTATTTTTCTGTCAAGGTCAAATCTTGCAATCTAATTTTGACCCACTCCCATTCATCCGATTGACTTTTACACACATACGTAAGTCCGGTGGCAATACAACATTTTTACTACTTCGTCCTTGTAAGGATATGCGAAGGTTTCCTCAAATTTTCCGGAAAAATCTCATTTGGGGGTTTTTGGGGTCGTTGAATCAGATCCTGACGTTAAGAAGTCTGTAAGGATAACGGAAGCTCCTGTAAGGGTAACGTGATTATCTTTTCCTCAAATTTTCCGGAAAAAATTTTGGGATTGCTGAATCCGATTTTTTGGATAAAATTTTAAGTCTGTATCTTTTGATTTAAATACCTGCGCTGAATTCTGTTTAAAAATTTCTACTCTGGCACATATGAATAATTTTTTTATCCTTGGTCTTTTAATTATCTAAATCATGTTTAATTTTCCTATATTAAATTTGTTGCTCATCTTGTCCCGGATTGGCCCAAAAAAAACTATGGTTACCCTACCAGTGTTGTGCCGGTTTTTTACGTAAAGTAATTTACCTAGTTTTTTACGCGTAAAAAATTACGCGTAAAAAACCTCAATTTTAACGTAAAAAACGTAAAAAACGTAAAAAACGTAAAAAACCTAAAACATTGATGAAAAAAATTTTAATAAGTAGCAATTCCCTAAATATAGTAATTATTTGTAAATAAATCATCTTAGAACAATAAAAAGGTTAATAGTCTTCAGCAAACACAGAAAAGTATTCAAAAGCATTTCCAAATTGCACTCTTGAAAGTGAAAAAGATTTTAAACTCGGAGTTCAAAAACTGTTTATATCCTTTCAACACATTATATCCGCCTACTCATTTTAACGTTAATTAATGTGAATAATGTGGAGAGTTTTGCGACATATGGGCTATTTTAAATAAACATTTTTGGACTAGTTCTTGCAGCAACAAGCGTAATTTTAAAGTTTGCATCAAAAAATCGTTTTTAAACACAAGGAGACTGTTTCCGAAGGCCGGAAATTGAAACACAAATGCCCGGTTTTTCAGTGAAAGTTTAAACTTTAGTTTAGTTAAACTCACAATGAAGTTTAAACCAAAGTTTAAACTTCTGGTGTTTTTCAGGCAAACGGAATTGAACGTTTTATTATTAAAAGCTTTTTAAAAGCTTTTATTTAGCTTGCCTTCGTGTCTGTCTGTCTGTCTGTCTGTTTGTCAGATCAAATCTTGCAACCCAATTTTGACCCACTTCCACTTGTCCGATTGACTTGAAATTTTGCACACTTATATAAGTCCGATGACAATACAATACTTTCACTACTTCGTCCTTGTAAGGATAACGGAAGGTCCTGTAAGGATAACGTGATTATCCTTTTCTCCAAATTTTCCGGAAAAAAATCCATTCTGGGGGTTTTTGGGGTCGCTGAATCCGAATCTGTCATTAAAAAGTCAGTAAGGATAACGGAAGGTCCTGTGAGAATAACGTGATTATCCTTTTCTCCAAATTTTCTGGAAAAAAATCTATTCTGGGGGTTTTTGGAGTCGCTGAATCCGAATCTGTCATTAAAAAGTCAGTAAGGATAACGGAAGGTCCTGTAAGAATAACGTGATTATCCTTTTCTCCAAATTTTCTGGAAAAAAATCTATTCTGGGGGTTTTTGAGGTCACTGAATCCGAATCTGTCATTAAAAAATCTGTAAGGATAACGGAAGGTCCTGTAAGGATAACGTGATTATCCTTTTCTCCAAATTTTCCGGAAAAAAATCTATTCTGGGTGTTTTTGGGGTCGCTAAATCCGAATCTGCCATTAAAAAGTCTGTAAGGATAACGGAATGTCCTGTAAGGATAACGTGATTATCCCTTTCTCCAAATTTTCCGGAAAAAAATCTATTCTGGGGGTTTTTGGGGTCGCTGAATCCGAATCTGTCATTAAAAAGTCTGTAAGGATAACGGAAGGTCCTGCAAGGATAACGTGATTATCCTTTTCTCTAAATTTTCCGGAAAAAAATCTACTCTGGGGGTTTTTGGGGTCGCTGAATACGATTCTCAAGTTAAAAAGCCTGTAAGGACATCTCAAATGTAAGGATATATATTCGAAGACTAAAAAGAACAAAATAAAAAAAATAAAAAAAAAATTTTAAAAAAAAGCTTTTATTAAAAAAGAATGCACTAAAAAGAAAAAAATAATTTTCTGGACGCTGTGTATCACAAATATAAAAGCTTTTAAAAAGCGAGATAAAGCATAAAACAATAAAATAAAAATTTATCTCGCTTTTAAAAAGCTTTTATATTTGTGATACACAGCGTCCAGAAAATTATTTTTTTCTTTTTAGTGCATTCTTTTTTAATAAAAGCTTTTTTTAAATTTTTTTTTTTTATTTTTTTAAACTAAAGTTTAAACTTTTTTGTCAATTTTGCAGTCTACTATACAAGTAAAATATATTGAAATGTCAAATTTTTCAGTCATAAAATCATTGATGTATTTGTCTAGTTATCACTTTCGTAATATTTGTTTACGCATTAATTATAAAATTCTATAAAAAATAAAACAATTTTAATTTCGGTTATTATTTCGGTTGTTATTTCGGTTGTTATTTTGGTTGTGATTTCGGTTGTTATTTCGGATGCTATTTCGGTTGTGATTTCGGTTGTTATTTCGGTTGTAATTGTGTTTCAAGTATGTAAAAAAAATATAGTGAAATTGTGGAGAGCAAAAAAAAGTGATGCAGTCCATTTTTATGTGTTTTATTCTTCGTGGATCTACAAATGACAAAAAAGTTTTGAAAAAACGGCAGTTTAAACCCTCATCCATGGCCGTTTAAGTTAAACTCCGTTTAAACTTTTGGTTTGAGATAAACTGTCATTGAAAAACACAATTTCGTGTTAAACGGCAGTTTAAACTTTATCGCCTGTTAAACGGAGTTTAAACTTTCACTGAAATACCGGGCAAAAATGTATAGCAGAGCCTTGACAAGATCTGAACTTTCGTTTCGAAGTTCCCTTCGTGGCTTTACTTCCGCTAAAAGCCCTTTGATGGTTTAGTTCGGATTGTAAAAATAAATTCATATTACTATTACATTTTTTTGAAATTTTTTATTCATTTTTTTTTACATTTCATTTGCTTATATTGTTTTTGAAAAATGATTTTACTACTGTCTCAGCGGGCCAACAATTGAATGTTTTCACATTGGCAATTGTAGCTTTTCTCATGTTTTTTTAATGAAATATATTGCTCACTTACGATAAGCGTGTCATTACTCACAAACTGTTATTTCTCAGGAGACACTAAAGATTTGGGTTGTGTGATTTTGTACCAAATTCTATCAGTGCAAACATGTTACAAATTCTCTCCCATGGAAAGTATTTCTTGTAGGAGTAAGACGTTTTGTGAGATGAAGTCAAAACGAGTCATTCTTCATCATTAATTCAAAAATGCTCATTTCTGAATTACAACACTATTGTTGTAAATGACCGATATTTCAAACATAAACAAATGATTTTGGCACACTTTCGCCACACACGTCGAACACATACTTACCTATGAGATTACTTATGTACACAAAACTTATATGCTTTCCATTGCAGAAATCAAAACGTAATGTAATATTTCAAACATAAAATTCTAAACACGATAAAAATATTATTTAATTCCAAAATTATTTGCCAAATTTGCGAATATTCTATCAATATGTCACGTTTCATAGTGAACTGAGCATTATGAAATCGTTGACTTTACAAAAAAATGTATAAAAACGGCAAGAATATCTTGAAACGCCCAAAATTCAATGGTCCGGATGGAAGATAAAATTAGAATAATTGTATTTATATGGTTCAAATGAATACAAGGACCGGTTCTTTTATGTTACTACGATATCTAAATATTATAAAACTGATCGAATCATAAACATTAAATAGCAATTTATGCGTTAGCCACACTTTTTTACCGCAAATATTCGCAATAAAATCAAATCTCTTTTTGGAAATCTTTTTTTCGGCGAACTTTTCCAAAGTCATTGATTATATTTACAAGTATATAAAGGAGTATCAAATCTATTCTATTTCTATTTATGATTTTTTTTTTGATTTTGAGGTTACCCTGCAAATCTTTTATTATAAAAAGCCAAATTTGTATCGGGAAAAAATCAGTTGAACACAAGCTGCACTAGAAAAATGAAGTTAATCGCAGTTTCGGTAATTTTTTGTGCGCTTATAATATGTAGTGAGAGTAGAAGTGAGGGTAGATTATTTTTTGATAAGAATCCGGCCCCGGCCATTATCGTGGTAAATAGTGGAACAACGAAACAACCCCCTTATCCTACTTGGACTCCTACAACTTGGCGCCCGACTTTTCCACCTACAACAGCCCCAACTTGGACATGGACAACTGGCCCACCCACAACAACTGAGCCACCCACAGATCCACCCACAGATACACCAACAACAACCATGACACCTACAACAACTATGATGCCTACGACAACGGAGCCACCGACAGTCCCTTGTACAGCACCATTCTGTACGGATGCCCCATTGCCTACATGCTCATTCAATGGGGTGTGTTTTTTCCTATTCGCAAGCCCTTGCGAAGTCACCCGGTCTAACACATGTTTTGGGACAAGTACGTAATTTCATTAAATTTAAATATTTAAAAACAAATCAATTTTTTTAAACGTTTCTTATTCAATAGCCTTCAGTGAAATTCCGGCTGATCCTGCAGTATGTGAAACCGTAGGTGTTCCTTTGTGCTCTGTAGGAGGATAAATACAGGATAATATGACGATAAAAACGTTATCCAGCCTATAGTATAGATTCTTACACACTCAGAAAAATCTATAAACATACTTCATTACTTTTAAGACGTGCTCTTTTTCATTGAAACTAGAAAAAACTACATAAAATACTAGAAAAATCATTTAGTTTATGAAAAACTTCATTCATTTCAAGAAAAGGATTTCATAATTTTTAAGGTGGTTTCATAAATCCTATATTTTTTTCATTTCAATTTTCTTTATGAAAAAAATTCATTGATTTACAGACGACTTGTCATAGGCTTTATGCAAGAATAAGCATTGTTTTGATGGAAAATTTCATAAAATTGGTGAAAAAGTTTACCTTCGTGATATAATTCGCACAACTAAAAATATTTCATTGTTAGTATATATACTTAAGATTGGGTATAATAGGAGTAATGGAAGTTTTAGCGTTGGGAACATGTGGTTGGAAACAAAATGAAATGGAAGTGTACTTACATAGGAGTCAATCTGAAGAGTGTGAGTGTGAAAGCTAGTGAATTTAATAATAGTAAAAAGACACCAATACCACAGAAATCGAAATCGTTGGGAAGAACTTAAAACCAACGTGAAATTTTTATGATTTTTGACGATTGATAAATTTTTTGAAAACACGTCAAAAATTCCATTAAAAACTTCATGATATCTATGAGAAACTTCATAAACGCTATGAAAAATTGTTTCATAAAAAAATGAGTGATTTGTTATAAGTCCTAATACCACACTTCAATGGTTCCAAATCACGACAAAATTTTTAGAGACTTTATTAAGTTTTTCATAGATATTCCGAATTATTTTTCTGAGTGTATATTCTTATATATATCAATAAGAGTCTTTGTTTAAAAAAATCTGAATATAAAAAAACTGATAAGTAAAAGTAACTCTTTTATTGACAAGCCAAATATTCATCTGAAGCTATCTTGATGTTTAAACTATGCTTTCAAGGAGGAAAACAAAAAACTAAGTCTAGAATTCCTTAATGAACAGTTGTTTAATTTAATGTAGAAAAGCGATATTTTAATAAAAAAAATACATCAAAAACGTTTAACAATTGTACTTATTTAATCCTGTCGGGATAAAGTCGATATAATATTAGGGTGACCAATGACCATATTGTTTTTGTGAAACCGAGACAGTCTACGGTCAGGAGGGTGGCAACGGAGTATGCGGCAATTTCTATATTAAGCGATAAAATTTTGAGGTTTTGTTACAATTTTTGTTTTTTGTTTGTGATTATATAAAAATGTTATGGGTATTTTATGTTTACAAAATACAACAAAAAAATATATGCCCCAAAAATAAAATTGAATTAGTGTAGTGATGTGTGTAAAAATACTGTCCCGACGAAGTTATTTCGATGTATGGAAATGCTATGTGCTAATAGAAGCTACGTTGCAAAGAGTTGACAACCTTACAATTTTGCTAAAAATATGTTGAAAACCTATACAATAAACCCTCGTCCTGATCGGCTTCTGATAGTGCGGTATCGGAGCTCCGCGATTAGCGATTTACTACCAAATTACGATATCCGTTAAAAGGGCTTTGCAATTTCCCCGATTTTTCTCGAGCGAAAATCATTAAAACGATATTCGGGTTATCGTTACCGTCCGTTTCGAATTTTGAATCAGCAACCCCAAAAACCCCCCTTGAAAAAATCTTATCCTCATTCCCTCTTCTCTGCTATCTCCTGAGTCGTCAAATAGATTTTTTCTAATACAGTAGAATCCCGATAATTCGTATTTCAAGGGACCAGCAAATTCATACGAATTAGAGGGATATACGAATTATCGGGGTACGAATTATCGGGATTCTACTGTATAATTTTCTTGCTTTCTTAAATCTATCCCATTCGTTGCTTGCGTTTTTGGGCTGTAATTTTGGGCACAACAAGGAACAAAAACATATCAGTGGTCATCAACACAAAACTTTCCTCTGCAATATTTAGTTTCGGAAAAATATGTGAAAAATTATATTTTTTTCAAATATCTTGAAACGGTTAAAGATATGTACATAAAAAACATAACAAAAGCTATAATTGCCAATCTGGCAATCATTGGAGACCCGTATGGTGATATTCGTATCAAAATTCGAACGGTTGTGCCAAAATTCCACTTTGAAGTCCAACTTTCCAATAAGATTTTTTAAAATTTATTCCAATCGAATTTTGATGTATGGAAATTTTATGTAGAATCATATCTCAAATAACTTTTGTTCTTGCATTTTTTTGATAAGATGCACCGTTTTTGAGATATTCGGAAAAAACGTTTTCGTTCGTATGGTCCATTTTTGCCCATTAACGAACTTACGAATCTGCGCAAAATTTTAAGTCTTTAGCTCAATCCGTGCGACCGCAATCCGCGCCACAGACAGACAGATGGACGGACAGACGGACGGACGGACAGACGGACGGACAGGCTAAATTCAACTTTTTTTATCATTCTAAACACACTGGTGTAATTCATTTTTGTGTGTGATGATGGGATCTTGGCGTTACAAACGGTAAGGCAAAGTTAATATACCCTTTGGTTTCACCATACGGGTATAACACAGGAAATTTTATTTTCCAGTAAAAAGTAAGAACGAGTGCTATTTTGGTTGGAATATGTTCATTCTTCTCTCTGCCCTATATACATAGTAATGATTCCATGAAAACTAGGAATAGTTCCGATATTTATGGAAGTCTTTGCTACAAAAAGGTAACGAAATGGTAACGAGTCCTATAACCGCTTTCCCATATTTTTTAGAAACGTTTCTTACCGTGTAATTTTTTTTGTCGTGTAATTTGATATTTTTCAAAACAATAAAACACTGTAGCACTTAATTGAAAAATTTATTTTAGCCCTATATTTGAGATTTACTTTTTTTATCCGCGGATTTTCCATATCGTAAATCATGAAAATATATTTCGGATCCATTATCTTCAAAATTTGAGCTTGTATAGTCATTTTCAGCCTCTTCATCGTCTTCCACGATTCCTTTATTCTCGCCTTGGGTTCCCTGAGGCCTATTGTCTTTCGTAAAACCAGGTGGACCTGGTTCTCCACGAGGACCTGGCGGCCCAGCATCCCCTTTGGGACCCACAGGACCGGGAGGCCCGGGAACAGGATAGGAATAACTATCAAATGCATCTTGCGCACTCGCATACCGACTCGGGCGGCCTGCAGCACCATTTAATCCTGGCAACCCCGGTGGTCCATGAGCTCCTTGAGACCCGTCGCGTCCGGGTAATCCTGGTATCCCTGATGGTCCTGTCAAACCTGAAGGTCCTGGTGGCCCAGGAGGGCCGGGGGGGCCAGGGGGACAGCTGCATTGTGGAGAAGAAGCATAATTCTGTCGGTGGTGATAGACAATTGTTTGTGGAATTGTCGGAAGATTTTCAGATTCCGAAACCTGTCTGTTGCCCAATACTGAGCTAAAATCGAATGTCCTTTGATCATGCGCGGAACTATTGCCAACAAACAAAAACATTTTTTTTTAAAACACTTTTAGTAAGAAGTGATATAAAATAGTTACCTCATAAAAATTATACTAGCCAAAATTACACCATATCCACGTAGAAGCTTCATCATCACGATTCTAAAATTTTTTAACTGAAATCGCGTCTTTTATATTCTTAACCTTCAAGAAAATCCATTTGATGAGTTATTTTTCCGACCAAAAAATGTAAATCGTTGGGAAATTTTGCCAATACGCTATAATATTTGTCGACCTCAAAAATAATTTATTGGAAAAAATTAATATAAATCACGATTTTAGGAGCGGTTGAGACTTTATTTAGCTTATCAAATAGTCCCCTTTAAGTTTACCTACTTAAGAAGTCAACTTCTCAGGTCGAAGTATTCTAAGTTAGAATTCAAATCAAATGTACCTACCTACATTTGGACCGTAATTTTCTGCCCACATGACTTGACATCTTAACCTACTTTTAACATTTTTTTTATTTGTTGCAACGTAAAAAGTGTAAGTTTTGTGAGTGCAAACAGGGATGATGAAGTTAAAAAAATAAACACTAGATTTGTATTTCAATTGCAAAAAATATGTCACACTAATTATTGAAGAGTTTGTGTGGCCAAGAGAATAAAATACATTATAAACACGAACGGAAAAGATTTTATTAATGTAACGACAAAAACAACATTCAAAGTGAACAGGAAAAACTGAAGTGAAGAAAACTTACAAATTATGAATGACTACAAATTCTATGAATTACTATGATTAACAATAATTAACAAAGTAGAATAAACGACTTGGTTTGAACGTTATTCAACACCCCCTCTCGAGTCAAGCCGAGTCGGTAGTGATCCTTTTAACACCAAGTGCATCTAGACATTTCCAATGTTTTGGTTTCGGTAATCCTTTTGTAAATACATCTGCAGGCATTTCATCTGTTGACATATACACTAGTTTGATTTCATCTGCTGTTAAAGCTTCCCGCACAAAATGATGACGTACATGAATGTGCTTAGTACGTGAATGAAAAACGGGATTTTCGGCAAGTTTTTGCGCCCCTTGATTGTCGTTATATAAGGTTATTCCAGACAATTTGATACCCATTTCTTCAGCTAATCTTCGCAAATAAATCGCCTCTTTAGAAGCTTCGCCAAGTGCCATATACTCGGCTTCTGTCGACGATAATGCGACGGTACGTTGTTTTCGCGATTCCCACGAAACTATTCCTCCTGACATGGTAAAAGCGTAACCGGTGTAGGACCTCCTGTCGTTGACACATGCTGCCCAATCAGCATCTGCATATCCGGTCAAACTACCCCCTCTTGCTCCAAAGGTTAAACCCACATCCAAAGTCCCCTTCAAATATCTCAACACACGTTTTGCAGCTTGCCAATGACTTTTTCCAAAACAATCATTAAACTGACTCAGGACACTTGCAACATGGGATATGTCCGGGCGTGTTGCTACTGAGAGATACATTAAAGCACCGACAAGTTCTCGGTAAGGTGGTTTTTCTCCACAATCGGCCGTCCAGACATCAGACTTTGACAATTTTACACTAGCTTCAAGCGGTGTAGAAACTGGTTTACACGTTGTCATTTCGAAGCGCTTTAAAATGTCGAGGATATATCCACGCTGACTCATCGTGATAGTCGAATTTCTGCAAATAAATTCAATACCAAGACAATAAGACATCTTACCTAAATCCTTCATTTCAAAGAATTTATTCAAAGATTTGTAGACCCTGTCGATCTTTTTCTCATCATGTGACAAAATTATAATATCGTCAACGTAAACGATGATAATGAGTAAATCGTTATTTTTGTCCATTACGTAGACACTCGCATCTCCTTTTGTTGGAACAGCTCCAAGTTTCTGAAGTTCTTGGTTAAGACGTTGATACCAGCAGCGTCCGGCTTGTTTAAGACCGTATAACGCTTTCTTCATCTTACAAACTTTATTACCTGATGACAACTGCGACAACATTTTCTTGGCTTTAGAAACTACATTCGATGTTCCAAACTTCTTCTTCACGATGAACTCAAGAGCCTTTTCTGTATTACTAGGAACTTCCATGAAAATCTCTTCCTCGATAACACCATTAAGAAATGCGGTAGTAACATCAAACTGTCGTATATGCATACCGTATTGCGCTGCAAGAGCCATAGCTAGACGAATTGAGCTGAATCGAGCTACTGGTGCAAAAGTCTCGTTGTAATCCATTCCAGGACGTTGAGAAAATCCTTTAGCAACTACCCTAGCTTTTCTCTTAACGACAGCTCCGTCTGCATCATATTTGTTTCGCAATACTACGCGACTGCCTACAACTGAACGATTTTCTGGTCTTTCTACCAAATCCCAAGTATCATTCTTCAGAATAGAAGCAAACTCGTCGACCATTGCTAATAACCATTCATCCTTGTCAGGACCTGATATTGCAGTCCCAATTGCGACTTCCGCTGTACAAGCCATATTAGCATCTACAATATCGTCGACATCTTCTTCTATCATCTGATACTCCTTTATTGGTCTACCTCGATTTCCTGTTCGAATTTTTCGTGGTCTACCTGGGCCACGTCTCAAAGATGACGTCGTTGCTTCTTCATTATCAGATGTAAGCTCACTTGGAAATTCCAGTTCTACTTCATCTTGTTGCTGTAAACGTCTTACATTAGTATCATCAATGGTATCTTCATTCGATGAACTTTTTCTATTCAGAACAACATCGATAGACGGCATGTCCTGCCTTTCTTCTCTTATTTCCCCCTGTTCGGAATAGAAAAATTCATGCTGATAGGGTTGATTCGTTGAATTTGCTTTCAAAAATTTGACATCCCGCGATATTTCAATTCGCTTTTCTTCAAGAATCCATATTCTGAAACCTTTGGCGTTTTCTGCAAATCCGAGGAACACACCCTTTCGGGCTTGAGGCTTAAATTTTCCCCCTTGCTTAGATCGGTTCAAACAATATACCGCGCAACCAAATTCCTCTAAATTGCTAACATCTGGTAATTTGCCCACCCACGCTTCATAGGGAGTACGTCCATCAAGAGCAGTTGTTGGACACCGATTTCTAATATAATTTGCCATAGATATGGCTTCTGCCCAAAAAGATGGTGGAAGATTCGATTGTATCAGCAGACATCTTGCCATTTCAACTAACGTGCGATTTTTACGCTCCGCCACTCCATTCTGCTCAGGATTATTAGGAACTGTCAAACGTCGTTGAATACCAGATTTCCTAAACAGATCATCGAATTTAGCATTTAAATATTCGGTACCATTGTCAGACTGCACCGATTTAATTTTTCTGCCATGCTGTGTCTCAATCATGTTTTTGAAATTCTGGAACTCATCAAATACTTCATTTTTGTGTCTTATAAATTTTACCTCACTCCAGCGAGTAGCGTCGTCAATAAACGTAACGAAGTATCTAGATTTTCCCTTAGATTCGACTCTCATCGGACCGCAAACATCTGTATGAATTATTTCGCCTGGTGTTGATTTTCTCTCCGACTTCTTTGGAAACGACTGCCGAACCATCTTCCCTTGAATACACACTTCGCACTCAATATTAGTATTTAGATCCTTAATTTCAAGTCCATGCACTAATTTCTTCTTTAATACATCCCTTAGATCCTTTTCGTTGAGATGCCCCATTTTTCTGTGCCAATCCATCAGCGAGTTATTTTGCGATTTGCCAACACGTGCGGCTTTCACCTGTTCGGATATACGAGTATCCTTCACGTAAAATAGTCCATCAATTCGATCTGCTAATAACATAACACTACCATCTGAGTGTAACACTTTGGCTGAGTCCTTATCGAACAACACTCGATAGCCTTTATCAACAAATTTCCCGACCGATAGCAAATTAGTTCTTAAATCCGGCACATACAATACATCCTTCAAATTAACAGTTTTTTCGTGATTATTCACACAAGAAGATAACTGAGCAACACCTTTAGCATTTATCTGTGTGGAACTAAAATTAGCCAAATTCAGTTTGTCACATATATCCGAATTTACACAAGAAAAATTATCTAAGTCCTTACACATATGCGAAGTGCAACCACTGTCAAGACACCAATTCTTGTCGTTCGAGACACTAGCTGAATACAAGGATAACGCACATGCACTAAATTCCGCACTTTCCGTTTTTCGCGCTTCATGTCGCTCATTTTTCGATTTTGACTTACAGTCCCGCGCTTTGTGACCTCGCTTTTTACACTTATAGCACGTAATTTGATTTCCGGTATCACGTTTCTCGAATTTTTCTGATTTATTGTCGTTTCGATATTTATACGACTTTTGGGCTATCATTGCGTTTTGCGCCACATTTCTCCGAGTACTATTTCTCGCGTCGCTTTCTTCAACGATTTTAATTCGCAGGATCTCTGGATTTGGAAGATCATCACGAGATTCAATAGCAATTCTGAAATTTTCGAAATTTGCTGGAAGACTGTATAGTAGCAAAATCGACAAAAGATCATCATTAATCCCAACTTCCATATGCTTGAGCTGATCTACTGCATCAAAGAATTTTCTGAGATGGTCGTGAATATCATCACCCTCATGCATCCTGTGAAGTACGATTTGTTTTAACAAATTAGCTTTCCGAGCAGGACCCCTGGACTGGTATATAGCCTCCAATTTCTGCCAAAGCTCTCGAGATGTTGAACAATCCTTCACCTGCTTTAATTCGGACGAATGAATCGCAAGAAGTATGTCGGACATAGCCTTGCTGTCGCCCTCTTCCCACTTCTTTACTGCTGCTGCCGACGTCTCATTATTTTCACCTGAGTTAGGTTTCACATTCACACCATTTGCATAATGCCACGCACCATTTTTGATCAATAGAGCTTTCATGTGAATTTTCCATGTATCAAAATTGTCTTTTGAAAGCATTTCGATGCGCATTACGGTGGTTGAAGACATTTCAAGAAAAAAAATTTCACGTCACAGAATGTTCACGAACAAATCGATTAAAAATTACACAAATTTTATTTTTCTTCCCGAACACGTATTTTAATTCTCTATTGCGTCTTCTGGGCCCATAACCTATTGAAGAGTTTGTGTGGCCAAGAGAATAAAATACATTATAAACACGAACGGAAAAGATTTTATTAATGTAACGACAAAAACAACATTCAAAGTGAACAGGAAAAACTGAAGTGAAGAAAACTTACAAATTATGAATGACTACAAATTCTATGAATTACTATGATTAACAATAATTAACAAAGTAGAATAAACGACTTGGTTTGAACGTTATTCAACACTAATTTTAAACTTTTCGGACACCATCAGTTTTTCCGGTGTTGCGAGTTACTTTAAAACGGTGTTGTGAGTCACTTTAAAAGAAATTATCAGTTATGATCAAAATAATATTTTTTCAAATATCTCAAGAACGTTTAAATATAAGTAAAAATAAATATATGTTAAAGGAAGAAATGCAAGAAATTTTATTTTATTTGAATTTGGTTATATGCATTTTTCCTCAAAAGTGCATACAGGGTATTCACAGTCGTCTTTTAAATTGCGGGTAAATTTACCGCTCGGTAATTCAGTCAAATTTAACAGATTTTTACCGAGACGGTAATTTGGTTCATGTAAAAATGAATTACCGGATTCGGTAATTGTATACATGCCTCGAGTCGTGTTTTTCAGCCTCGGTATTCGGTATCAAGAATCAAACGCGGGTGGCGCTAGTAATGTTTTTAGTTGTCAAATTTTCTCGCTGGCTTTTTGTTAATCTCATCGGACTGATGCAAATTTTTTCAATTTTGATAGCCGTTGCCACAATAGAAATTCAAAAGAATACATCAAACATGGATTTAAAGGTATGTGATATATTTTACAATCAAATTCGCAGTTCATGATTTGGTCACGTATCAAATAAGAGCGCTGTTCTCAAATCTGTGCTGTGGGATGTTCACAGCAGAATATTTTCAGTCTTTTAATATTACCGAAAACACCGAATACCGAAAATTAAAAGAGGATTGTGAATACCCTGATAGTTTCCGAGAAATTAAAATAAAAAACTTACCTTTTATATGTATATGTTGAAAACCGTTAGAGATACGTAAAAACCATTAAAGCAACAAATGTAGAAAATTTTATACTCTTTAAATTTTGTTATATTCATTTTTTCCGAAAAGCGTAAAGTTTTCGAGAAATTTTGAAAAAAATGTAGTTTTTCAAAATAATTGTATCGAAGGTACCCATTATAGCTAACATTGCTTTCTCAAAAGTTGATAGAAAACTACGATTTTCGTAAAATTCATTTACAAAACATTTCAAGTTGCTAGCTCAACGCGTTCTCGAGTTGTTTAAGATACGTATAACGGACAGACCGACGACAGACAGATGCACGGACATCCTCATAATTTTGCCTAAAACTGAGTTTCGTACTGGTCAGAAAGTTTATGTCTGCCCCGTTCACGAGTCGGTCTCCATTATGAATACAATACTTTCCCTCTATAGCAGAGGAAAGTAACAAGGTAGCTTTTGAACGCAAATAACTATTTAATTTCCTTTTATATAAGCGCGGACAATATTTGGGGCAACATTGAAAGCAGTGGCGTTACTACAAATTCTGGGCCCCGAAAAAAAAATTTTTCAACCCACATAGATTAAAACTTATTCAAATCTTCTCTAGACGAAAATTTGAGGACCTTTTTTCGGAGACCGGACAGGAAATAAAACACGACGAAATTTTGACGATTTCTTACGCAGGATAAGTTTTGCAATTCTGCTTGCAGGTCAATCAAAAATAGTGTGTTTCGATTAAATAATAAGAAACTCGTTGCCCTGCTGTTTTTATAGGGTAAAGTCGGGTGAAATGGAACACCTTTTTTATTTTTGAAATATCTCGGGAAATAAAAGAGCTTTTTAAACGAAACAAAAATAAAATCATTCTTTATTACAAACGTAAAAATAAAACCAGAACTCTGGCATAAAAAAAAGGTTAATTCAATATTTTTTTTTAATTTAAAAAAAAAAGATCAAAAGTTCCATTTGTCCTCCATGGTCTGGTGAAATGGAACTTACCATAAGGTGAAATGGAACACTACTTTTTATTCAAATTTTTATTGCCGCATTTATTGCAAGTCATTGCAAATGACGCGCAGGACTCGTGCGACCACAAATTACAGATGACACATTGAAGGCAGTCGTCTTTTTTTGCGTTTTCATGTACTCCTCCCCACATCCTACATAATTGTTTTTCCGAAATCTTCAGGTCCATCAGACTGGCTCATATAAATTATTTCGTCCCTTTCTTCTTCCGAGTCTTCATATTTTTTGGAAGCTTTCTTCCGCGGTTAAGATTTTTTAGATTTTTTTTTTGTTTTATAGGCATCAATATTTATATGTTCCAATACACCTCCGTTTGGCTGTTCCATCTCACCCTTTTGGTTGCATTTGACATTACTGTAAATCAGAAACTAACATGTCTCGACTTGCTGCTTTTATCAATAAATTTACGTAGTGTGAATCTAACTGTGCATTTTGATGTACCCACACAATCACTCCGCCAAATAATTACCAAAAAAAATTAAATCTAAAAAATCCACAAAAATAGTTTTACGACAAAAACGATATTTTTTTTGGTTTTTTGCTTATTGTTCCGACGGTATGTAGCGAATCTTTAACATGTCATCTATTCACGCGAAGATGACACCGCATCGTCTAGACGCAATGCGACACCTGGTCATCGTGAGAAACACCGACTTGCATTTTTTGTAGATTAAGTCAACTTAGATTAAGAAAATTGTAAATATTTTTGTGCATTAAAAAGTTAACCGTCAAACAACAAACATCAGTTGCGTTTTTCTGGAAGGCTTTTTTTTCAGTATCGACACAAGGGACCAGTAAAATAACTGGTCGCTTCAACAAATACACTTATAAAAAATAAACAAACGTATGCAGCGTGACGATACCTTAACGCGTCGAGGTTTTCTGATATACCAAACAAACTGTTGCCGACAGCAATAGCAATTATGTTTGACAAGTGCGAAATAGTGGGGGTGTTCCATTTCACCCTCTGTTCCATTTCACCCTCTGTTCCATTTCACCCTCTGTTCCATTTCACCCGACTTTACCCTACCCGTATGGTGAAACCAAAGGGCATACTAACTTTGCCTTAGCGTTTGTAACGCCAAGATCCCGTCATCACACACAAAAATGAATTACTTTGAAGACACCGCCTGCGTGGATTAAGGGTAAATTTCATAAAAGCGAAATATTATTGTTGTAGTAAAAAAATTAATTTTTTTTTTCGTTTTTAAATAGTATTGGCTTAAAAAAACAAAGTCAAGGAGCATGAATGCAACAACTTTTTTAACATTCGTAACAATGACTCTCAAAACTGCATCGGTGTCTCAAAGACACCGCGAATGCGGATTAGGGTTAATAAAAAAAAAATTTTTTTAAAGGGTTTTTTAAAAAAAAATATATTTTTGGTACTGTGTATCAGAAGTAAAAGCGATATAATTATTTATTTTATTTCTCAAGGTTTTACCTCGCTTTTATTTTTGATACACAGTACAAACAAATATTTTTTTCCCTTTTAGTTAATTTTTTTTAAATAAAAGCTTGTTTAATTTTTTTTATTCTTTCCTATTTAGTGTCATTGTGTATTTGATTAGTATGACTAAAAATCCACAATTACGTCTGTCTTTCCCCGCGCTTGTTCATACTTTTTAGTCTTAGAATATGCAACTATATCCTTGGTGCCTCTGAGATATTTTTATGGAGTTTTTAACTCCAGAATCGGAAAACCCCCAGATGACATATTTTTCGGGAAATTTGAGGAAAGGGATAATCAAGTCATCCTAACAGGACCTCCTGTTATCCTTACAGACTTCTTAATGTCAGAACCAGATTTAGCGATCCCAAAAACCCGCAAAATAGATATTTGCCCGGAAAATTTGAGAAAAGGATAATCACGTTATCCTTTCAGGGCCTTCCGTTATCCTTATAGATTTCATGATGCTCGAATTGGGGTCAGCGACCCCAAAAACTCACAGATGAGACTTTTTTTTCCGAAAAATTCGAGGAAAGAATCATCGCGCTATCCTTACAGGACTAAATAAAAGCTTTTAAAAATTCAAGTTCGCTTTAGATTTTTTTTTTAAATCTATCAGTGTTTGAGACAACAGGGCAGTGAAAATAGCTATATTGGGCTGTAAAATCAGATTATGCTGTGTCATACTGGAATATAGAATGCCCGGCAATTTGCCTGCGTATGAAATAGACACAAAATTTTATTAAATTGGAAATGTTGAATCTCCCACAAGAAAAAGAAAAAGTTTAGACTTTTACAAAATTAGAAAAGGCACAGAGCTTTTATAAGAACGGAGGTTCAAATCATATTGAGCAGCAAAATATGGCGTGAAATTTGGGAATTTATCATTAGCTCGAAAGCTTTACAAAAGCTTTTTTCTGCTTGTGCTAATGATAAATTCCCAAATTTCACGCCATATTTTTGCTGCTCAATATGATTTGAACCTCTGTTCCTATAAAAGCTCTGTGGAAAAGGTACTTAAAAATTTCACAACAACCCAAATTTGAACTGATACAAATCTGTAAACACTTCACTTTTCAAACCAATTTCGAAATTAAAAACACTTCGTAAATTAAAAAAAAAACTGCGAAAATTTATTAAACCTTTCAAATCCTTCAATAAACACACAAATTCCAAAGATCTCATTCAATATTGCCTCTAGGACGACCGGGTTCACCCGGAACTCCTGGCGCCCCTATAGGCCCTGGCTCTCCACGTGGTCCTGGTTCCCCTTTAGGGCCGGGCTCCCCTCTTCGTCCTGGTTCTCCTCGCGGTCCTTGTACACCATCTGTTCCATCTTCTCCTGGTGGTCCCCGTGGTCCAGGGGGGCCGGGGGGACCAGGACGACCACTATGTGAACATTCACACGCGGAAGCAGGACATTGGCACGCGGAGAGGGGACATTGTGCAGCGGAACAAATTACAGCGGGAAGGAAGTGAACTCCTTGTTGTGGTAAAAGTGGATTTTGAAAGCTCAGCAACTTCTTTGTGTCCTGCGCGTTCTGATGCATTCGATGGAACAAATCATGACCGCAGGCCATGGATGTGATTAAAACTGTGAAAACTGCAGTAAATTTGATAAATTTTTCTATTCTAAATTACTATAAACTAAAGATTTAAAAATTACTCACAAAGTGATGCACATGACGACGGTGATGCCATTTTTTTGGTTTTGAGCATGAAGCTCTTTTAAACCTGGTTTTTATACCAAAAATCTTTACCCAAACATAGAAAATTCTCTTGCATCTATTCATCTCGTAACCCAAAAGAATTCATGAAAATGTCATTCAAAGAGTTTACGTCACACCTATACCCTACGAACTCCACCTTGAGTTTGAAAATTTACTACTAATGTGAGACAGTTACATATGTTTCACAGCTCCGATGAGATAATATTAACTTTGTCCATTAATTAGATATTTGGCTATAAATAACACGTGCCTCCAAGGTGTCAAAGGTGTTATAATGAATTTATAGATATCGGGTTGTAATCTAAAGCTTAAAATTATGTTGGGCAACGAACATTTCTATATGCAGGTGAAATAAAATTAAAATCCCTTTTAGTATTTATTGGACCAAAGAATATTGTTAAGAATGAAAATTATGAGACTGCATGATTCGACGATTATTCAAATAGTTCAGGTTTTTATTCTAATTCCTTTCATATCTGTATCTTCTTCGAACTTTCTTTGAGCATAATATTTTCCATATGCAATTCGTAGATAAGATTCTCTAAGAATACATATAAAATTTCTAGTTTATAATCTATTTTTATGTGAATAGCAGTTGATTTGAAAAGGGAAATAAAAAAAATCAATAAATTAGTTTGGGATTTTTACGGAAATTCATTCACAAGCTCAATTTTTTTATTTTTACTCCGAGGTGAGAATGAAGTTTTTTTTCTTCTTTAAATTGAATTTGACGAAATCAAATTCGTTTTGTTCCCACGTAAAAGTTTATGTTTGTATAGTAGTATGTACTCTTTTTACAGGTATTTTGACTTTCCTACAGTCTATACATTTTTATACCCGTATGGTGAAATCAAAGGGTATATTAGATTTGTGATCCCGTCATCACACACAAAAATGAATTACATGAATTACTAATTCAAAAAACATAACAAAAGCTATAATTGCCAATCTGGCAATCATTGGAGACCCGTATGGTGATATTCGTATCAAAATTCGAACAGTTATACCAAAATTCCAATTTGAAGTCAAACTTTCCAATGAAATTTTTTAAAATTTATTCCTATCGGATTTTGATGTATGGGAGTTTTATGTAGAATCATATCCTAAATAACTTTTGTTCTTGGACTTTTTGGATAAGATGCACCGTTTTTGAGATATTCGCAAAAAATGTTTTCGTTCGTATGGGGGGTACCCCCCCTAATGGTCCATTTTTGCCCATTAACGAACTTAGCCTCGCATTTTACGAAAAACGGACCTGTGCGAAATTTCAAGTCTGTAGCTCAATCCGTGCGCCCGCAATCCGCGCCACAGACAGACAGACGGACGGACAGACGGACGGACAGACAGACGGACGGACGGACAGACGGACGGACGGACAGACGGACGGACGGACAGACGGACGGACATGCTAAATTCAACTTTTTTCATCATTCTAAACACACTGGTGTAATTTATTTTTTTGTGTGATGACGGGATCTTGGCGTTACAAACGGTAAGGCAAAGTTAATATACCCTTTGGTTTCACCATACGGGTATAATGAATTAGAATGATAAAAAAAAATTTAATTTTGCATGTCCGTCCGTCTGTGGCGCGAATTTCTGGCACAGGGATTGAGCTAGAGACTTGAAATTTTGCGCAGATACGCCTTTTTGTAAAATGCGAGGCTAAGTTCGTTAAGGGGCAAAAATGGACCATTAGGGGGGGTACCCCCCATACGAACGAAAACATCTTTTGCGAATATCTCAAAAACGGTGCATCTTATCAAAAAAGTGCAAGAACAAAAGTTATTTAGGATATGATTCTACATAAAACTCCCATATATCAAAATCCGATTGGAATAAGTTTTAAAAAATCTTATTGGAAAGTTTGACTTCAAAGTGGAATTTTGATAAAACTGTTCGCCATTCACTTAAATCACCATACGGGTTTTCAATAATTGCCAGATTGGCAATTATAGCTTTTGTTATGTTTTTTAATATAAAACAAGATATTTTTAGGTAAGTAAATAAACCGAAATTCTTCCACCGTCTAATCTTCTAAACAGCTGAAATGACTTGGATCCGATTTTCACTATAAAGCCTAGTACGCAGTTCGAGTAAAATGGAATTCTCCATACAAATTTAACACTGCGCTTAAATTTAACCTCAGAAATTTTACCAAGCGGTACGCAGTTCGCTGGTAAAATGATGTGAAAAACTCATGTTGCAATGTTGCCTACACTAAACTACACTAGATGGCGTAGAAAGTCTCCACTTGATTTTACCAGCATTTTAACTGTTCGGTACATTAAATTCGAGGTAAAAATTTGACAGATGAAAATAATAGAGGTTCTGTTTCCAGTTTTCTTAACGAGTGTGGTTTTTTAATTTAAAAAAATGGAAGAATATTTGATTTCTCCACAAACAGTTTTTACTTCGGTTTTAATGTGCCAATTTGGAGACCGCGTTAAAATTTCATTTTACTCGAACTGCGTACTAGGCTTAAATTGGTGGCTGTCCACGGAAAAAAATCCGCATAGTAATCGTTCCTATAAAATGGTGGAAAGCGATTATAGGAGTCATTCCACCATTTTGTAGCAAAGGCTTCCATAAATATTGGAACTAGTCCTAGTTTTGGTGGAATCATCACTATGTAAATAGGGCTGAGAGAAGAATGCCCACATTCCAACAAAAGTAGCACTCGTTCCTAGTTTGCATTGGAGACGTTGTTAATCTGAGGTGGAAACATTACTATATTATGTATGGAATCATTCCCACTGTTTGTAGAAATGACTCCAATATCATGTAGGGCTCAGTCCTACAAAAAAAATGGAATGAATCCTAAGTTTTGTTGGACTCATTCCTATGCAAATAGGATTCAGCGAATACGATAATTCAAGTCGAATTTTTTCTTCGATTATAATTCACACGTGGTTTGCGAACTCGGAGTATATATAGCTTGGACCTGCCTAGTGCCACACTCTGACACTTGTGTCGGAAAAATTTTTTAATTACAGGGCATTTTTTTTGATCGAGCTATTTGATGTCTCGAATATTTTCAAGTCCCGGACTTCTCTATCTCGGATATTCGATAACTCGAATTTTTGTTTGTCCCCTTTAGATTGGACAGAATCCAATAAAAAAAAGTCTCCAGTCCTATACAGATAGGACTTGGTGCTATAATTATAGGAACGTGTCTTATTTCAAATTAGAATGTCGCGAATATATATAGGAGAGAATCCAATAATCAATGGAGACATTACAACGTTTTATGGGATTGAGTCCTTTACAAAAGGGAATGTCGCCATATTTTTGTCGCAACCAGTCTAACATATATAGTAATCTCTCCCAAGTAACACGTTGGAGTCTTTGCCATAGTTTTGGGAATGGTTACACCAAAAAAAAAGAATACGACCACTTTTTTGTTGGAATGTGTCCTAAAAAATGTGGGAGCTGTTACACCTTTTTTATATGAATGATTCCCATATTTGGCCACTATGCCATTTTTTCCCATAAATATGGGACTGGAGCATGAGATTTTGGTGGAATGGTTCCTATATGTTTTTTCCGTGTCCATAAAATATGTAAAACATTTAGGGGGGGAGAGAGAAATGGTCTGTGGTAGATAGCATGACGACAGTATTAAATCCCAAGCAGGACTGCAAGACATGAAGAAATGAAAAAACGAAAATATGAAAATTAGCGTGCCGTGTTGTATGGACAGCCCCTAAGTTATTTTACTAATTTCATTTTTAAGGTAACATATTTAAAGGAAATCGGTAATAACCATTGGCGTCGGAAGGGGGATGGCGAATGCATTGGACATTTTTTTGAAAAAAAAAAAACTGTGAGGTCAATTTAGTGGTGTATTTAGCCTTGGTATTTGAAAGTTTTCGACTGTTTTCGCAAAACTATTATACTTACTTTAATCCAAGAAGGAAAAAAGATTTTGAAATCAGCGTCTTTAACAAAACTTTACAAGGTATTTTTATACTCCATATGATATATCATATAACAGTATATTAGATTTAGTATACCATTTGTAACGCAACAAGCCAATCATGAACTACACCAGGGTGTTAGGGATGACAAAAGATTTTGCTTTCCGGGTGCCCGTCTGTGCGTCCGTCCGTGAACACCATAACTTTCGAAAGGATTGAGCTAGAGACTTCTTACAAGTCTATTCAAGAAGTTTATAGCTCATATCTATAGCTAGGCTAAGTTCTTGAACGGGCAAAATCGGACCATTCCTTCCCCCCTCCCCCATTCAAACGAAAATATTTTTAACCATTTTCTCGAAAAAGGTGAGTCGTATTGAAAAATTTATTAAATTAAAATGTCTAAACACATTGGATTTTATATAACGCATCCATATTAGGGAATGGAAACCGGTTATTAACCGGTTAGGAAAAACCGGTTATAGGACGGTTACAGTTAACCGATAACCGGTTATATAATTGAATTTTAACCGGTTAAACCAGTTAAATCTTTATAATTTACCCAGAACCAAATCGAAGTTTTGGAAAATATGCATGGAGCTTTGGAGCCTTTAAAAATGACAGTCGAGGCTTTGTGTCGTCGTGAATCAAATTTGGTCACAGCGGATGCAGTTCTTAATTTTGCCTATAAAAAATTAAAAGAGCAAAATACAATTCTTGGCAATGAATTACTCGATGCTTTCAAGATTAGGATTGCCGAAAGAAGAACAGAGTATTCTGGGATCCTTCAATACTTACACTCTAGAAAATATTCAAGTGAAGATGAATCGGGGTTGTTCGCTATTCCTACGAGAAACCGGATCGTCCAATTGATTAATCTAATATGCCTTCGACTGAATGCTCAACTGAATGCTCAAATTTATCAATTTTGCTTATTTTTATTAGCCAATTCAATTTTCTTTCACGTTTTCAGCTAAGGAATTGGAGGAAATTCCAGTTAATGAAGAACTGATTACAAAAACCTCAAAAAATGATTTGCATGACGATTTAGAAGAATCATATTTAACTAAAATAAGTATACGGTTATTAACCGGTTATAACCGGTTAATTTTTTTTCAAAAAGCCAGTTAACCGTTAACCGGTTATGAAATTATTTTAACGGATTCCATTCCCTAATCCATATATCAAAATCCAATGCTTCCCCCTCTCCCATACAAATGGAATACTTTTTTCCTGTTTTCTCGAAAACTGTTCGTCGTATCGAAAAATTTATAAAGATAAAATGTGTTTAGAATATGATTTTACATAAGCGTTCTATACATCATAATCCAGTTGGACCACTCCTCGCCCCTCCCCCATACAAATTGAATTTTTTTCTATTTTCTCGAAAACGGTGAGTCGTATTGAAAAATTTATTAAGGTAAAATCTGTTTAGAATATGATTTTACATAACCGTTCCATAAATCAAAATCCAATCGAATCACTTTTTCCCCCTCTCCTATACAAAAAGATTTTTTTAAACATTTTGTCTGTCATCATATAGAATATTTGACGATTGGCCCCTGGCAATTGTAGCTTTTCTTATGTTTTAACGTGTATTTTAAATATCAATGTTCTTATCTTCTCTCCATCTCAAATATTTCACGAATATTCAAAAAATTGTAACTGAAAGAAATACCAAAATAAAAAGTTTATTGAACTTGACAAATAGATAAAAACTCCTCAAGATATTCCATGCGGCCACCCACTAGCACTCCACGTGCGTTTTATTTTTGTTTTTGAAAACCCACCTTATTTTTATGCGAAAATTGACTTTTTTCCCCTCTGTTATATTATAAAATGTTAAACATGTCATGGCCATTAAATTCAATGATAATGTGAAGAACAGTTTAGGCAAACTTACAAAAATCGGACACAATGAGAATGATGGATAAAAAGTTTTAATTCCGTAGATAAAAATTCAACTACGAGTATATAAAACAACAAAGTACGTCTTACCGCTTTAGAAATTTTTTATTTTGAAATTTTAGTTGAATATTTTGTCTTTGTGGTGTCGCATTACATAGAAAACTGTAAAAAAAATCATAAATACTAAATTTACATATTTATGCTTGAAGTGTGTTGAATAAAGAAATTGATACTACAATGGATATTTGCATTTCTGCACTGCTCATCATTTTACTTTGTGGTGAGAAAATTATTTATATTGACATTTTAATGATGGTCTGGTTTGCTATAAAATTTAACATTTTAAGTAAAAATTATATTCGTTAAATGGAGTTAAACCAAGATAAATTTACATTTCAAATTGAATTATCATCTCTTTAAAACACTTGGTTTCAGTATTTATTTTTAAAGTTTCGTTAACGTATTTAAAATCTTACAAATTTGAATTTAAAACTATTTAAAAATAAATTCAGAATACATCAATAGTTTTTGTTTTATTTTTCAAGGCTCATATTCGACTGCTGAAGAAAATCGTGAAGAATCCGAAGAAAAATTCGATGAAAAGTGTGATTTTAAATGTACACGAGAAAGAAATCCCGTGTGTGCTCGAGACAAAAGTTCCGACTCTCTAATTATGTTTGAAAATCAATGCGAGTGCGATTTATACAACTGCCTCCACGAAAACCGTAATTAAATATTTTAATTAATTTAATTATAAATAAAACAAGCCGAAACCGATTTTGGTGCACTCAATATTACAATTTAGACAAAGTAGGGGAGACTGGTCCTAGTTGTCACAAAAATCATAAAAATCCTTATTTCTGGAGACAATGAAGTTAAATTGCCAAGTCAAACGCATAAATCATATATTTGGGCTTTCGTCCTTTATTAATTGTACAAATTATTTAAAAATTCAAGTAATAACGTCATGAAAATTTTGTAATAAAAATTTAAGTCTATTGTGACAACTTACCCCAAGGCTGGGGTTCGTTGTCACAACGTGCGGTCCCCGTTGTCACAGGTCATTCCCGGCGTAATTAGGGTAACAAAAAAAAACTCTTTGCCCAGCAGATCTATCATGAGCCCACAGTCTGCATTTGATGCACTGAACGCACCCTACATTGGGTTTGCTACTTGACTAAGTTTCATAACAAACTACGCACAGTAATTCTTCGTTGTCTTCGTCTTCATCGCTGTTAACAACTCATTTCTGAATCTCACGTCCTTTATTTTCCTGCTTCTTATGTTTCTTGGGTTTTAGATTCTTCAATCTGCAGATTTTCCTGCTCTGCAGTGACAAATAGCCGTGCTCCGCAGTGACAAATAGCCCCTGAGACAACTAGTACCGACAGGCAAATAATTTTTGACAGCCATTTAAACTTATAACCTTTAACCACAAATAATATACAGATGAACAGAGCTCAAAGAAAACCATGTTATATGAAACCAAATCAGCCGACAGAAGATCAGCCGACAAAAGCTTTTGACTTAAATTTTGAGCGAGAGTGGAGAGATAGTTTCTCGTCAAATCGTATGCCGCACACACACAAGTGAATGTAATAAATGTGTTGAATTTTTTGTATGACTGGCGCGGCGGTGGGGTTGCATAAAACAAGTTTACAAAAGCTTGAAATCATCTCAAAAGAACCGAAGACAAGGCTCTCCCAGAGGAAAAAGTTTTTCGGCTTTTAAAAGCTCGCTTGATTTGGTTTCATATAACATGGTTTTCTTTGAGCTCTGTTCATCTGTATATTATTTGTACCTTAACGTAGAACCTAAACACTCAAAATTATGTTTAATGTCGATCAATGTTCTAAGAGATACCAATCAAAATACACTTCTATCTTAAGCTCGGTTTAGACGAGACAAGTAACTTGCGGCAAGTAGACGTAAATACACGCGATTTGACCTAATGTGCGACGCTCGCATATGTGTGAGAATACTTGCCGCTCTCTCGAAAATAATAGAAAGCCATTCTATTTTTGTGGCAAGTAAAAACCAATACAAGAACATGGAACCGTGTACACAAGAGGTGGTTTTATGTGTGTGTGTTTCGGTTCATTTTATATTTGCTGCTTTGCCAGAAAACGTCGTAACATTTTAAGGAAAAAACGACACGGATATAAAAAACTCGTCGGCAACAAACAGTTTCAGGTCGAAATTCGCAAATTTTTCCACAAAAAAGAGTCGTGATATTTTTTCTCAGAAAATTTTAGGTTATGTTTTCCTTCGGCTGTCATTCTACTTGAAATGATTTACTTGAAACGTGTAAACTAAGCAAACTACTTGCCTCTCTTTACTTGCCGCAAGTTACTTGCTGTGTATAAACCCTGCTTTAATAATGTATGACAAATAAACAAAATCAATAAATCCATTAGAATTTACTCACTAACGATATTTTTTGATTTCGAGTTAAAAAACGTAACACATGAGGTCGACCGCCAGGACACTTTCTGAGGTTGGTAGTGGTGGAGTGCGCTTCGAAATTGCGGAAGAACCGATTTCAAAAATATTTCTGAATTAAGAGATATAGCCATTGTGACAACTAGTACTTGTGACAACGATGACCAGTCTCCCCTATAGACAATCCAAATAGTTTCAGTTCATACAAAATTATTTGTCAAAACAACGTTGCACTAGTGCGGATGGAAGTAAAATCCATACCTCCTTGAGTGAAAAGAGACAAGGGGCATTCAACTGGCTGTATTGTTTCACGTTCATACTCAGGAGAAAAGTGTCGCTTCTCGTTCGCTCTGATGGTGTCAAATGAGAGTGAAATTACTTGAATTGACTATACTTTGGTTTAGACGTCCTTGTTGGTCAACATTATTTTTGCGAATTTTTTAAGAAAATCTTTTTTTTTTCTTTTTTGACAAACGCGGACACTATTTGTGGCAACATTGAAATCAGTGACTTAAGGAGCCGCTCCATTACCATGACTTTTTACCACGACAAAAAAATAGAGACACATTTATGTGAAGATGCCTTGGCGAGAAAGGGAGATAAGAATCAACTGCAAAAATTTGTCGGCAAATGCAAAAATAATTTCCCCTCATTTTTTATGGCGATTTTATGGCGATTTCTAATACAATCACACATTGGCCCTGTAAGTAAATAGCAAGCACGGACACATTCAAACTGTTATTATAGCGTGATGTCATTTTAAAAGCTTTTTCTCCTTCGCATGCATAGTCAAAAGCTTTGTTACCATGCCAATTTGAACATTATATTCATAGCATAAGGTTTGATATGATTGCTATAAAATTGTAAAACTGGAAGGGTTAGCGTTTAACTTGTATTCAGTTATTCCTATTTAGATCTACATAAGTCTATCTTGCTCTAGTTTCCTGCATTTTTTTGTCATGGTAAAAAGTCATGGTAATGGAGCGAGCCCTTTAAGCGTCGTTGTCATTGATCAAGTTACTTGAATCAAGTAGTCGTACATGCACGATATTTGACGTTGTGTACGTCGCACGCATATGTGTTAGTTGCTGACAAATCAACTTGATTCAAAGTAGACGGCATTCCTACTTTTGTTTCAACTTGATTCCAACACATGGTCATAAAAGCGTGTGGAAACGAAGAGGTTCTATATGTGTGTGTTTAAATTCATTTTGTTTTCTGTTTTCGCTGGAGAAGGTTGCCGACTTTTGTGTAGCGATTTATTTCCTCAGAAAATTTTAGGTTATGTTTTCGCCCAGATGTCAATTTTACTTGCAAGTGCTACTTGATACGTGTGGATGGCTGAATGTAGCGGAATGTTGCTGAATTATCTACTTGCAATCAAGTAACTTGCATAATGACAACGGCGCTTTATCTACAAAGTTTAGATTTTTTTTTGATAATTTGGCAATCTATTTTGGCAGTAGTTTGGTTGGTTCAGCTTTATAGTTTTATAGTGATAATTACAGGCAATTTTCTGTATAACAAAAACTAGACCTGATGCAGCCAAACCATTGTCAGATTTTGAACCAGCGATGCCAAATTCCCCAGATATTAAGTGCACCAAAAAAAATTGAAAAAAAAATTGAAAAAAAATTTTTTAAAAAACTTTCTAATTTTAAAAAATGCACTAAAAAGCAAAAAAAAATTTTTTGTTCGTACTAGAAATAAAAGCGAAATAAATATTTATTTTATTTTATTTTTTATGATTTTACTCGATTTTATTTCTGATGCATAGCGCCCAAAATGAATTTTTTGCTTTTTAGTACATTTCTCTTTAAATAAAAGCTTTTTGAAAAAGTTTTGTTTTTTTATTTTATCGTTTTGAGTCATTTCGTATTTTAGTATGACTAAAAATCCAAAATGAAAAGGATAATCACATTGTTCTAACTGGACCTTTCGTTATCCTTACAGATTTCTTAATGTCAGAATCGGACCCCAAAAACCCCCCAATGAGATTTTTTCCACAAAATTTAAGGAAAAGTATAATCACGTTACCCTTGCAGGACCTTCCATTATCCTTACGGACTTTATAGTACATCCTGAGATGTGCTTCGGCATTAAAGGGTCTTTCCCTAAGCCCTGGCTGGAACTATAAAAAAAATCGAAGTCAGCGACCCTAAAAACCCCCAGAATAGATTTTTTCACGAAAAATTCGAGAAAAAGGATAATCACGTTATCCTTATGGGACCTTCCCTTATCCTGACAAGGACGATGTAGTAAAAATATTGTATTGTCATCACGTATTGTCACGTATGCGTGAAAAATTTCAAGCCAATCGGATGAGTGGAAGTGGGCCAAAATTGGATTGCAAGATTTGAATCTGACAAACGAACCGGCAAACAAGCACGAAGGCAAGCTAAATAAAAGCTTTTAAAAACGTTTAGTTTTGGCAGCCTGTAAAAGAGCTGTCCGTAAAACAGGGCATCAATCGTGTAACGCGACGCAGACACGAAATTGCGTCTATCATTACGAAAAGCAATCGTGTATGGCGACGCGTCTTTGCATACTAGCGACGCGTCTTTTCGTTCAGCGACACAGTTCGAGGCGTCGCTCAGTGTCATTTCGTCTGTCATTTCACAATGGAGGAACCAAAGTATAGTATAGGTTTTTGTGTTTAAATTATAATAAACCTATATTATTTCAGACATTTAAGAATTTTTTTTAGTGTCGCGATACAAGATTAGAAAAACGTGTCGCGTCGATGTCGCCGTCTCAGCTCAAAGACGGAGACGCGTCTCGTTACACGATTGATGCCCAGATTTTCTTTTAAATTTTCGAACCACCTAACCCTCCTTTCCTTTTCCTTCCCGCCTTTTCACGATTTTTCGTAAATATTCATACTTTGTTTAATAATAAACCAATCTTACTTTTATTAATTAATTGTTTATTATTATTTATTACTTTTTTTAAACTTTATACAGAGTTAACTAGAATGGAAATGAGTGAGTGCAACGACAGCTTACAACTTAGTGAAGAATATAACGGAATGAATTTAGGCGTTATGTCTGATAAATACGAAATGCCACCGATTGTGGAAGAATTTGAAAATTATTATTAAACCGAAATCATGTAAAATTTCAAATAAAAAAATATTGCATAAAATATTCCTGTTTGATACTTTCAGCTTCTGCAATTCAATTTTTAACCAATCTCAAAAGTTAAAAAAACAAAATTTCTTTCTTCCCATTTTAGCATAAGAGAAACCAGGAGTAAATTTTATTTATTCCGTAAACCCGAAAATATATTTTCATCAGATTTTTACAATTCTTTTTAAACTAAACGAGAGGTACCAAATTGTTTAAGGAGGAAAGCTAGTACGAGAGATTCTTTAGTCAATCCAAGAAATCACATCTTAATTGGTTGAACGGTTCTAAAATTAGCAGGTGAGGGGTATCGAAAAAGGGGGCGGGTGGAGCCGATATAAAGTATCGTTTCGATTATTCTGAAAGTATCTCTATCCATGTACAAAAGTTTATTTGTGCAACAAATTTCGCCGAATGCTGTGACAAACATTTAGACAGACAGCCAGACATATCGGTTGCCTAAAAACCGGTTGAAATTTTAGTCTCTTAAAAGATGTCCTCAAGTTTTCGATCCTCAAAAGAAGATATAACAGACATTTTAATTTTATTGGAGCCCATAAAACATTTTCTAGAGAGAACCAAATTTTGTACTTAGAGCCATCGTCTACCATGAACATTGCATCATACGACTTTTGAATGTAGCCAAACAAATTTAGACTTTTTCCTCCAGCAAAATGTTTAAATTTCGATAACAAAATCCAATAATTAAGAGCAAATGAAAATTGTGTACTTTTTGTACAAAGAATAACGTCTAAAATCGTTTGGCTGTCGTTAAAAGTCACGCAATGCGGCAACGCAACGCATTCGGTATGCCATAGCTTTTATAATATTTTAAATCATTGTTCGATATTTTTCTTGCGTCTTTCCAAAGCATTTTCAGTGTCCAGTTTCAGTTCAAAATAGTCAAAAGCATTCAACTGCAATTGACCACTTATTAAAAATATGGACTCTTTAAAACCACTAAATCCAGTGTTAACTGCTTCTGATTATACCCTAAAAGAACCAAATCTACCATTCATTGCAAATTTTCCGTGCTTTGGGTTAACCATAAATGATCCAAATGAAAACCATATTTCCATTAAGCAAAGGGAAAGTTGTGGAAAATGCAAATGCTTCAAATCCGCTACACCGACCATGGAACAGTGCATCGGAATGGTGCAATTTTCCACATCAGTGCCTTCTACAATTCGGCAAATACGGGAATATTTTATAAACTGTCGGGAAATTTTGGAAAGTTACGTTTTCGTATAGTTCGAATCGAATTTTGGGGATTTCGGTCACGGCCCAGGCATGGGTTATCATTAATTTGGTCGTTGATCGGAACCTATTAATTATGAAAACTCTTTACCAGAAAGGATGAGAAAACAAAATTAGTTTCAGATGGCGACGAACGAAAAGTGTCCATTCACAATATTTAGTGGTTTTCAAACCGAAACTTTATTTGACGGTAAATTGCACACAAAATTGGAATTTTAAAATAGAGAGAGACAATTTTTCTTCCGTATTCCCCAGTGAAACTGTGAGATTAAATTTCAGATTGAGCTCTATTTCAAAGGTTGGTAGTGTAAAGCACTTTTATAGATTATGATAATCCGGATGAAGGTATTTTTTCCCCATTTTACCATGGTTTGAAAGCGGATGTTGTTATGGCGATGATAACACTTTGATATTTATCGGTGATGGCCACATGCAAATATCGATTACAATTTTGTGGTGTGATTGGATTTTAGCCATCATCGTGAAATGTAATACCAAAATACTTTTGACAAATCCTCGTTTTTTAAAATGAAAAGTGTTGGAAATTAGACCAGCGATTTATGACACCGTAAATAAGTTTTGAAAAAAATTACCCGTTATAAAAACATTTTTAAACACTTATTTTTGCCAAAATAATTTTAAAAAAAAATAAGAAAGAAAGGTTTTTTTGCAAGAATGCGCCGCAAACTATTTAGGAAAAAACACGGTGGAGTTAGAGACTTATAAAAAACTGCGCCGCAGGAAAATTTTCGGTTCCAAGGCTAAAACGCAAAATACAATTGGTCCGGCACAACATTTACGGCGACATTTTAGATTTTAAACTCATAGTATGCTATGTTTCTATATACAACCAATCCGACCAACTTTGTCGTCGGAAAAAGTTGAATCGAATTTAACTTTTGTCGGTCAACAAAATTTCATGGTTGATTCAAAATGAAATATTATGAGGACGTCATAAAATCTAAATTTCGTCACTTATTTTCGTCACCTAATAAAAGTATTAGGAAATAAAGTTCGTATGTTGTGTTGCTTACATTCACATTCCTATTATGTATGACAATAGGTAACGGTGAGCCACATATAACATTTTTAAATATTATATGCAACTCATGGTCTGAGTGTAAAAATTAAATGAAAACCAAATGACGTTTAGAACAACAAAGTGTGCGGAGTTTTATATGGAGGACAACATTGTCGCCGTAATCTGTGGCCGTAAATATTGTGTTGGTAATAATTGTATTACGGCCTTAAATTAAAAAAAGTCGGGACAACCCTTTAAATTGCGGGATGCTGGGATAACATACCTAAATCCGTGACAGTTTCACCGAATGCGGAACGATTGGTCACCCTAGTTATAGGCCATGTTGTTTTTCAATTTTCATCTCTTGAACCGTTTAAGGGAGTTGGATCCAGTTTTCACCAATAGTTGAGGAAAAATGTTCCCCCAATAATATCAACGACTTCTCACTATGAGCCCACTCACTTGCAGAAGATATGCAATTCTGGAGGGATTTGGAACGGATTTTCTCCGTTAAAAAAAAATATGAAAAAATTTAAAAAGCTTTTATTTAAAAAAAATGCACTAAAAAGGAAAAAAATATTTTTTTGGATGGTGTGTATCAGAAATAAAAGCGAGAGAAATATTTATTTTATTTTGTTGCATTATCTCGTTTTTATTTCTGATACACAGCGCCCAAAAAAAAATTTTTCCTTTTTAATGCATTTTTTAAAAATAAAAGCTTTTTCTAAAAAAAATTTTTGTTTTTTTTTTATTTTATCGTTTTTAATTATTTCGTATTTAATTTAGTATGACTAAAAATTCAAAATGAAAAGGATAATCAGATTATCCTAACAGGACCTTCGGTTAACGGTGCAGACTTTTCACTGTCAAAATCGAATTCAACGACCCTAAAAACCTCCGAATGAGAGGAAAATTGGAGGAAAAAGATAATCACGTTATACTTACAGAACCTCCCGTTATCCTTACGGGTTTTCTGATGCCAGAATCGGATTCAGCGACCCAAAAACCACCAGGTGAGATTTTTGCCCAGAAAGTTATGACCCTCCAAATCTTTATTTTGTTACGTTACGATAACATTTCCCATCCCTGATAAGAACATATATTTTTTATTACGCGTATATTTCGAGCATTTGCATAAATCGAGCATTGCCTAAAATCGTGCCTTGCCTGTATAAATGCTACCATTTCAAGTGACAAATCTCTCAGCACTCTGATGTAAATAATCACCCTGATTATGATTATCGTGTCGTTTTCAACAAAGAGTCGTTTCACGTGTTGCTGTTAGTGTTTTTCCACCAACAGGTAAAACGACTCTTTCGCAAATGAGACGACGATCGTGAATATCTTCCAGGAAGAACTCTGTTAAAACGTCATTAAATAATCTGCTATAAGAAACAGGAAATTAATCACCCGCATTGCGATTGTCATGCCATTTTCGACAAGAGTCGTCTTACCTGTTGTTGTTGGTGATTTTCTGCCAACAAAAACACGACACTCGCAATACGGATGAATATTTTTACTAGAAAAAAACAACAATCCATATGTGTACTATGATTTAATTTCCATTTAACTATACAGAATAGTAATAATATTAACCAAAAACATATTCTATTAATATATTCTTTTTTTTTAAATAAATCTCTCCTTGCTGAAATTTCACAGCTCTAGTTCTATACATAAATACAAGCTCAACATACAATGGGAAAGACAATTTAACATGTTTACATAGTTTAAAAAAAAATAGGGAGAAAATAATAAACTAAATAAAAAAAATCTATTATATTACACCTAATCTATGCGTCGATGACAAATTTGTATTAAAACAATTGCGCCTGTGGAGGCAGCGACATCCCCGACCCGCCCAAATGTTCCGGACTGTGGCGTTGCTTTTTCCGTTTCTTCTCCTTTTTGCGCTTCTTACGCTCTTTGTCGTCTTCGTGACGTTTTTGTTTTTTGTGCTTTTTCTCATGAGTATCCAAACCTGACGGATCTGAAAGTAATTAAAGTCGTGAATTTATTATGTGAAAATATTTACAAAACCTGAAAAATATTACCCAATAGGGAAGTTTCCTGTGGAATTCCGCCATCCTTATGCTTATGTTTCTTATGCTTATTTTTGTGTTTCCTTGCTGGGGTCGTGTTCAATGTTCGGTACTGCTCAGGAAGCTAAAAATAAATGCAAAATGTGTTAAGAATTGATAACCAATTAGTGAATGGTTTTGTTTTACAGGTCCAGGATGGAGTCGGAACCCGGCCAGTTGTACACTACTCAATGGAAGCAGCTCTTTACCACCAATCGGTGGCTTCTCAATTATGCTTCGGAGTGAACTGTTATCCTGTAATTTTGTTTTGTTAATTTATACCGCTATTTCATTTCAAATCGATTTAATTTGGAACTTACTAAACTCCCAGTTCCATCGATAACTCCAGGAAGATTTGGTAAAAACGAAGACAATTGCTCCTTGACTTTTTTCCCGCTGAATTTACTGTACGAATGCTCAAGTCCATAATATGCCATCAAATTCTTTGCCCCCGTCAATTCACTTTCACCTGGGGAAAGAGAAAGTATTTTTAGTGAAAGGAAATCAATTAAAAAATCAACTCAAATGTTAACCAAATGACAATGGGTGGTTTTTCTGCAACTTTTATTGGATTTTTGCCGACGTCACTGCTGAACACTTCTGGTCTAGACTATAATGTTTGGGTTTAATTGCGCTAATCAACAATTTACATTTTTATGGGTTACGGGCACGATTATTTGACCGACACTTATATTTATTCTGGATAAAAGTTGTCTAAAACTTCTCTTTAGGATATTAGGCACGGACGAAACCATGTCTACCGCCAAGAAACGAGTATTTTCATCAACGAAATAGTCTGGCCCTATTTTTGAGTCCATATTTCTCAGAAAAAATTGTGATGGCATAAGTTTTTTTTTATATAAACATAACAAAAACTATAATTGCCAATCTGGCATTTATTGAAAACCCGTATGGTGGTATTCGTATCAAAATTCGAACAGTTATACCAAAATTCCACTTGGAAGTCAAACTTTCCAATAAGAATTTTTAAAATTTATTCCAATCGGATTTTGATGCATGGGAGTTTTATGTAGAATCATATCCTAAATAACTTTTGTTCTTGTACTCTTTTGGTAAGATGCACCGTTTTTGAGATATTCGCAAAAAACGTTTTCGTTCGTATGGGGGGTACTCCCCCAAATGGTCCATTTTTGCCCATTAACGAACTTAGCCTCGCATTTTACGAAAAAAAGGGTCTGCGCAAAATTTCAAGTCTCTAGCTCAATCCGCGCCACAGACAGACAGACGGACAGACGGACGGACAGACGGACGGACAGACAGACGGACAGACAGACAGACAGACGAACGGACATGCAAAATTCATTTTTTTTATCATTCTAAACACACTGGTGTAATTCATTTTCGTGTGTGATGACGGGATCTTGGCGTTACAAACGGTAAGGCAAAGTTAATATACCCTTTGGTTTCACCATACGGGTATAAAAAATTGTATTGGCATAACAGTATGTTTTTTTTTATAAAAATTGTTGAAAGCCTGTTTTTTTCATCACAAATGTGAGAATATGATCTCAAACTCCAAACATATGCCAGTAAAACTTGCGCATATTAAACAAATCCTGTGCCAAGAGAAACATTTAGCGTTCGTTCGAATTTTGGAAATTTGAGGCAGGCACTTTTGGTGTTTGTTTCGAATTTCACAACCTTGCGAAACAAAAGAAAATTGACCTTCCAGGCCACTGAACCTTATCGCAAAAAAAAAACCTCAAGAAGTAGAGTTTAATGACTGGGAATTATGGGTCTTCGGTATTTGGGGTAGTCGTTTGCCAAAAACTCTTGAATAAAACCTTGATATCGACCCAATTTCTGAGAATTTTTAAGTGAATTTTCCATACTGAACGAAGAGCCAAGCAAATCAAAAATTACTCCACAAATCATACTTTGGTACCTCAATTCTAGTACCCTCAACAAAAAATATAGAAATGGTCAAATTTGATGTAAAATTGTGCCTCAAGGCACCTAAATCAGAAGGAAAACGCAGCAAACAAGAATAAAATGGAACTGAAACAAAAATCCTGCAACGTCATTAGCATAATACGTCTTAATTACGGAACATATCTACCTGGAGGCTCCTTTAACAGGTAGAACGGTCCACTGTTCACGATCGATGGATTCTTTCCCAAAGATATCAATGTTTTCAGAGTCCCAGAAGAGCTATCCTGCCTGGAAACGACCGAAGGCGAACGTCCTCCTCTGTTGTTTGGCGATTGGTCGCCCATCACGATATTCCCGTAGTTCATCATCGTAATTCAGAATGTCTGCAATCAACGACACTCAAACTCGCCACTCCACACAATTTCTGATTGTTTTCACTGAATTTGGCCGAGAAATCTGAAAAAAATCGATCGCAAAACTGAGAACTAGTACCAATCGACGGCCATCTTGATTGCAAACTGGGTTAACATATCGAAATTTTGGGGTGTTGCGGAATTAGAGCGGGATTTATTCTGATTGTTTTTTTTCGAATCTTTATCATTTTTTTTATAATTTTGTGATTGTCATCAAAGGGAAGATAAATTGTGATAAGTATTAATTGGTTTTGTGGGCTGTAAAGGGATAAAAGAGAAAATATGCATAAGAAGATTTTTCAATCTGGTAAGACTTGTCGCGATTTTGTTAAATGAAAATATGCCGTCAGGATTCCCCAAATGAACTATTTTTGCAGTTTATGATCTTAGGCAAGTAGTACCAACTTCGAGCAAATTGAATTGAAAATTTGTCCTAATACCAAGACTTGAGCACATCTACGCAAAATAATTTTATTTCTTATGAGAATTATTAATTTTTGGCATATGTCACTTCTAAAACAGCCAAACAGCAAGCAGTTGTTTGTTTTTCTGTTTTTGGATATAAATTTCGATATTTTAAACCAAATAATCTCACATAAATGAAATAGATTGCAATATTAACGGTAAAAAAGTCAAAATTCAATTAGTCTTTATTTTGTTATAGAACTAAAATTTTCAAATTGCTGTGCAAAAAAAGCTTTTTATTAGCGCAGTTGGAATATTCCAACATAAAGAATAATTTGATTTGTTTTTGGCTAAAAGAAGCTTCTTTTTCCTTACTATCGAATATAATAATTTTACCCTGAACCTTCGTTTCCCACTGCTTGTACGATTAATTGGTGAAAAATGTCCAAATTTATCCCCAAAAACGTAAAAACAAAAAAAAATTGCTGACTGGCTCGCTGTTTTAGATGTGGCATATGCCTAACCAAGAACAGCGAACGTCTGACATCGTCGATAAGATTCTAATTGGAGGGGCACGACAAAAGTATTAAAAGGCCGAATTTTTGATTGGAGCCGCGACTTTCTTGGAAAATATTCTCTTGGAAAACCGAATTTCACAGACTTTTAGTGACTTGAAAAGCGAAAATGCAGTCCAGCCTCCGTGGTTTGCTGTCTTTGGCGACAAAGGTATGTCCAGCTAGCAACAAATTAATCTGAAAGTGTCACCTAGATTATGCAACAATAACCTAAAAAAAGTGTCCTGCCCGAACAATCGAATGACAGCCAGAGAGCCCCCCTTTTCTGTGCTGATCTTCCGATGGTCGGAAAGGTCACAGTCAACTGCTGCTGATAAGGTGAAAATGTTTTCTCTTGTGCTTGCAGACGTCGACTCCGTTGAAGACGAATGGAGCTATTTTGGGGGCAATCAACGGAAGATTTTACTCGAGCCAGAGGGAGGCTGATCTGGTGGTGATTGGATCGGGACCCGGAGGTTATGTGGCTGCTATCAAGGCCGCGCAAATGGGCATGAAGGTAGGTCGTGCACAACACTATCGATTGATTGATTTCCGTTTGATTGTCAATTTCCGTCGTAGACGATCAGCATCGAGAAGAACGACACACTAGGCGGCACATGCTTGAATGTCGGTTGCATTCCATCCAAGGCCCTGCTCAACAACTCCCACTACTACCACATGGCGCACTCGGGCGACCTTGCGAATCGCGGCATCGCCTGCAGTGACGTCAGACTCGATCTGGAGAAGCTGATGGGACAGAAGACGAGCGCAGTGAAGGCGCTGACGGGGGGTATTGCCCAGCTGTTCAAGAAGAACAAGGTAGAACACATCCAGGGCCACGGCACCATCATCTCCCCCAACGAAGTGCAGGCCACCAAAGCCGATGGGTCCACGGAAGTCGTCAAAGCGAAATACATTATGATCGCCACAGGATCCGAGGTCACTCCATTCCCGGGAATCGAGGTGAGTTGTGGTTTTTGCAGTTCACAGAAAATTTTGAGGACTGGTATGTCTTTCAGATCGATGAAGACACAATCGTTTCGAGCACTGGCGCGCTTTCCCTCAAGGAAGTCCCAAAGAAACTCTGCGTAATTGGCGCTGGCGTGATTGGCCTTGAGCTGGGCTCGGTCTGGTCACGTCTTGGTTCTGATGTCGTCGCTGTTGAATTTATGGACACAATCGGCGGTGCCGGAATCGATAGTGAAGTGTCGAAAACGTTCCAGAAGGTCCTCAACAAGCAGGGAATGCAATTTAAACTCGGCACGAAAGTCACTGCCGCCCAACGGTCTGGCGGTAGTATCGCGGTTTCAGTGGAGAACGTCAAGAGTGGTGACAAGGAGCAGGTCGACTGTGATGTCCTTCTCGTCTGTGTTGGCCGGCGGCCATACACTGAAAATCTGGGACTCGAGAATGTCGGGATTGTGAAGGACGACAAGGGAAGAGTCCCGGTTAACGGAGTCTTCCAGACAATAGTACCAAGGTAACCTTCATTCGACCTTAACCACTATTCGGTTGGCATTGAATCGCTTGTTTATTCCAGCATTTACGCGATTGGAGATTGCATCCACGGACCCATGCTGGCTCACAAAGCTGAGGACGAGGGTATCATTTGCGTGGAGGGAATGAACGGTGGACACGTTCACATCGATTACAATTGCGTTCCCAGTGTCGTCTACACACATCCGGAGGTGGCGTGGGTTGGAAAATCGGAGGAGACTCTCAAGGCTGAGGGCATAGACTACAAAATAGGAAAATTCCCATTCCTCGCCAACTCTCGTGCGAAGACCAACAACGAAACTGACGGATTCGTGAAAGTCCTGGCCGATAAACAAACCGACAGGATCTTAGGAACGCATATAATTGGACCTGTAACACATTTTGCCACTGTTTTTAATGAAATTTCTTAATTTTTTTTTTGGTAAAAACTATTCCAGGCGGCTGGTGAACTAATCAACGAAGCTGTCCTTGCTATGGAATACGGTGCCTCCGCTGAAGATGTTGCTCGTGTCTGTCATGCCCATCCGGTAGATACGATTTAACAAATTTTTAAAAAATCATTTTTACAAAAAATTGTTTCTCATTACAGACCTGTGCCGAAGCCCTTCGAGAGGCGAATGTCGCCGCCTATATTGGAAAACCAATTAATTTCTAAGTGTTCATCGTCACTCCATTGCCAGCCACCAAATTTATTTTCAAATTCTTAGTAAAAAAATACGACTATTTGTTGAATATCTGAATATCACTTAACAGAAAAATATTTGAATATGATGTAAAGCAATTTTATTTATTTAAGTTTTCAAATTGATTTCTGTGGATGATTATTTTTAAAAATATATGAAACCAACGTAATGTTAGCTTTATAGAAAATTCATCTCATTCGGAAACTTTATTTTGTGCATTTTTTAAATACTTTTTTTTTTGCTGGTGACATAATTGTGGAATCTTGAAAAAAAAGGCTTTCAAAAATGATTTTTTCTAGCTTTTTTACGCTATACGTAAGATAAAATTTATTTCTTATGGAATTTCTTGGCTTCAAAGGTTATATTGTTTCCGTGGATGTTTTCACATCCAAATTCCCCCCAACAGGTCAGGCATGTTTGCCCTGAAACTCCATTAGGAGCATGTTTCTGGTATGGAAGCTGCCTCTCCGTCATCAGAGACTGCTTTACCAGCTTCCACGCATTGGAAGAAATTCCAATAGAATTCAATGCTAGAAGGTCACGTAAAAACTATGAATCAGAAATGGTTTAATGGTTACACATAAAATGATAAAATTTATTGTTTTCCTTTTCGGCTAAAAATATTTCCCGAATCAATTAAAATTGTATTACAAAAATGTCAAAAACTGCTTGTACTAAACTTATGAAGATTTCCAGAATGCTCAGTTCCAAGGAAATGCTTTTTAAATTTCATGATGCTCTTATTAACTTTTGGTGGAAATCCGTTAACCGGAAGTTATCAAAACGGCGGGTTTTTAAAGGCTTTCCTCCATTACCATGACTTCTGTAACTGCAAAAAAATGCAGAAAACTAGAGCAAGATAGACTTATGTAGATCTAAAAAGGAATGACTGAATACAAGTTAAACGCTATCCCTTCCAGTTTTACAACTCATATCAAACCTTATGCTATGAATATAATGTTCACATTGGCATGATAACAAAGCTTTTGACTATGCATGCGAAGGAGAAAAAGCTTTTAAAATGACATTACGCTATAATAACAGTTTGAATGTGTCCGTGCTTACTATTCACTTACAGGGACAATGTGTGATTGTAGTAGAAATCGCCATAAAATCGCCATAAAAACACAGGGGAAATTATTCTTGCAGTTGCCGAGAAATTTTTGCAGTTGATTCTTATCTCCCTTTCTCGTCAACGTATCTTCACATAAATGTGTCTCTATTTTTTTGCAGTTACCGAAGTCATGGTAATGGAGGGCCAATGGAGAGCCAGAATCTTACTTTCGTTTTTCGCAATTTACTACGGAGTCAAGCATTTTTAATAGTCTTAAGAAGCCGCTCCATTACCATGACTTTTTACCATGACAAAAAAATGCAGGAAACTAGAGCAAGATAGACTTATGTAGATCTAAATAGGAATAACTGAATACAAGTTAAACGCTATCCCTTCCAGTTTTACAATTTTATAGCAATCATATCAAACCTTATGCTATGAATATAATGTTCAAATTGGCATGGTAACAAAGCTTTTGACTATGCATGCGAAGGAGAAAAAGCTTTTAAAATGACATCACGCTATAATAACAGTTTGAATGTGTCCGTGCTTACTATTCACTTACAGGGACAATGTGTGGTTGTAGTAAAAATCGCCATAAAATCGCCATAACAAAAGAGGGGAAATTATTTTTGCATTTGCCGACAAATTTTTGCAGTTGATTCTTATCTCCCTTTCTCGCCAAGGCATCTTCACATAAATGTGTCTCATTTTTTTTGTCATGGTAAAAAGTCATGGTAATGGAGCGGCTCCTTTATGTATGAAAAAAGTTGGAGAGAATGAAATTTCCTAAACCTTTTGTTTTGTGCCTAAAACTTTTCGTCTCTTTATCTCGAGAATGGCTTGAGGTATTGCGATATTTAAAACCATTCTCGAGATAAACAGTTATTTCGAAAACTTCAGCTTTTGAAGCCTGTCCACATTGGTTGAAATAGTCCGCTTAAGCTCGATCCAGACTACACGATGTACGGGGTACGAGGTTGGCACGTACCCCGAACATCGAGTGTTTGGATGGGAAATTTGCACATGGTTTCACCTAGTGAGTAAAATCAGAAGCTGTTTGATTATCCTCGTACGTGGTAACCGCGTACACGAATAGGCCATGCGCCACGGGGCATGGGCATGCCGGCGCAACGAGCAAGTTACGGGCAAGACGGTTTCGGGAAAGGTTTGAGGTTTGCGCTACTTCAGAATCTGGTTGAACGGAGCAAAGCACACACACATATAAGACATAACGAGTTTTAGTTCCTATTTCTAGCGATACACACGCACACAATTGAAATGAAACGTGTAACTATGTAGCAGGGCAAAAGAGCAAGCAAGAATCGTGGCGCAGCGAACACGAAAATAAACTATGTTGCACCGGCATGCCCATGACTCGTGGCGCATCGCCTAATGAGCAAAACCCTGTGCAGTGTGGATGCAGTTCCATGTACGAGGAAACCAAAAACCTCGTATCTCGTACCCCGTACATCGTGTAGTCTGGATCGAGCTTTAAATAGGACAGAAACTGGCAACATTAGGGCAAGGTGAGGAAGTAGGACTGCTGATAGGAAAATCATCCTCAAAACTAAAATCTCCGTTCTCAAAATTCCGCCTGTCGCGCTCTGATTGGTTCGCTGCCGCACTGAATGTGTTCCATTGTCATTATTGTTTCGGTCGTCGTCGATGCAACACGTCGCAGAGCAAAAGGCAGCCACGTATTACTTGCAATTCTTTAGAAATGTTCCGTTTACCAAATGTTTCACGCCAGTCTGATTGCTCACAGCTACTGGTTCAAATAGTCTCAATCTGAACACGAGCAATATTTCATCCGTCCTATTTAGGCGGACTATTTCAACCAATCTGAACAGGCTCTTTGCGATATATCCGGAAGTTAATGGTGTTTCAGAGGTGCTATGAATGAGACAAAATTAAGAAAATGGGGATTTCTACAACTTTGTCTTTTACCGTTATTCACTGTCTTGATGCTTTTTCTCAAGCTAATCGCATGTGAAAAATTAAACTGTCAAATTTCTTGCAAACGGTTTTTATACCCGTATGGTGAAACCAAAGGGTATATTAACTTTGCCTTACCGTTTGTAACGCCAAGATCCCGTCATCGCACAAAAAAATGAATTACACCAGTGTGTTTAGAATCATAAAAATATTTAATTTTTGCATGTCCGTCCGTCTGTCTGTCTGTCTGTCCGTCCGTCCGTCTGTCCGTCTGTCTGTCTGTCTGTGGCGCGGATTGCGGGCGCACGGATTGAGCTAGAGACTTGAAATTTTGCACAGATGCGTTTTTCGTAAAATGCAAGGCTAAGTTCGTTAATGGGCAAAAATGGACCATTAGGGGGGGTACCCCCCATACGAACGAAAACGTTTTTTGTAAATATCTCAAAAACGGTTCGCATCTTATGAAAAAAGTGCAAGAACAAAAGTTAGTTAGGATATGATCATACTAATATATAAAAATGAGTTGGTGTCTGTCTGTCTGTTCCTCTTTCACGCAAAAACGGCTGAACCGATCGACTTGAAATTTGGCACGAGTGTCTGTGGTATAGGCATACGGAAAAGTATCGCGAGGGGTGGGGGGAGTAAAGTGATTTTGAAACTTATTTTTTGCGCTATGTTACCCTTTCGCGGGGAAACTACGGAGCCGATTGGCCTAAAGTTTAGCTCCAGCATAGACCATAAAAAATTTTTTTTTAAAAAAACTTAACCCGGCAACGACGGGTATGCAAGCTAGTTCTACATAAAACTCCCATACATAAAAATTCGATTGGAATAAATTTTAAAAAATCTTTTTGAAAAGTTTGACTTCAAAGTGGAATTTTGGTACAACTTTTCGAATTTTGATACGAATATCACCATACGGGTCTCCAATGATTGCTAGATTGGCAATTATAGCTTTTGTTATGTTTTTTAACTAATGTTAAATTCTTCTCCTTCAGTTTCCTCGTATTCATCATGTCCGACTTCAGTTGGTTATAAAACCACATTTCATTTTGAGCCAGAATCATAACGTCTTTGAATTTGGAATCCTTTAGTGGGATTGCATCATCAAATACCGGTTCAAGTTGATTTATTGGATTTTTAGAGTTATACATCCAGGACTTACCACCTTCTTGCCCCAATGTACCGGTGGCGGTAGCTCCATATCGTGAATAACGGTAAAACAAACCGTCGTAGCAAAGTCCTTGTTGCATCAATCGATAGTGATTTTTTTCAAACTAGATAGTGGACTTAACTCAAAATGGCCAAAAATGGACGTACCTGCTTCTTGCTGCAAACCCTTCAATTGCCAGGTGCCAAAATTTTTATTTGAAAAATCCCTTTGTGCGGGAGAAAGGAGTGGTCCGATTCGATTTTGATGTATGGATAAGTTATGTAAAATCATATTCTAAACACATTTTGCCTGTAGAAATTTTCTGATACAATGCACCGTTTTCGATAAAATAGGAAAAAAATGCATTTGTATGGTATTCGAAAACGAGGCCGAGGAATTGACATGGACTGGAACACCGTCCTACGAGGAGGATGATGGTCCGGGCGCAACCCATAGTAGAGTATAAAAAAAAGTTAGCAGTGCTTCAAAGATTAGCAAATCATTTGAGAAATTAAACAAAAAAAAAAAACAATATTACAGTTTTTCAGTGATTTTTTATTCATTCGATGAGAAATTTTTCTTGATTTGATTTGCAAAAACTGGTGTTATAAAATGAAACGGGTTAGTAAAACTTGATGACGACCTTAAAAAAATCAATTCATGATCCAAATTTGATTGGAAATCACAATTTTTTTTTCAGGAAAGTCCTTAAATTTAATACGAATTAAGGTACAAAAAACTCTCCGTGTCGGTTAGAAAAGCACAGATTTTAATTCTCCCTTCAAAAGTCATGAGCCGAAATTTCATTTCAATTGGTCAAGTCTTTTCAGAAGTAGTTAAAAAAGTACTTGAATCTGTAATTTGTGAAAATAACGCAAGGTTTTTGGAGAGAAACTTCAATTCGTCTAGAGCAGACGAGGGCAAGAGAAAATTAAAACGGGCCAAACATATACCAACAAGCCAAAATAGACTTCAGAAAATCGAGTACACTGTGAGAAAATGTCTTTTATAAAGTCCCGTCGCTGAAACATTTATTGTGCTGTGCGATTTTTAAACTGACTACAAACGAAGCTTTTTTTATTGCTTTCGCATTACATGACTTAGTTTTCTGCTCTGATATAACATTAGCAGTGCATGTAGTTTTCTTTAGAAAGTCTTCTTTTAATTTTGAAAAAATTAATTTTCTCCTTTCACCATCAAAATCAAAATCCCTTTTGTGCTTGGCTACATAATGCCTTTGCATTGCATATTTTTTGATGTGGGAAAGCTTAAGAAAACAAACCAAGCATTGTACGGCTTGTCCAGAGATTTCCACAAAAAAAAATCCTCCTCCCATTGATCTTTTAAGTTTCTATTATTATAGAAACCCTTCATATTTATTTCAGTGTATATGCGCAAATAACAAACACAACCTACTTAGTGGAGTGCCTGATGGCGAATGACATGAAAACAACTCAGAGCGACTGATGGCTGTGATGTGTTTTCGCTCATCGCTGTGAAAGTAGAGAGTTACAAGCACTGTGTAAGCATGATACTAAATTTGGCCCAGTTGCAATTGTATTATTTCGGTTCACTCAAACTGGGCCAAAAAGGCCATACTTTGCCCATGGCTGGTCTAGAGATAAAAATGCAAACACCAAAAGAATTTCTAGTTTATTGTAGAGTAAATTTATTTAAAAATAAATACCTAAGTCGATTTAAGAGTAAATTTAGAGCTCATTTACGAGTTTAGCGGAAACGAATTGAGCTTTAGCACCGAGACCCACTTTTTCTTTAACTTCCGTTAGCGTTTGTTCGGCGATTTTCGCTGCCCGATCTCGTCCATCGTCGAGCAAATAAACCAAATGGTCGGGATTCTTAAGGAAGTCCTTGATATTCTTTCTGATAGGCCGCAAATGCTCTACGACAGCATCAGCGACTCGAAGTTTATATTTCCCTGTGTCCAATGACGCCGCTTCCTCGAAAATTTCCGCAATTGATTGGCCAGACATGAGCGAATGAATTGTGAGTAGATTACTAACGCCGAGTCTCTCTTCCGGCTCGTAAGTCACTGCGGAAGTGAAATCTGTTATTGCTTTTTTGATTTTCTCCACGATAACATCGTCTTCGTCAGTGATAAACACGCAGCTTTTTGGATCAGGATCCGATTTGGACATTTTCTTTGATGGATCACGCAGAGACTTCACGCGCGCCCCAAGATGGTCTGAAATCATTGCACGGCAATGGGGGAATGTTATTCCGAATTTGTAATTGAAGACCTTCGCTAAGTGTTGTGCCAGTTGAATTTGCTGCACCTGGTCTTCTCCAACGGGAACTTCAGTTGATCTAAAATGGGAATTAATAATTATTTTATTAAAAATACTTTTTACAACCCGAATTTCTCACTTGTAAAGCAGAATGTCGGCTGCTTGCAATACCGGATAAACAAACAATCCCAGGGGAATGTCCTTAAGGTTACTGGACTTTTCCTTATACTGCGGCAAGTGGCTAAGTCTCGGCATCGTCGTGAGACATCCTAAAATCCAGCCCAACTCCGTGTGTTGTCGTACAGACGATTGAACGAAAAGAGTCGACTTTACCGGATCGATTCCACACGCCAAAAGAGCCGCGGCCATCTGTAAGATGTTTTGTCGTAGAGTTGCAGGATCCTGAATTGAATATTCGTTAATTATTCAAGGAGCATGAATTTTATAGTAACCAACTGACCTGTGGAAGTGTTATTGAGTGCAGATCAACGATACAAAACGTGACATCCTGCTTGGAGTTTTGCAGTTCTACCCATTTTGTAATCGCTCCCAAATAGTTGCCTAAATGAATTGATCCAGTTGGTTGGATACCTGAAAATATCTTCCGTGGCCATTTCTTTGATTGGAGAGATCCAATTTTAATGTAGTTTTAGTATTTCACATGGAATTCCGTTAATAAATGATTACCTTTGTTGAACAAAATCTCGGTCTCGAGTTGAAAACTGATTTTTGCAAAGAAAATCGCCGTAATATGCGCCACGAAATCATTTCCGAATATTGTTTTTCTTTGATTTATCCTCTGGATAATTATTTCCCGTCAGACATACAATAAATAATTCACATTTCGGATTTTTAGCTGAATTTTCCAAAATTATTTAGTCTGTCTGGAATCCTTAACCTCACTTTTTTGACAGTACTAAGCTGAAAATTATCTTTGGTGTTGCCATTGTTGGAACAATTTCTTTTGTGGATTTATTATTATGAATATGAAAATGTTTTAATTCATATTTATAAGATTTTTCAAAGCAGTAGTTAAATTTTTTATTGAATTTATTGATTGTAAATATTTTAATTAATATTTTAGACATCTCACAATGAAAAATCTTTGAATTTTTTGCCCAAACCAATTTTTAATCTACATAATTTTAAAGAAATTTCTTAAAGGATTGACTGAAATGTTTCTTCTGGTGGTATTTGAAATTCTGCGTTTTGTAAATCAAAGCGAAATTACAATATTTCGAAATCTTTTTCACAACAGAGATACCTCAAAAGTAATTCCGTTCTTTTTCTTATGAAAATTAATCCGTGGCTACTCGCCACCAGGAGGCGCTGATAAATAATTATAAATTTGTGGTTTTTTCAATTTCCGAGTAAATTAATTTATCTTCAGAGTATTTTGCAAAAATTTAACGTTACTTTATATTTTTAAAAGATAGGTTGAATGATTTTTAATATTTGTAGCTGAAATTTTGACTTTCTTCCGGTAAATAATATTCTCGAGATATTCTATTTACCAGCTAGGTGGCATTTTGAAAAATTAGCTAATAGTAAATCTTACAAGTCAGTGTAGTTTTATGTCTCGGCGATGGTGGATGTCGTTTGATTTTATTCTAATTTTCCAACTATTTTCGAGTCGTGTTTGAATTTCTCGGCAATTTTTTGTCTGGAAAAAAAGATTTCCCTTGAAAAGGACTTCAGCTTCCGTTAAAACAATCAAACCTTGTGATTCATTCATTTCAAAGCAAACAAGACGAAATTCATGTGAAGGAATTTTACCTGTACACGAAAAAAAATCCTCTGCTGCCAAGAATTTTTTTTGTACATTTTGTTATTATGTTATTATGTTATTTACCATTGCGTCCCAATTCAGTATTTTTTTCTGTGTCGAAACTAGTTTTGTGTTGAATTTCTCATCAGAGACATTCTGAATTTTTGTTTAAAGTGCAGTCCAATAATTTACCTTTACTACCTGTTCAAAAAAAAAAAATACCTGCGGAAATCGTGTTTTAGTTACGTGGTCAATTTTTAACGTATCGTATTTTTGTTAAGTGTAAAAATTGCGTTTCACTGGCAAAGAGTTCAAGTGTACTTAAAAGTCTGAATTTATTTTAATTTTGCGTGAATATTATTTGCTTTTCCAATAAAAAAAAAATAAAAATCAGCTAAAACAGGTGAATTTGATCTTCAAATAGAAATAGAAATAGAAATCACAATTCACTATCGGATTCGGAGTTATCTTGAATGTTAAGTTGAGTTTACAGTAGATCTACCTGTTTTTCTTGGATTACCTACCAGGGCCAGTTTCAAAGTGAGATCACCACCACTGATCGAGACAACAGGCCAACAACACAATAGAAAACGGTTGAGAAGAAAATATCCAGGTAACGTCTTAACAAGTGTTGGAGGCTTTCTTACAATAAAAGCCAGAGACGAAGATTTGAACTTTTGTGAAACCTCTTGAAAAACGGTGCAATCGATACGAAAAAAACACACGAAAAATGCTAGCAATAGAATTTCGTCGATCGTTTTTAATCAGACGATGGCGGAATTGCGGTTGATTGTAAAGGGGGAAAAGGTTTCTTGGGGATAGAGAATTTTGGCTTCTTTTGTTTGCATATTGCAGGCTGTGAATACAAATGTATTGTCATTTTGAAAACCGCATTGTTTTAAAAAAATGCTTTAGAAAATTTCGGTTTGTGGTTCAAAATACCGTTGATCGTGAGATCACTAGCCCAGAATTAAACTCGATATTCGAAATCAAATGTTTTTACCGCTTAAAAATAGCAAGTGGAGTTTAACCCTTTGTTGACAGTCGGTACATTTAATTACCACCAACTTTAAATCCTTATATTTTTTGCTTATCCAATAGTATCAACATTCTATATACGTCCATATACTACAAACGTAAATGCCACCCCTCCATAAAATTAGTTCATGTCTTTTTTTTTAATGCTTTCTGGAATCATTTTCAACGGAAAAAAGTCATGGTTATTGATTTATTGTAGTTGACTTCCTGGTCCACAAAGGGTTAAAAAAAAACTCACGATAAAAGTGTAATCGTCAAATACTCTATATGATAATAGACAAAATGTTTACTTTAAAAAAAATTACTTTAAAAGAATATGATTTTACATAACTTGTCTATACACCAAAATCCAATCGAACCACTCCTTTCCCCTTCTCCAAGTATACAAGTATGGGAGAGGGGGAAATGAGTGGTCCGATTAGTTTTTGAGGTATGGAACGGTTATGAAAAATCATATTTTAAACAGGTTTTACCTTAATAAATTTTTCGATACGATGTACAATTTTCGAGATAACAGGAAAAAAGTATTCCATTTGGCAGTGGTCCTATTAGATTTTGATGAATGGTTGAGTATAAATTTTTCAATATGACTCACCATTTTGGAGGAAATTGCAAAAAAACTTTGAAAATTTTATGGGAGAAAGGAGAAGGAATGGTGCAATTTTGCCCATTCGATAGCTTAGCCTAGCAATTTACGAGAAACGTAACTATACAAAATTTCAAGTCTCTAGCTCAATCTTTTCGAAAGTTATGGTGTTCACGGACGGACAGATGGACAAACAGACAGACAGACGGACATGCGGAAATTAAAATCTTTTGTCATCCCTAAAGCCCAATTCAGACTTAAGCCCAAGTCAGACTAACGATTGCTATTATAATTGCGATTACGATAGCGATCACGATTGAAGCTTCTTGATCAATTAGATTAAAGCTTTCAACGATAGGAACATGAAAACTTCGATCTCATTGGTCGAGGAAGCTCAATCGTAATCGCAATCGTAGTCGCAAACGTAATCGTAATCGTAATCTCAATCGTAATCGTAATTGCAATCGTTAGTCTGAATTATGTTTTACAACCTGGTGTAGTCCATTTTTGGGTCCAATACTAAATCTGATATTCTCCCATATTACATAATCATATGGAGTATAAACAAATGTTTGCACAGGGTTTTCTATACATCAAAATTATGCTAGATCATTCTCCCATTCTTCATAAAAACTGCAAATTTCTTCGGTTTTCTCGAAAACGGTCAGATTGTTGGTAGACTTTCTGTCACCTTTTCAATCAAAAAATGTTGTAAAGTTTCAAAAATATCGACAGAACTCTGCGCTTCTGGAGTACATTTGTGTTTTCTTGAATGTTTTTGAAAGATTTTCTTTTGAAATGTTTTCTTGTTGTTCACATCCGTCTAAAACAGTGGTTCCCAAACTCTTTTGGCCCACGGACCCCTTTTCATAGTCAAAACTTGCCCACGGACCCCTTTTTATGCCCGTATGGTGAAACCAAAGGGTATACTAACTTTGCCTTACCGTTTGTAACGCCAAGATCCCGTCATCGCACACAAAAATGAATTACACCAGTGTGTTTAGAATGACAAAAATATTTAATTTTTGCATGTCCGTCCGTCTGTCCGTCTGTCCGTCTGTGGCGCGGATTGCGGGCGCACGGATTGAGCTAGAGACTTGAAATTTTGTGCAGATCCGTTTTTCGTAAAATGCGAGGCTAAGTTCGTTAATGTGCAAAAATTGACCATTAAGGGGATGCCCCCATACGAACGAAAATGTTTTTTGTAAATATCTAAAAAACGGTGCATCTTATCACAAAAGTCCAAGAACAGAAGTTTTTTAGGATATGATTCTACATAAAACTCCCATAACTCAAAATCCGATTGGAATAAATTTTAAAAAATCTTATTGAAAAGTTTTACTTCAAATTCCTCTTTTTACTTCAAATTCCATACAATTGTTCGAATTTTAATACGAATACGGGTCTCCAATGATTGCCAGATTGGTAATTATAGTTCATAATCAAAACTTGCCCACGGACCCTGGGTGAAAAACTACATAAATGTTTAATAGAAACATAACAAAAGCTATAATTGCCAATCTGGCAATCATTGGAGACCCGTATGGTGATATTCGTATCAAAATTCGAACAGTTATACCAAAATTCCACTTTGAAGTCAAACTTTCCAATAAGATTTTTTAAAATTTATTTCAATCGGATTTCGATGTATGGGAGTTTTATCTAGAATCATATCTTAAATAACTTTTGTTCTTGCACTTTTTTGATAAGATGCACCGTTTTTGAGATATTCACAAAAAACGATTTCGTTCGTATGGGGGGTACCCCCCCTAATGGTCCATTTTTGCCCATTAACGAACTTAGCCTCGCATTTTACGAAAAACGGATCTGCACAAAATTTCAAGTCTCTAGCTCAATCCGTGCGCCCGCAATCCGCGCCACAGACGGACAGACGGACAGACGGACAGACGGACAGACGGACGGACATGCAGAAATTAATTATTTTTATCATTCTAAACACACTGGTGTAATTCATTTTTGTGTGTGATGACGGGATCTTGGCGTTACAAACGGTAAGGCAAAGTTAATATACCCTTTGGTTTCACCATACGGGTATAAAAATTACAAATTTAACTTTGATGTCTTGAATGGTAAATGGTGACGTAAAAATAAAATATAAATTAAACATTTTGTTGAAGAAGTATTTATTGAAATTATAACTTTTGTTCTAAAAAACAAAAAAAATTAATGACTTGGATGAACCTGATGGGATGTTATGAGTGTATTTCTGTACCCCAGAGGTAAACTGTCGTAACTGACATTTTGCAAATTACAGGAGAGCCATTTTTAGTTCGGAATTGCAAACTTTTTATTGTGTATAATTTTCGGTAATTATTTGAAACTTTTGTAGTTTATTTTATTTTAGGACATTGTTTAAACAAAATATTAGTTGATATAATATATACGTCCCCACAATGTAGTTACAACAATAACCCCAAAATCGCGGTTTTGGCAGTTACGACAGTTTACCTCTGGGGTACAGATTTATGTTCGGCTTAATGTTTGTGAGTAGCAACCGCAAATCCCCACGAGTACTAATTTTTAGTCGGTTTCTTTTTTTTGTGATGAGGCTCATAACGGCACTGAATCTACGTTCTACCAAATAGGAAGACGGAAAAGCAATCAACAGCTTCTGTTATTTATTTTAACTTCCATATTAATAAAAATGTGTCACAATTTTTTTTATTTTATATTAAACCTTGCGCGGACCCCCTGACGTTGTTCAGGGACCCCCAAATCAATTTTAATTTTCCACGGACCCCCTGGATGATCCCAGGGACCCCTGGGGGTCCGTAGGGACCACTTTGGGAACCACTGGTCTAAAAGAAAGAGTTGTGACGATGAAGTTTCAAAAACCCTCCTCCGATTTCCAAAACTCTGAAATGATAAAAAAATCCGATGAGCAGTTCAGATTTCCTCTCGATTGTGTATTAAATTTCGAGAGATTTTGTACGGTTCCAGTTTGATGGGGTTTTCAGTGGAGGCCACAGACAGGTAAATTTACCTTTGGAGTATCGGCAGCAACAGCAACAGTTCAACCACATTCAACAACACATCGAACGTGCACAGTTAAAATGGCATATCGGTGAGGAAAATAGAAAAGCAAAAGCAAAATGCTAGAAACCTCGGATTGATAATTTCCGTACCACCTGGCGATCGCACGATTCACCTCTTTTTTTCAATTTTTTTACCCATCTTTGCTTCTTATGGTTTTTCTGCTCTTCGTTGGATTTACCTCTTATTTGCAGAGTTGATCTTGGGATTGATTTTTTCCCCGTAAAATATTGCCGCTAATAAAGTTGTGCTAATTATAAAGAATGGTATGAACAAAAGCGGTCCGAAATTTTAATCCAATTTGGTTGTAGACATAATAATGTTGCACCAGCGAATTTTTCATCCCCAAAATTAGGGAAAACTTTCCTCTGCCACCGACCGGTCTGCATTTCATGATACCCGGCGAGGGGTTAGAAAAAAAAACCTGCGCCTGCGTGATTTTCGTCCTTAGACGAAATTCTCCTGCTCCACTTTTTCAGGTCTCTCACCATGGAAATGCTTTATCAACCTGTCAGGTGAAAAATACCGGTATATAATGTTTTCGGCTTTCTTAGAAGCGAAAGCGGACAAGTCGTCTGTCTTTCTGGTCATTTGTTTTGACGTCGAAGGACACACCTAAGACTAGGACGGGTGCAGCCACAGGACATAATTTGGCAAAGGGGTTCGACAGAAGGGGAGGTTTTTGTGTTTATCTTTTGTACAACATCTGACCTTATTTTGCTTTTAGCGGGAAAAGGGCTTCTTCTCCTCATCATGCCATCATATGTTTTTTGTCTGCCACGTTCTTAACCCGTTCGGTACATGTTTTTTTGTATGGGGGTTAAAAATACTTTATATACAAATTAATGATTAAGCTATTAGTATTCATTTAAAACAAAAAAAAAATTTGAAAAAAAAAATTAAAAATTTTAATTTTTTTCAAATACGTCCACTGTGGTCCAGCTTTTTACTCAAAAAATCAAAATTGGGTCCCAAATGCACTTAATGGTGCACTGAATGAGAATAGAGTGTTGAAAATAAATAAGTAATAAGTAAATTCAGATTTTTAACTGCGTTGCCATATGGCATCAAAATACCGAACGGGTTAACGGGAGTAGTTTGCTTAAAGTGTGTTTTGTTGTTCGAGGAATCGCTTTGTATTTAATTCATACAGGGTGCAACTTTTGTTTACATTTTGCTTATGACGATCCACTTATTGTTTTTACATTTTATGGCATCATGAGGTTATTTTATGCTTTTACATACTTTTTTTCTGAAGAATTATTCATAGTGCAAACTGGATGTTACAAGAATCCGGTCGATTTTTATGATAGACCAAGCGATGTTCTCATGCACAGAAAAAATCGGCATAGGAAACGTTCCTATAAAATATGGGAAAGCGATTATAGGACTCGTCACACCATTTTGTAGCAAAAGTTTTCATAAACATTGAAACTAGTCCTAGTTTTCGTGGAATCATCACTATGTATAAAGGGCTGAGAGAAGAATGGATATATTCCAACAAAAGTAGGACCTGTTCCTAGTTTTTATTGGAGACGTTCCTACACTGAAGGGGAAGCAACGCTATATTATGGAATGGAATCGTTCTCATTGTTTTTAGAAGTGACTCCCATGTTATGTAGGACTCAGACTTACGAAAAATTGGAACGAATCCTGAATGTTGGCGGACTCATTCCTATGCAAATTGGATTCAGCGAATATTGTAATTTAAGCTATTTTTTTCGATTATAATTCACATGTGGTTTGCGAACTCGTGGTTTATATAGTTTGGACCTGTCCACTACCACACTCTAACACTTTTTTTAATTACAAGGAATTTTATTGCTCGGGCTGTTTGATATCTCGAATATTTTTAATCCCCTCGAACTTCCCTATCTCGTATATTCGATAACTCGAATTTTTGTCTGTCCTCTTTAGATTGTACAGGATCCAATAAAAAAAAGTATCCGGTCCTATTTGGATAGGACTTGGTGCTATAATTATAGGAACGAATCCTATTTCAAATTAGAATGTCGCTAATATATATATAGGTATATATAGGAGAGAATCCAATAATCAATGGAGACATTACAACGTTTTATAGGAGTCGGGCCTTTCATTTTAGGATTGGGTCCCTTTCAGAAGGGAGTGTTGCCCAATTTTTTGTCGTAAAAAAACACTTTGGAGTTTGTGCCATAATTTTGGGAATGATTACACAAAAAAAGAATACGACAATTTTTTTGTTGGAATGTGTCCTAAAAAATTTGGTTAAACAGTTACCATTTTTTTATAGGAATCACTGCCATGTTTTGCCACTATGCCATTTTTTCCCATAAATATGGGACTGGAGCATGCAATTTTGGTGGTACGGTTCCCATATGTTTTTTCCGTTGGTTATAAATCATTTTAAGAATAAATCGGTTCAGAGTCATGGGTCCTGATATTACGTGAACCTCCTGATATTACGTGTCACGGGAATTACGTGAACCTCGAGCTAAAAATTACAAACCGTCCGATTGATTGTAAAGCATGGTTTAGATTTTATCTTTTAATTCATTTTATAGGCAACCGTTAAAATTGATAAAACTGCTTAAAAATCATGATTGATATTCTATGGACAGCTTCTTCAATACTCTTCTGAGATCTCGGCGATCCTGACTGTTTGCCAGAAACGTGAAATAAAAGTTTAAATTACATGAATTTCGGCTAGAATAAGTAATATTTACTAGAACAAGTGATATAAGCTCTTATTTAGCTGGCTTTCGTTTCCGCTTGTTTTTTTGCGAGTTTGTCAGGGGCAAATCTTGTAATCTAATTTTGACCCACTTCTACTCATCCGATTCACTTGAAATTATGCAAACATGCGTAACTCCGATGATATTACAATATTTTGACTACCTCGTCCTTGTAAGGATAAGAGAATGCCCTGTGAGAATAACGTCAAAATTTGCGGAAAAAAAAATCTCTTCTCGGAGTTCTTGGGGTCGCTGAGTCAAAAAGTCCGTAAGGATATCTCAAAGGCAAGGACATACATATATTCGAAGATAAAAAACTATAAAACAAAAAAACAATCAAAAAAGCTTTATAAAAAAAATTATACAATATTTAGGTACAGTCAAAGTCTTTTAACTCGAAATCCCTGTAATTCGAATTTTCCTCTAACTCGAATTTTTTAACCTTTTTTTTGCGCTCCCTTCATTTTGTTTTGAAAACTTCTAAAAACGAATAAATATACATAGACATATGTACATGGATTTAAAAAAAATGGTTCAATTTCTTTAACTCGAAACGATTTTTATGGCAGCAGATAATTCGAGTTAGAGGACTTTAACTGTAGTTATTACAAAAATGTCTTTCTGTCTGTTATGGTAGGTTTCCTGAAATTTTTTGCGGCCCCTTAATGAAGCCAGCAGGCTCTTTTGCTTGGATTTCACCCGCAAGCTCGATTTAGAAGTCGCCTATCATTAGTCCTTCATTATATACCAGATTTGTATACAAGATTTCTCAAAAACTACTGGAACTAGAATCATGAAATTTTACAGGCATGTTTAGTCCTAGAACAGAACTATCCTATCAACTTATGGTAAAATCCGTTAATCGAAAGTAGCCAAAACGGCGGCTTTTAAAAATATCGCAATTTTGTTTTTTTGCAATTTCCTTCGAAACTATGCACTTTTCAGTAGTTTTGTATTTTACAAAAGTTGAAGACCGTAAAATTTCCTACTCTTTTGCATTTAGAACGTAGATTTTGTGTAAGACCCTCATGTGCTGTTCACATCAGACATTTGGATATTCAATTTCCAATTATTTCCACTGCATTATTCATCTGGGAAATTTCATCCATTTCACATCCTTTCTAATTTATATGACGGAAATCGATATTTGCAATGATGTCAGCGAAAGAGATAATTGCCAAGAGAATATTACAGATGCACATAAAATATATTCAGGGCAACTTCATTTTAATATACATGCATTTCAAATGTTTTTGTGTGGGTGGACTTTCATTGTAACAATTTTCGCCTATCTTTCAAAACTTTTAGAAATATTTAAATCACGTCTGTTTATACTCTCTATGAAAATCATATAAGAGTTAGTATACCGTTTGTAACGCATCGAACGAATCATCGGACACAAAAATGAAATGTGGTGTAGTAGAGAGAATTAAAATAGTGAATCTAACTACTTTATAATGGAAATGTTCGTCCGTCTGTCCGTCCGTCTGTCCGTCTGTACTTCGTCTGTCTGTCGGTCTGTCTATCCGTCTGTCTGTCTGTCTGTCTGTCTGTCTGTCTGTCTGTCCATCTGTCTGTCTGTCAGTGCGTCTGTGAACACCATATCTTTCGAAAAAAAATGAGCTAGAGACTTAAAATTTTGTATAGTCACATTTCTCGTAAATGGCTAGGTTAAGTTCTTGAACGGACAAAATTGGAACATTCCTTTCTCCCTCCCCCATACACACGAAACAGTTTTTCCCAATTTTCTAAAAAAACGGCGAGTCATATTGAAAAATTTATAAAAGTTAAATATCTTTAGAATAGGATTTTACACAACTCATCTATAGACCAAAATCCAATCGGATGCCCCCCCCCCCCCCCCCCCCCCCTTCATACAGTTTTTATGGAATACATTTTTCCTGTTTTTTCGAAAACTTCATCGTATCGAAAAATTTGTAAAGTTTAGAATATGATTTTACATAACCGTTCCATACATCAAAATCCAATCGGACCACTCCCTTCCCCCTCTCCTATATAAGTGGATTTTTGTAAAATAAACATTTTGTCTGTCATTATATAGAGTATTTGACGATTGACCCTTGGAAGTTGTAGCTTTTCTTATGTTTAATATTCAAATAGATGAATTTTTAAGGAAATTATTGCTTTTTTTCAAAGGGCTGTAAATTTTCGAAAAAGATTGGGGTTTTTTGAGCAAACTTGCATTGCAGCTTTTCTTATATGTATGTTTTCATTTAGAAATTAAAATTTGAATGACCCAAAATTTTGAAACATTTTTTTTAGAAAACCCAAAGATTGGTTTTCGGCTCGAAGACCACCTAAAGCCAGTCCGAGCCCTGCTGTTGACAGGCTCACAACCGTACAAATGTTGATAGTTTGCAGATAATTCGCAACTAAACTTGGAATGCCTTGGAATGTAGTGCCATTTAAGCAAAATTTAAAACTTACCTACTTTAAAATTCTTACACTTAAAACAAATGCATTTTATCAAACCTAATTTAATCAAGATCCTGACTTGAATTTCTTACATAAAATATTAGTGAATAAAGAGCTAAATTTAACCTTGTACGAGCGCAACAATTTTTTAAACTCATCCAACTGAATATATTTTTGGACATCGCCGTGATGCATAGACACTGAAAATATTCCACATGACTCTGTATGTCACGAAATATATTGTATTTTTTTCTATATGTGAATTTATACAACCTTGAGATTTGTAAGCATAAGCCTAAGGTAAACATAGTTATTATGTTTCGTGTATTCTCCGCCAAAAATTATTGTTATTTTTTTAAAACTCATCTCATACCATGATGAGATTTAAAGAAAATAAAATTTCTGCACAATAATTCATTTAATAGTTATTCGGTTTCACGTGAATTATGTTGGATGTGAAAAGCAGAAGGGAAAATGTATGCCACAAACGAACTCATGCTTAGCGAACGCTCAATTACGCCTCTCAGACAACGTGTCGCGTATTTATTTTTAATCCGAAATTAAGTTCTCATATGTGCAAATTCGCGTCATGCGGGGACCAATCATACAATGTGCTAAAACTAAGAAACAGCCATAAGACATGCACAAACGATTTTAACTTGTGCCAACAGCCTTTTCTTTGGTTGGCTGCAATTTTGATGTTGTTTTTTTCGTTTGTTCAGCTATGAATTTATTTTTCTTGTTTTGTTCTTCATTTCCACATAATTTGCATGCCTTTGAGCCTGCGAAATCCATGAGAATTTAAAGTTGCACAGACATTTTTCATATATTTATGTGCTTAGCATCAAAATATGCGAACGGGTTTACCGTCTCAGGTCACTCATTTTCCAGAAATGCTTTTGTCACGTGAATTTTACCTTTTTTGTGTTATTCTGGTTATACTAAAAAGATGTTTTTATAGTCTGTGGTGCATCTTAATTAGTCAATTTGAAAGGACTTGTTTTTGGAGTATAGGCAGGGGTTTAAAAAAGTATGCTTGTGAAAGCGGCATTTTTTTCATAAAACCTTAGGCATTCAAAAAAAAATTTTTAAAGAAAAAATTTGAAAAATCATAAAATGAAAAACATAAGAAAAGCTACAATTGCCAGGAGCCAATCGTCAAATACTCTATATGACTATTTTTTAGAGTTCCAGCCAGAGCTTAGGGGAAGATCCTTTAATGCCGAAGCACAGTTCAGAATGGTCGGAAGAACGAAAGGAGATGTCGATTTATGTTCTCCTTGAACTTCTGCAGGTTATAGTCCGGGGGGAACACATTGGATGGTAAATTGTTCCAAAGTCTTGTCGTTCGCAAGAATGACAGTCAATATGTTTATTGAAAAAATCAGTATGTATAGAAGAGTGGGAAAGGAGTGGTCCGATTGGATTTTGATGTATGGAACGGTTATGTAAAATCATATTCTAAACACATTTTAACTTCATAAATTTTTCAATATGACTCACCGTTTTCGAGAAAATTGCAAAAAAACTGTTTCGTTTGTATGAGGGGTGGGGTGGAAGAAAATTTTTCGTGTTCAAGAACTTAGCCTACACTCAGAAAAATGTCCATGTCAACTTTTTGTCAGGTTAACTCTGACCTTACAGAGGTTTCTGTAAGCCCGCTAGCGGTCAGAGTTAACCTATCTAAGGTCAACTCGTGCAGCTCCCAATGCCCTACTTCACCTGCTGGTGGCTTAATTTCAGAATTTCTCCGACCACAGGTCAACTCAGTTTTACTTGCCCACGTGCAGGCGAACGCGCACCTGCCCGAGGCCAATTACGCCGTATGTAGGTCGTCGAGTTAGCCTCCATTTTTCTGAGTGTAGCCATTTACGAGAAACATAACTATACAAAATTTCAAGCCTCTAGATCAATTCTTTCGAAAGTTGTGATGTTCACGGGCAGACATAGACAGACTGGCGGACAGACAGACGGAAAGACAGACGGACAGATAGACAGAAAAACAGACGGACAGATAGAGAGACAGACGGACACACACGGACAGACGGACAGGTTGACGAACAGACAGACGGACGGACATGCGAAAATTAAAATCTTTTGTCATCCCTAACACCCTGCACTGAGAGAAAAGATAGTAAATTTAACTATTTTATAATGGGGAATCGTGACTATTAAGGTGCCGCTCCACATGTGAGTAAATGACGGCGAGAACCTCTCGATAGCAGCTACTCGCAAATCTACACGATAAGTCTCACCTCTCCAAAATTTCTGCAAAAGGGCGACTTTGAGGTGGCCGAGCATGGCTCGGTTTTCCTGGTACTCTATAAAAATGGATGTCTGTCTGTTTGTCTGTCTGTCTGTCTGTTTGTCTGTCTGTCTGTCTGTTTGAGATTACAAAACTCAAAAACTACTGGAGCGATTTGTACGAGGTTTTTTGCAAAATGATCTGCGTTGCCAGGAGCAGGTTTTTAGCTATGTTAGATTTTCAAAATTCGAAACGGAAGGTCCTGTAAGGATAACGAAAATATCCTTTTTCCCATTTTTCCACGGAAAAGTTGGCATTATGAGGTTTTTGGGGTCACTGATCACGAATCCGGTGTTGGAATTTCAAAATTCGAAACGGAAGGTCCTGTAAGGATTACGCAAATGTCCATGTTCCAATTTTTCTCGCAAAAACTGGCTTTGGGAGGTTTTCGGGGTCGCTGATTACGAATCCGGCGTTTCAGTTTCAATAACTCTAAATAGAGGTCCTGTAAGGATAACGTTTTTTCCCAAAAGTTTTTAAGTTATTTATGGTTTTTTGGCGTTATAAAATTTATACAAAAAACTTTAAGCTGGCAACGTAGGGTCTGCTAGTAGAATATAAAACTTAAAATTACTGCACAGCTTTTGATTTCCTTATGAAAGTACTTGTCCAACGTTTTCTTCAAATTAAAACTAAAACTTTACAAATTCGAACTTTTTCCAATGTGTGCGAGAACCATTCGTTCTAGTCTAATCTATTTATTGGACCCCATGATTTACTCGTATCAGCATAGCAATCAAATCACCTAAATTTAACGTGGCGAAGACTTCAATTCAGAATTTGCGTCTCTTAATTTTTTTTGTTTTTGCTTTGTTTAACATATCAACTTTCTATCGATAACACACAAAAGACTGATAATAAATACTAGCTCTGTTGATTTACCATAACAAAATAGATTAAATTTATGAAGGTGCAAAATCAAAGTTGTATAAATGTAGGTAATATTTTTTGTATAAACATAAACTACTTACTTGACGATTGTCTATGTTTAGATTCTATTCTTAATCTTATGACGCTTGATTGTCATTCTTGATTAATCTAATTATTATTTGTGTTGTTGTACAAACCCATTAGTAGCAGAATTATACTCTGTCTGATCATTTGAAGCTTAATTTTTGTGATTAATGGTTGTACGAGTAGGTAATCTATTTAAATGTATTTTCTGTTTGCTTTGCATTCACCTTGAAAAAAACTTGTTTTAAAATACAACTAATTTTAGTGTAATTCGAAACAAGTTTACTAAAACTTATTGAGAACCAAAAAATGTTTTCGTAGAATTTTTGAGATGTTTTCGTAGAAGTTTTTCTTATAATCCTAGTGGCTCTAATGGCATCGAAGATTTTTCGGGTCTCAAATGTTCTGCTGAAGTCGTTGAATAGTTTTTTGGGACCAAAATATTTTTACACTCTTAACAATTTATAACAATATTGTTAGACAATTTTTGCAAATATTCTTGGAACTTCCTAATAAAAAGTTACTAGCTTTACGAAGAAAAATCGTAATAATTCTTATACTTTTAAGTAGGTAGGCCAAATTTCGGCAATCTCTCCTATATTTGCCCATATTGCTTGTGCAGCTAACTTCACACTCGTGAAATCGTTGACTTTCGCCCCTTGTTGAGTAATATAATACTATAGTGCTCGAAATTTTATATAGAGAGGAATCTTCTGTCTAATAATAAAAATCGGATGAAACTCGCCCCAAAGATTTAGGAGAAGTAAGGAGCCGAAAGGAGCTATCCATAAAATACGTCACACATTTAGGGGAGGAGAGGTCTTCGATAGAGTGACGGCGGTATTTAATACTACACCAAAAAGCTGAAAATCGCGACAAAGCGTGATGTGGGGAGATCGTAGGGTTCTCAGATTTCAGGTGGGACAAAGGAGTACAGGGGTGTGTGGATTTGGTAATATTACATGTTTAAATAGTGTTTAAATCAGGCTGTGAAAAACCTGGGGACACGAAGACGAAGAGTAGAAGAGTCAAGACGAATACTTCTTATGAAAAAGTTCCTGAATTATTATTAAACCAGTAGTAAATTTTATGAAAACCAATGAAGGAATTTTTACTTTTTAAGTAAAATGTACTTATTTATTTAGTTTTTAATGGAGTTTTAGAGTAATTTTTCGGGTTTTCTTTAACACAGAAATTTTGCTGCCGGTTAGATGCTTTGTAATAGTAATAAATAAATATGTTCCCAAAAAACATGACATCGTAACAAAATTTTCTTGGTTCGATTTAAATAATTTTTTCAAAATTTTTGAAAAGAAGGACAAAAAGTACAGAGGGCAAAATATAAAATTTTGAATAAAGGTGCCGGGAATTTTTTTTCGGTCAGTAAAGAGTACATGCTCCCCCAAAAAAGAGGACGTCTAGAGGAAAAGAGGAACCCTGGGAGGAAAATATTCGGAAGGCGAAAGTCTCGAAATTTTTGCATAATTTATCTGAATTCGATTTTCCAAAAATCAATCGAAATGAAAAGTAAAATATGGTGTCAAGCTGGCAGAAGTTTTTTTTATTAAAATTTTTATTCCAGATTAATTTTGACTTACTTTTGGGTTTCACTTTCGTTGTACTTGCGTTGAAAAGGTCTGCCATCTTGATGATTTTTCCACTGCCATCTTGATGATTTTTCCATGCAGTTTTCGACGATTTTTATGCCCCCGGGTTAACTTTTGAATCAGTTGGGGTTTCACCAACGAGATCATCCCCCTGCAGTTCTCCGCCAAAAAAGAGCATATGGCAATGAAACTACACTCAGAAAAATGTCCAGGTCAACTTTTTGTCAAGTTAACTCTGACCTTACAGAGGTGTCTGTAAGCCAGCTAGCGGTCAGAGTTAACCTATCTAAGGTCAACTCATGCAGCTCCCAATGCCCTACTTCACCTGCTGGTGGCTTAATTTCAGAATTTCTCCGACCACAGGTCAACTCAGTTTTACTTGCCCACATGCAGGCGAACGCGCGCCTGCCCGAGGCCAATTACGCCGTATGTAGGTCGTCGAGTTAGCCTCCATTTTTCTTTCCAATCCAGGTACAACGAAAGTGAAACCCCAACTGGTTCAGAAGTTAGCCCGGGGGCATAAAAATCGTCGAATCCTGCATGGTTCTTTCCTAGTTGGAAAAGCGGAAAGCAGTAAATATGGAAAATCATGAGCATTTCACGTGATTTTTATGTTTTCCCCATATGAAATGGAAATTAAAATTCCAGCTGAAAATGTTTCACATTTTTTGCTGACTTTCAGATTTTTTTTTCTTTCTTTTTTTTTGAATTTTGATACTTTACAGAAATTAGAAAAAAATCCTCTCAATTTCGGAAGTTATGAATTAAGAAGTTTTTAATGAAATTTGAGAAGATTCGGGGAAATTTTTTTTTACTGCATATTTCCATGTCTCACCTGCTTCCGAAAATGGAACTCTTACATCTGCGGATAAAAATTTCCAAATATTACAACATAAATGTGTGTCAATTATCCGTTAAAGGCAACATCTGGAATCTCTTCAAATCGAAAGCAGTTTTTTTTCCTTGATCATTTATGGATTTTATTTTTCCCATTTTTGTAATTTGTGTCTATTTTGAGACTCGGTCAGATTAATCTTCGCCACTAAAGACTGCATTTTTAATTTCTTTTTCATTCTTTAATGCCGTCGCCCATGTTTACCACTTGAATGACCAAAAATAACCATGGATTTTTTTTTAGGAAAAATTTAGGAATGTTTTCAAGTTTGTCTGGAGAGTGAAAAATGTAAAAGTTTTCTGTGATTTATTTTTATATTCTTTTTGAAAAAAATGCGTGATCCACTCTGTCAAAAAGCAATTAATATACAATATTAAATGCGCCGCTTGAGATGTTAAAATTTGAAAATCAACATGAAATCATAGACACAGAACCGTTTATGCTTTTTTATGTGGGTATGATTTTATGCTTTTATGGCTGTTATATGAAGCGCCACACTCGATTGAAATATATCGGAAGTGGATAAGTACGTCGGAATCGATATCTTCCGGATGCGTGTGGTCTCTCTGCGTTTCCTGCTCTCAGTGTTTTCCTTTCCTTTTATATATACAAGTATTATTAATAATTTTAGAATCGATGATCAGTCACGATAATCGATCCAGTCGATTGGTGATGTGGAATTGGGGAAATTTTCTTCTACAGAAGCATGATCTGCCCGCATTTCGGAAATTGATACCATTTGCCGGCTTAATATCTTTATCTGCGTCTGATGATGTCACTTCAAACTGCTATAAATCTCAAGATTCACGATTTAAGCTCATCCGTCGAAGTGATTCTAATTGTTTCCAATTAACAATTTGCAATAAGTTAGTGAGTCGATTATTAGAACTACTTATAATAGATGACGATAAACCTGCAGCGGTATTGAGATTTCAATCTGAAACGAGGTGAAAAAACTCACGCGTGAGATTTCTCGCCGATTCTTTTCCACTTCACATTTGAAGATTTCTCGCCTATTCTTTTCCACTTCACCGCGGTATTGTGACTTTCCAAGTGAAATCTGGTACATACTTAATACAAATCTATTACAGAATATGAGAAATTTTAATCTTAAAGTTGTTTCTGGTTACTGTTTTGCAAATTTTAATTTGGCTTAAACGTAGTTACATTTTTTTGTATTATCATGCTAATATCTAAATATCAGTTGGTGTCTGTATGTTTGTCTGTTCCTCTTTCACGTGAAAACGGCTGAACCGATTGATCTAAAATTTAGCATGGATGTTCGCTTTAGGCCTGGTACTAACATAGACCTATTGAAAAGTAGTCCAACTGGTGGGGGAGTAAGGGGAGGGGTAAAGTGAACCTGGAGCTTAGTTATTCTCTTGTGTTTCTCTTTCGCGGGAACACTACCGAGCCGATTAGCTTGAAATTCGGCACAGATTTTCGCTGGTGGTCTAACTCTAATTGAAAAGTAGTTCGCATGGTGCGGGGAGTGAGGGAAGTGGATAAAGGAGGATCTCCATTGCCATGACTTCTGTAACTGCAAAAAAATGCAGAAAACTAGAGCAAGATAGAATAATATAGATCTAAATAGGAATGACTAAACACAAGTATAAACGCTTTCCCTTCCAGTTTAACAATTGTATAGCAATCATATCAAACGTTATGCTATGAATATAAGGTTATTATTATAGAAATAAAGCTATAGAGCTGTATAATTTTCAACCCCTCCATGAAAAATGACAGCTACGCTATAATAACACTTTGAATGTGTCCGTGCTCACTATTCACTTACAGGGACAATGTGTGATTGTAGTAGAAATCGCTATAAAAAAGAGGGGAAATTATTTTTGCAGTTGCCGACAAATTTTTGCAGTTGCCGACAAATTTTTGCAGTTGATTCTTCTCTCCCTTTCTCGCCAAGGTATCTTCACATAAATGTGTCTCTATTTTTTTGCAGTTGGGAAAAATCATGGTAATGGAGGGCCTCCTTAACGAACTGGATGAAAAGCGAGAAGCTGGTTTTATGGCCACTATGGACGCACCCTTAGACTATAATCTAGAGAGTGGACATCAGCATTTAAAAGACTGTCTACTGAATAGGACAGTCTATTAACTCCAATTATAATAGTCTATTAGGCCAGTTAGAACAGCTTTTTCTCCAGATTAGAACAGTCTGTATACAATTTTTCAATTTCTAAAAAAAAACACTATACGTCTTGCAAAATTTTTTTTGGTACCTCAGCTGTGAGTTTCTCACTTATATTGACCAATTTCAGTGATTTTGACAATTATTTGTAACAATGAATCAAATTTTCAAAGTTTTTCGCGCTCGTTTTTCAGTTTGTCGGCCATTTCTACGCGTCAAATTTGCCACTCTGTAGATTATAGGCTTTCTAACATTCAGTGTTGTATCAAACTTTAAGCATTTTTATTTCTCTCATCGAATATTAAAAATGCATTGCAAGTCTTAACATTACATTTAATTTAAATTATTATTATTTATTTTACGTGCAGTCGTAAGAACCACGTAATGTTTGTCATTCCTTCTATGGACATTAAACATAATTGATTCGTATTCTTCAATTGTTGTCCCATATAAGGACTATATTTGTGTCTAAACGAAAGCTTTTTATTACCTATTATTTAATTGATTGTATCTCCAATAAAGTGGCTATTCTCGGCGTGTGGATAAAATGTTTTGTTGCTGAGTTTTTTTTTTTTTGACCATAACAAGACAAATTTATTGCATTGAATAAGTTAATTAAAGAGCTTAAAATACTTCATTCATCATTTTTTCACAATATATCTGCTTAAATGTTTTATTTGACAATCTTTTATAGTTTGTTTGTGACGCAATTTCGGACAGGTCGTTCACCGAAATTTTGTTAGGAAAATGATTTTTTTAAAATAAAAGCATTTCAATTTTTATACTCGTATGGTGACACCAAAGGGTATATTAAATTTGCTTTAGCGTTTGTAACGCCAAGATCCCGTTATCACACACAAAAATGAATTACACCAGTGTGTTTAGAATGATAAAAAAAGTTGAATTTAGCATGTCCGTCCGTCCGTCCGTCTGTCTGTCCGTCCGTCTGTGGCGCGGATTGCGAGCGCACGGATTGAGCTAGAGACTTGAAATTTTGCACAGATCCGTTTTTCGTAAAATGCGAGGCCAAGTTCGTGCATGAGCAAAAATGGACCATTATGGGGGGTACCCCCCAGACGAACGAAAACGTTTATCTTCAAAACGGTGCATTTTATCAAAAAAAAAGTGCAAGAACAAAAGTTATTTAGGACATGATTCTACATTAAAGTTCCATACATCATAATCCGATTGGATTAAATTTAAAAAAATCTTATTGAAAACTTTGACTTCAAAGTGGAATTTTGATACAACTGTAATATCACCATACGGGTTTTCAATAATTGCCAGATTGGCAATTATAGCTTTTGTTATGTTTCTTTTTAGTCTTTTTGTATTTGATTAGTATGACTAAAAATCCAAAATTAAAAGGATAATCACATTATCCTAACAGGACCTTTCGTTAAAATTTGCGAAAAATTTAAGGAACAAGGAATCAGAGGGGACCCCAAAAACCCCCAGATGAGATTGTTTTCCGGAAAATTTGCGAAAGATCACGTTATCTTTACAGGACCTTCACTTATCTTTATAAGGACGAATTAGAAAATATTGTATTGTCATCGGACTTACCTTTGTGTGTAAAATTTCAAGTCCATCGGATGAGTGTAAGTGGGTCAAAATTAGATAGCAAGATTTGACCCTCGCAGGCAACCAGACAAACAAACAGACAACAAGAAGGACAGATCCGAAGGCAAGCTAAATAAAAGCTTTTAAAAAGTTTTCCCAGTTTGCCTATTATTTTTCCAAAGTGTTTATACCAGGAGTGTCCAACCTTTTAGCTTTCCTGGCCCCCATTGGGAGAAGACGAGTTATATTGGGCCACAAATAAAATATACTAACCCTAAAGATAGCTGATTAGTAAAAAACGTAGAATATTACATATTTAGTTAACAATTTTAAGTAATTTAAACTTCGTCTATATACTACCTAAACCAGGAATAGTTCGCCTATCAAGAATTTTTTTTAGAACTTCAAATCAATGGCATGTTTTTCGTATTTGATTTTGTCGACAATTCTAATAAAAAATGCAGAAGTAACTGTATTAAAAATAAATGTATTTCATGATTAAAATAAAAAAAAGCAAATCAGTCTTCAACAATAAGTTCTAAAAAATTCTTGATAGGCGAACTATTCCTGGTTTCCTGGTTTGGGTAGTATATAAAATCGTTTAACCTGATTGACTGACTGACTGACTGACTGACTGACTCACTCACTCATCAACGCCCAGCCCAAACCCCTGGAGCTAGAAATTTGTAACTTTCACAGTATGTCCCAACCAACACGTAGGCGCTCACTAAGACGGGGTTTTCCGAAATTTTACCGCTAAGGGGGTAAAGGGGGTTTGGGTGTTTTTAAACCGTGATTTTGGCCATGAATCCTGCTCAATGGGAGGCTAAAAAGTTTCACTCGGGGGTTTTTGGGGTCGCTGATCACGAATCCGGTGTTAGATTTTCAAAATTCGAAACGGAAGGTCCTGTAAGATAGTGCAAATATCCCTAATCAATTTTCCCTCGGAACCCTCTAATATTTTTAGGGTCGCTGATCTCGAATCTGGTGTTCGAATTTCCATATTCGAAATGGAAGTCCTGAAGTCATAAAGATTTTTTTTCAATAGTTTTTAAGTTATTTTTGGGTCTTTTGATGCAAAAAACTTTTTTAAAAAAACTTTAGCCCGGCAACGACGGGTATGCAAGCTAGTTAAATTCATAAAGTTTGTAAATATATCAGTTTTTGTTGGGCCACATTCAAACACGTCCTGTGCCGCATGCGACCCGCGGGTTGGACAAGCCTGGTTTATACCAGTTCTGTGCATCCAAAGCTTTGCCACGCAGCTTATACAAAAGTAAAGTACTGTGGGACCACATGTGTCTCACACGGCTGTCAACGTGTTAAATAATATAACAATGTTTGGATCGTCACTTTCATTTTTACTTCTATTGCAAACTTAAAAAAAAATATTTTCACATGTTAAATGTTTAAATAAAAAAAAGTGGCTGAATTTGTCATTGTTGTTTATATAATTAAAACAAAACGGAACCTAACTCCATTTTTTCTCTATTTGCTGTGAATCTCGTATAACGCGATTTGTATAACGCGGTATTTTTTTAGAACCCTAACTACCGCGTATTCGATGGCTTATTGTACTTGAATATTCTGTTCTGTTTACAATTCGTACACTAGCTATCAATATTTGAAAACCCTTCAGTTTTCAACTTCAGTCTGACACTGGCATAAAAGGTTGAATTTTTCAACATTCTCTCAAACCAAACACCCTTGACCTGCGTTATTTTTTTTTACTTCATTTTATTTTGTCATGGCATTCTGTTGAATTATTGTCTTCGAGCGCCAACGATATTTCCAATGCAATTCAATTTAATTCAATAAAAATTGAATTTAGTTCACCATATTGAACAATATTCCACACAAACATTGAGGTTAGTTTGATTAAAGTTTAATGAAGCCAGTTTCAAGTCGATCTCTACGTTCGCTGTTGTTCTTCGCGCGAAAAAAAAAACATTGCATTCCATTCGATTCTATGTGGCACTAATTTCATAGTCTTCCAGTTACCATCTTCGATTTATGAAACACGTATCTGACTTTCATTGAGTTTAAGATGAAGTAAGAACGGTGCAAAACGTAGGAGCAGTTATGAAGTTTGGAAAAGTGAATTTTTCAACGTGAAGCCATTAACTTTTAGTACGCTTGATTTTCAAATTTAATTCGCGCCGTCACGCTAGATGGCCCCGAATATATAGAGATTAATCCGAAATTGTGATTTTGCGTTATTTTAGTTTAAGTCTAACATTGTTCTTCGCCCATTCACATTGAATTCCTTGAGAAAAACCTTAAAAGTCTTCCCAAGTCCGTTGGAACTTCGACGCTATTTTCTTTTTTCTTGTATCGCGTCATGGCTGTTACACTCCTATAGTTCTTCTTTCTCTTTAAACCAAAAAGTAAAACCACCAAGCAGCAAATAGCGGCAGGCAGGCACCCCCTTTTCTTGTTGATTCCCAGCATTTTTTTTTGTCCATAAAAGTCATCGTCCCATGAAAAAGTCCCAGAAGCCATCGATGAACTTCTCAACAACCGGTTAGGGAAGAATGCAATTCTTAAGCGTTTCTTTCTGTTCAATGCCTATGTTTGAAGTTATTCTACTATACAAGACACGTTCAAGTACTTGTAACTTGTTAAAGTTTTACTTGTTTCTTACTTTTGCGTTTAGAATTCGTGTTAGTTCTGGGAATTCGTACATTTGTACGCATTCAGAGAGACTCCGATATGTCGCAAGTTTTACGTGGAAAATACGCTACGTTCACTTCCGTCGTAGTTTTCGAACCGGTCGATTTAATCGGTTTTTTATGGCATAAACAAATGTGGACAGCGATAATGGGTTGAAACGTCAGACATGGTAAATGTGTCGCAGACTGTAATTTTTAAAGAAAATAAGGTTACATTAAAGTGGCGGGAAACTCATAGAAAAATGAAGTTATTATTTTTCGCGAGACAATTAAGGCTGTGTGACAGTAGAAACAAAAAGCAGCAGCCAAATAACATAAATCGGCAGAGCAGTTGCTTCTTATGTATACAACTTAACATACATTTCGCCGACTGGTAAACATTTTTTTCGTTATCGACTTTCTAGACAATTTAAAGTCTGAAATTTTGAAAACTAGTTTTATTCGGTTCAAAAGTTAAATACGCCAAAATATGTTGTAGAAAAACTCTCCCACGTTTAGGAGCGACTAAAATTGATTAAATTTAACAAACATTTAAGCTCAATCGGTCGAGTGGTTTTTGAGTTAAGGGCTGTATACGTTACGCTGGCTTAATGCTTTTTGAAACCCTGCCCTACCTTCGACTGGCTAATTTAAGGCTTTTCGGACCCCCACTCTCTCGTCATGATAGTTTAGGGCAGGCTTACCCAACCCGCGGGCCGCATGCGGCACAGGACTTATTTGAATGTGGCCCAACAAAAACTGATATATTTACAAAATTTATGAATTAATGAAGTTTAAATTACTGAAAAATGTTGGACGCTGTTTCGCGATTTTTCCATGGAATTTACCGCCATCACTCTCTCTCCCCCTAAAAGTGTAACGTATTTTTTATACAGCCCCTTAGAGCTTTCCATTGCGAGTAAATTAAGGCTTTATTGTTACACTCAGAAAAATAATTCGTAATATTTATGAAAAATTTAATAAAGCCTATGAAAATTTAGACGTGATTTGGAACCATTGAAGTGTGGTCTTAAAACTTATGACAAATTACTCATTATTTTTCTGAAACGATTTTTCATAGCGTTTATGAAGTTTCTCATAGATATCATGAAGTTTTCAATAGAATTTATGACGTCTTTTCATAAAATCTATGAAATCTACTCATAGAATTTATGAAAGAAATTTCATTGATCAATCGTCTAAAATTATAAAAATTTCATGTTGGTTTTAAGTTCTTCCCCATAATTCCGATTTTCTGTGGTATTGGTATCTTTTTACTATTATAAAATCCCCTTGCTTTTGCTTCACACTTACACTTTTCTAATTCACATACTTACACAGGATAGAACACTTCTATTTCATTTTCCCAGCTTCCATTACTTTAACTTCCATTACTGCTAGTATACCCAATCTAAAGTATACATACTGACAATGAAACATTTTCAGTTGTGCGAATTATATCACGAAGGCAAATTTTTTCACCACTTTCATGAAATTTTCCATAAAAATAATGTTTATTTTTGCATAAAGCCTATGAAATGTCGTCTTTGAATTGATGACTTGTTTTTATAAAAAAAAATATTTAAATGAAAAACATAACAAAAGCCATAATTGCCAATCTGGCGGACGGACGGACGGACATGCAAAATTAAATTTTTTATCATTCTAAACACACTGGTGTAAAGGTGCCATGAGAGTAAATACGCGAATAACTCTCAAAACCTCTCGAGAGTTACTCGCAGGAGGTTGTCCATTTGAGAGTTAATTTCGGCGATTTTTCTATCGCTACTAGCGAAATCGAGATTCTAGCTTCTAGCGTTCTCGAGAGCTACTAGCGAAATTCAAACGTCGGTAGTATCTGGCGAGCAACTCTCCGAGAGTGGGTGCGTGTCGACTAGAGAGTAGAATCACTTTTGACAGCTCGCAAAAACTAGTTCGCGAGTTTTTGCAAGTTTCTGCGAGCGACTCTCAGAAGAGACGTGTCCATTTGCGAGTAGCTGCTATCGAGAGGTTCTCGCCGGCATTTACTCTCATGTAGAGTGGTACCTTAATTCATTTTTTGTGTGATGACGGGATCTTGGCGTTACAAACGGTAAGGAAAATTTAATATACCCTTTGGTTTCACCATACGGGTAAAAAAATTTAGGATTTTTGACACCGTCTTAAAAATTATGAAATTCTTTTTCTTGAAATGACTTAAGTTTTTAATAAACCAAATGATTTTTCTTGTATTTTACGTAGTTTTTTGTAGTTTTAATTAAAAAGAACACGTCTTAAAAGAAATGAAATATTTTCATAGATCTGATGAACGAAGTTTTTCTACACTCGAGTTTTTAGGTAATTTACACTCGAGTTTTTAGGTAATTTATTGCTCCCAATTTTGATAGATTTGTGTCTTCGACAAATGCCACATTTACCGAGTATGGTTAAGGCCAATTCAGACTAACGATTGTGATTACGATTACGATTGAGCTTCCTTGACCAAAGAGATTAAAGCTTTCAACGACAGGGTGATGCTTTGATCTCATTGGCCAAGGAAGCTCAATCATAATCGTAATCGCAATCGTTAGTCTAAATTGGGATTTAGCCTGATAGTCGAATGCATTACTCTGTTTAAAAAGACGTTTTTAAACCAATTGCAATTTTTTCCCGAAAGCTGACATTGCTATTATATTTAAAATTTCTTTGCTGAAAATGGATAAAAAAAGGGAATTACGTGTGGCTTTTTTCATTTTATGGTCAATATTGAGGAATAAATTTCGTAATAAAAATAATTGATGGCAATAGATGTCGGAGGAAAAACGTGGCCCTTCAATAATGATGACAGTTGAGCGCCATCGACATGTGGTAATACGCTATTAGGCCCTGTAATTAAGGTCGATTATTACTTGTGCGAATTTGTATTCGGCTATCAGACTTTAGACATTTTTTTTAGTTCAAGTGAAAAACCTATCAGAATCGGGATGTAAAAAATTTTTGATAACGAAAAAAATGTAAATAAGAATCGATTTTAAGAACTGTAATTTTTTTCTGTGGCATTATAATTTAATTTCTGTTGCCGTTCATAATTACTAAACTGATTGCACGTGTTTAAACCCTTAGCGAAATATTTGGTAATGGGCTTTTTCATTAAGCTAAATAAAATACCTCAACAATCGAATAATGTGGACGCCTGTATGTCATGCCTTTGTCTTTATAAATTACTTCTCTAATGACAAATCGATTGACTAGAACCACACCGTATGCTAAAACTCTTCGATACGAGGGAAAATTTCTTCAATTTGTAAACAGTCAAAGAAGTTTCTTACTATCGCCTGCCATTAACCAGCAACCAAATATACATTTCTTCTATGGCAAACTTTTCCAACATTCTGCTAGTTATATTGCTATACTCGTACACGTACATACAATCTACAAGCATTGGAAAGGGGATCAATGGTCGCAATAAAAATATGTAGAAACAATTTGTTTACCTTGTGACAATTTCGGCTTTTTATAGACCAAATGCGAGTAAGTATACCTGAACTATTCCTCAAGTTGAAGTTTTGTTTGCAGACGATTTCTTGTTTTTTTTTTTTTAGAATTAGGTTTTGGGCACCGACTGTCACCGAAAAGTAACCCACTTTAATTTTGTTATCTATTCCCAGGCTTAATACAGCTGTGGCTGAACCTCGAAAAAAAGTAACCTTCACAAGGTTCTTAGAATTGATACTTTTTTTTCTTATAATTGTATTACCCGAATTATTAATTGACTTTATTATCATTTTATGCGTAGAAAATGTCGATTCGTGCAAGGCTATACTGAATCATTTTTATTGGCGAAACGGATCCTGTGGTGAATATCATCGTGCTAATCGATGACAGGCAAATAAGTTGCGTTTCTTCTGCTTTTTTTTGCACAGTCGTTTCCTTTTCAGACTCGAGGATTTGAGGAATCCATAGAGAAAAGTGAAAACCAAGTGATTTTTCGTTTGCCGATAAAAAAATAATAAATTATTAGAAAGCAACATTTATGACAAGCATTCAAGTATCTATTAGTAGAGTTTTGGTTTAAATCAGTCCCCGATATAAAATCGATATTATTTTGTCACTTGTAGGAAATTTTTACGATTTATTGAGAAATACAAAAAAAACATTTCAATGCCTTTTCCTTTCCATTATTTTTAAGCATTTTTTATATAAAAATTCGAAAAAAATATTTTCCGGATAGAAAATATCTTGGAAATATTTTTCATACTAAGAACAAGCCTCTAAAAATTCGAAAAAAATATTTCTCGGTGGAAAAGGTTTCGGAAATATTTTTCCTACTAAGAACAAGCCTCTAAAAATTCGAAAAAAATATTTTCCGGATAAAAAAGGTCTCGAAAATATTTTTCCTACTAAGAACAAGTCTCTAAAAATTCGAAATAAGAATTTTCCAGATAGAAAAAGACTCGAAAATAATTTTCCTACTAAGAACAAGTCTCTAAAAATCCCAAAAAAAAAAAATTCCCAGATAGAAAAGGTCTCGGACATATTTTTCCTACTAAGAACAAGCTACTAAAAATTCGAAAAAAAATTTCACAGATAGAAAAGGTTTCGGAAATATTTTTCCTACTAAGAACAAGCTTCTTAAAATTCGAAAAATATTTTCCAGATAGAAAAGGTCCCGGAAATATTTTTCCTACTAAGAACAAGTCTTTAAAAATTCGAAAAAAAAAAATTTTCCGGTCGGAAAAGGTCACGGAAATATTTTTGCCACTAAGAAAATGTCTTGGAAATGTTTTCCTTGTCGACCCTGTTCCCATTACACGCTTCTTCAAAGTCAAACTGCCATATAGGTTCCACAGCTAGTCACTGTATCGGGTCGGCTACCGGCAAATGCCACTCTATCGCTACAAGATTTTCATGAAGCGAATATTTACGCAAAGACGAACCGTCGATCACCAATTTCTCCATTAAAGCAATTGTGGTTTTGCAGACGCATTATTAATCAGTGTGTCGTTCTCGTCACTTCTAACGCTTTTTGTACGCGGATGTGAATTATGGGTCTAAATCTTTACCCCCGATTGCGTAACTTGCTGCATTTTTAAGTCGCAAAGAACAAATTTCATGCGTCCGTACTTTTCGATGTTATTTGGGTTTACATCATTATTAAGGGTTGCCTATAAAATACATCACGTGACTTTTTGGCTTTTTGCACCTTGCGCACGCGTTAAGTATTATGAAATTTACCACTGTTATGAAATTTACCACCGCCGTCACAATGTCACAATTCCACACTCCCCCCTCTCCCACCCGCGTTCTTCTCCAAAATTGTGACGTATTTTATGAACATCCCCTTATCTTAAATTTAAGTGATAGTTTTTTTTTTGGTTTTGATACGTTTCGAAAGTAGTTTTTTGTTCTTTATATCCCAATTTTTAGACAATAAAAATTGGGCTTAGTGATTTTTTTTTCTAAAACCGCATTTTTTGACTCTAAAATGAAAAATTAGATATAAATCACATTTTTGGAGCACTTAATGTTGCCCTTATGGTCAAAAGTAGATCTCCACCGATCTATGAAATCAGTTTAGACGCGCATATTTTTTTCGTACATATGATTTTCATTCATTCTAATATTCGTTTCATATGTGGTTATAGCACAGTAATAATTGGTGAAGTGATTTATTTCGATTATGGTGACATCTGAATGAGTATCATGTGTTCGTGCGTGTGTATCTACATTGCCTGAAATAGATATGCGTGCGAGAGTTATTGAACTCGAACCAAAATGAAGAAGTGATACAGCAAATACATATTTTTTTTTATAAAAATCAAAGAAAAAATATCCAGTTTAGACGAATTAATTGAATTATTTCAACATAATTCCATTTAACGGAATATTAAATGAGAAAAAATGAAGCAGAAAGAAAAGAACATGGTTGAAGTTTAAGATACTTTTTGGTGGATGCTCCATTTATGTTGCTGATGGCATAATTAGATTACTGTTGCTTTGAAAATTTAATTATATCAAAAGAAATTTTTCGGTCCATTACAGGAGTTGATTCTTGAAAGAAAAGTTATAAAATTTTAGAAAAAAGCAAAGAAATGGGCAAAAAATTTGGCAATTAAAAATATTGACATATCAGAGAGGTTTAGTCTGCCTTGAAGTAGCAAATATTTGTAGCTTAAAAACCTTTAAAGCTTTTAAAATTTAAAGAGGCTTTTAACCGCTTAATGCTAGGGTTTTTTTTTTAGAAAATTAGGTCAAAAAAATAAAATATCAGGTTTTTATGTCAAAAAAATATCACGTCTGAAGTAATCCAACGCACTGAATTTTAAATTCCCGCTCGATATAAAAACAACACATTACTGGCGAGAGTTACTGGGCTTAGCGCATAAACGAGCACATAAGTCGAGCGAGAGGGTCTCGTTCAATATGATTGAGCGGTTAAAGCTTTTAAAAGTTAAAAAATAGATTTTCAAAAAGGGCAACCTTTTTAGGTGCCGTTTGCACTAACGAAATTTAGAAACTTATTTCCAACTTATGTCCAACTTAAATTTATTTAAGTCCCAGAATTTCTACGGTTTAACACGTTGGCTACCAGCCAAAAAAACGCTTATTCCGCTAGTATACACTGGGAAAAAACGCAAAAATCATTTCTGTACTTTGTGAGTCACCAGTGAACACAAGATCAATACAGACAAAAACGAACTCCATGCTCCACAAAAAAACCCCCTTTGTACCGCACGAGCGACTGCACTCAACCATGAAACTTGAGAAACTGACCGTAATGACAATAGTGTGTGTACACCGGTGACTCACATGGTAGCCAACGTGTTAAGTAGGCTAACCGCAACTTTTTTTTTAAGAATAGTACACGCAAAGGGGCTTAAGTGTACTTACAATAAAAAAAATGATTTTACATTGGGATATATTTTTATTTTATCCTTTTTATTCCCATTTTTTTTCCTGAGTTACTTTTCAAAACTCTTCCGTTTGAGATTCCACACGATGCGTAGTTCGTTAGTTTGATTTGGACAAAATGGCGTCTGTCGGCGGCCATTTTGTTTTGTTTTTCATATATTCATACACTAATATTGCATTGTCGTCAGAGTTAGGTATTTTAAGTCAACCGCGCCGGCTCAAAATTAGATTACAAGATGTGACCCTAACAAACAAGCTAAATAAAAGCTTGTAAAAAACATAGACGCTGAGAAATCCGGCTTTTTACTTTCTTATACATAGTATAATAGAGTATTGTATTCATTGAAAATTTTGACCTCTTAATTTTGCAAAAAAAAAAAATTTCTAAGTACTCCTTAGTCTATTGTAGCATTATTACAAAAATGTATTTCTGAGAAGAGTTTTTATAATTAGTATCAAAAATTTACATAGTCAAAAACTCAATTTAAAACTTCCGATTCAGCTGTTTCACTAATTTCATATTTGCTCTTTCTTGTAAAGTCCCAGTCTAAACACTCGGGCGAGAAGAAGAGCGGAGGCGGGCGCCTGAAAAGTCTCAATCTAAACACAGTCTTAAGCCTAATTAAGACTAACGATTGCGAGGCTTCTTGACCAATGAGATAAAAGCTTTCAACGAAAGAGATATGACAGCTTTGATGTCATTGGTCGAGAAGCCTTAATCGTAATCGCAATCGTTAGTCTGAATTGGACTTTAGTCTCTCAGTTTGTTAGTTAGTCTGTATCACAGAACTATATAACATAGAACAACTGTCACCATACAAAGCTCTGCTGAAAAATGGTCCCAAAAGTATTTCCCTCTTTATCGTACTTGAACGCATCCACTGAACTGTTTAAGGTCGCGAAATTCAAATTTAGTTTGCCGCGAAATTCAAATTTCACAAGTTTGAGACTAACTTTAGGCGCAAACAAATAACTTTAGGCACCAACACCATTCCGAAAGTCTATTTTCCTTTGACAGCTCACGGTTTAAACGAGAAGACTATATTTATTTTCATACGGTTATCTTGCTCTTACTTGACTCGTTTTGATTCACTGAACTGTATTGAAATGGGACCATTTGAGACAGCAAATCGAGCGATCTAGTATATCTATGGTCTGTATACAAGTTGTCTCAAAAACTAATAGAGCTAGAGCCATGAAATTTTACAGACGTGTTTGGTCCTGGAATGGATCGGTCCCCTCAACTTTTGGTGGAAATCGGTCAATCGGAAGTAACTAAAATGGCGGTTTTTTTAAACGCGATTTCGATTTTCTCTGTTTACTCTGAAACTACTCGTTTTTCAGTAGTCTTAACAGAATGCTTAACGGAGAGCTAAACAGAATGGAGCGTCAGCGGGAAGTGTCTGGGTCATTTTTTTTAAACCAATGCGGCGCAATTGAGGATGACAGAATAATGACGACAACGGCGCCTTCGCCGCTGAGTTTGAACCAAATCCAAAAAGTGCCGCGGCGGCAAATTTTTATTTACGAAACTGACGACTAGTGGCGCTACTATCTATGCTAAAGTATTTACAATTTCCACAACGAGGGGCACTACTATCGGTATGTTTAACTAAAAAACATTTGACAGTAAATGCCGCTGCCCGCCGGTGACGCTTCTCATTGTGTCAAGTCGGCGTCATCTGACGTCGGCACCATGCCGCCCGCCGTTGCCGCTTGCTGTTGACGCTCCCATTCTGTTTAGCTCTTTAAGAATAACAAAAATTGAAAAAAGTAAGATTTCTTTTACTTTTGTATTTTACCAGAACTCGATATCTTAAACCGGTATCGAGATATTTAAAAAAATCAGTTTTTTGCGATTGTTTCGAAAACTAACGGGTTTTCTATGGTTGTATGTATGAGATTAATTGAAGAGAATAATATTTTCCACAATTTCGCCCTTTTCTGTTATCCACTGTCTTTTGCCGTTATTGAGATATTTTCATTAAAAATTAAAAAAAAATAATAAAAAGATTCTTGCGAATTGCTTGCATTGCAAACTAACGGTTTTTCGAAAAAAAATAGTGGAAAGACGAATTAAAGATATTTAAATTTAAAGATATTTACATAAATGGATATATTTTACAATTATCGAGATATTTCAAATTTTGTAAAGAAAATCAAGCTAATATTTTACTTGTCAGGCTATAGTCTAAATTGCCCAGGACCGTAGATTTTGTATAAGAAAGTCATGTGCTGTTCAAATCAGATATTTTAGTAAATTTTCTCAGAAGTTTTCCAAAAATTTCTTAATGAAAACATTTTATTTTTACGAACCAACAAAAATTAAACAAAATAAAAAAATTATTTCATAACCTGAAAAGTTTTGGACATTGTTCAAATTTTGAGGTTTTCGTTGAGAAATTTCTTGAGAAAATATTTTTAGAAAAAATACCAAATGAAATCTTTTTAATGGAAACAACATTTTTTTTTAAAAGATAACACAAAAATTTGTGTATATTTCGAAATAAACTTTTCATAGATCACAAATGAGCTCTGAAAATATTTTTTAGGTTAGGTAAATAAAATTTCTTTGTTAATCAAAATTTCTGTTAAAAATTCTGTTTGGATGTTTTAAATCAAACGTTAAGAAATCTGGTTAGAAAAAAGAAAACAATTTTGAAATATTTTCTCGATGCAAATAGAATCTCCCAAGTTTAAACATAAAATTGTGGCAACATCTGTTTCTAATGGAGAAAAACACAAAATTTTCTCTGGTCATACTTGTTGTACACAGGCCGGTTTTCTCTACAACAGATCCATTTCCTTGACAAAAAAAAAAGAAAGAAAAATTAAATTTAAAATCTCTTTTGATTTTCCGTCTTATGTACATTTTGGGTTAAATAGGCTGCTTTCACTTGATTCGAATATGAAATCAAATTGAATTTTCGTATATTACATATATAGGTATGTGCTCGGGTAAAACACACAAAAATCGATAATAGATAGTCAGCTTATGATGGGATTTTGGGGAAAACATGGAAAATTCCGTCACAAAATGGAGCGTGGCCAATGGTCAATGGTATTAAATATTTTATGAAATCAAATCAATTATCACTAAGTTGTGACGTCATTTATGTATGCTCGAAGAGAAACATTGAGTTTTCTCCACGGTTTCGATATTAAAATATCGTATCGAATAGTATCTGAAAGATAAGTACTTGTTTACATATCGATGCGTTGGTATACATTTACCAACAACATGAAAACTGTTACCGGAACTTTCTATATTTTGATTACATATTCTTGATTCCGGGAAAAAATATGCCTCTTTGTGTACAATTCGGAAAAGTGCATTGCTCTCATTTTCTTAATTTTTTTTTTGCTGAGTGAGTGTTTTTTTTAAATAATTGGTTGTACCTCAATTGCTGAATGTTTCTTGGATTTCGCTGTCACAGCATTTCAAGTTGTTGTAATTAATCCAACTGTTCTTGTGTGTTTTTTTTTATCATTGAGTTTCGGTGATAGAGAGCTCCATTAAAGCACGGGAAAAACGTGGAACAAGTCAACGTAGAAAACCATAAGAAAAACCTGAGAGAGGAAAGCATGAAAATTATGCCGCGAAAAACGAGGTATTCGATGGATTAAGAAGACAAAATAACAAACTACTGAGCACCAAACGCTTAATGATACAATGACCTCACATACAAAACTAAGAAAAAGAAACAACAGCAATTCTATACAAGCATCGAGTATGAAACTCAGAAGTGGGATTACTTTACAGCAGCAACAAGCAATAACACGGGATCTATTGATGGGAAAATGGTTTCATTGGTTCCGTTTGGAAAATTATTAGATGGATTTCAACGTAGTTTTCTTTTTTTCCAACATTAAATAGAGTGGCATTTATGAATTGGGGTCAAAAAGTGTGGTGATTTTGATCGTTATTTGTCACACGTCGTTTTCGTATGGTTGCAATGTTTTAAATCACACGTTAATGCTGGCAGATTTTCAAGAATTCCTGAAATTTTCATTGGGCGTCCGACGGGGTAAATTGAAATTATTCTAGTGGGTGGGCGGTGTTTGAACTAGACCTTGAGGAATTCAGGAAATGCTGAAAATATTCGAGGATTTTTGAAAAAAAAACATAATTTTGTGAAGAACAAGTTTATTGAAAGTGTAATTAAAATTAATTATCAAAAAAAGTTTAGTTAAAAAGTGGAAAAAAACGGTTTTTTAATAAAAAAATTCAATTAAAAGTATACTTGTTTTTTATTGTGGATTTTTGCATTGACAATGCAAATGGTTTTCGACTGTGATTCAAATGAAATGAACATTTGTTTTGTTTTAGCTTTGCCTTTATCAGTCGTGAAAGTTTTTTCTGTTAAACCTGAATTAGGTCCAGTGCAACTGTGGCACTGTGTTATCACCGTGAAGGTTCATGTTTGTTTCGGGCTCAGGGGAGTGACGAAGCCCTCGTCAGACAGAGTGAGCCCGAAACAAACATGAACCTTCACGGTGATAACACAGTGCCACAGTTGCACTGGACCTAATTCAGGTTTAACAGAAAAAACTTTCACGACTGATAAAGGCAAAGCTAAAACAAAACAAATGTTCATTTTATACTTGTTTTGTATTTCAAAAATATTTTTGCAAACAGATTTTGTTTCAAAAAAGTAATAATATGTATATTTGCGCGTTAGTCATTCGGAAGACCATTGAAATTCAAAGTCAATTGAAATTTTACCGAACCAAAGATACAATGCGACTTTTGTACGGGTTGTAAATACGGCTGTTGAAAGCCGCGATTTTTCTATAACCCGATCGTGTTGAAAGGCGAAAATTGAGTACGCTGGGTTGGGTACTCACTCGGTTTCTGATTTTAAAACTGGGAACCAGTAACTCGAACCAGTAGTGCAAGTTCTTAGCTGCGGAATCAATTAAATACAGTTCTTAAGTTTTCGATTATAGTAACTTGGGTAGATAAAAAAAGGGTCGAGAGAGGGTGATCAGAAAGGCGGAAGTACAAGTGCTAGGTGATAAATTTCGGCCCGTGCAAATAGAGTGAAAATTGTCATTAGATTCAACGAAAAACCAGTTGAATCAAATAAAAAAAGTATTTAAACCAAATGATTATTTTTTTTTGTCAGAGAAAGCAGCGACGCCACAATAATGTAACCTCTCTTCTTTTATATTATCTCTCTCTGTTTTATTATAATTAGTGTATGTTGAAAAAATGCATTATATATTAATCTGTAGTAGCGCTTAATATTAATTTCAAGGAAGTAATATATAGAAAAAATTGTTATGGAACCTGGATTTAAGAAACCCAAGCCTAATTTTGTCTGTTGTGCCAATAGAAGAAGAAACTGTAAAAACATTTTGACACAGTTTACCAATTGATATTTTAAAAGTTTAGGTAATCGAATTTCCCTGAAAACTTCATTTGTACATACCACAAAACGTTTTCTAAGCGTTTCATTTGTCACAAGTTCTTTCTCTCTCTCGGCACTACAACCGGTTTCCGTTCTTGGCCTGCCGCAATTTCTCTCGCCAGAGGTCCCGGTCACGTGCCGATGTCCTCCAGTTTTGCATCCCAATTCTCTTCGCTGTCACAAGTTAGACTTTAATAAAAAAGTACTCGAACATTTTTATACTCTATATCAGTGCTCCGCAACCTTTATTTGCATACGGCACACCAATTTCTTCTCTGGAAATCCGGGGCACACCACAAAAAAAAACATAAAAAAATTTGTATATAAAATATTTATAATGAAAAAATTAAAAAAAAAATCCTGAAAGAATTATTAAATAGCTTTTTGAAATGTATTATGGGCCACTTTCCCTACCCCTTTGTAAGGCAAAGGGACAGGAGAGAGAAAGCCTGTGGCAAACTTTAGCGGCATGTCTTAGCCAGCTAAGCTCAGGGGAAATGGGTGTGGGTTTTTGCTAAAGTCCACCACAAAATAGAAATCGACATGCCTTCGTCGCGAGTATGATCTTTACCCTTCGCTAGGTCATCGAATCAAGGGGGGGAGGAATGGTCTTTCTCACTGTAACATAATAGCAGATCAACAAATAAATAAGGTAAGATTCGACACGGGAGAAGCCATCATACGGTTAGGTGGCCAAGGAAATATAATTGTTCCAATTTAACAGCAATAAAACAAATTTCCCTATATTGCAACAACCATGAATTTAATACCAAAAAAAAATTTATGACGATAAAACAATCAAGTTTAATTATTTTAAGTAATTTGATAGATTTAAATTGAACAAAAGAATAAACCTTTCATAAGCAAAAATCAACGATTTATGTAAAAATCAGTCAAAAACACTTCGCGATAATTTAATTTATAGTAAAATTTTAATTAAACTCACCAGGAAAGAATTGTACCTTGTATTTCCTTTTTGATCCGACCATGTGCGCACACTTCAGGATTCCTATTTTTTTGCTAAAATAAAACTTAAATTACGTAAATTAGCACAAAGTGTTTGATGATCACTAACAAAAAAATTTAATTTAAACTTGACAAACCAAACAAAATATTTTACTCTACTATTCAAAAAAACAAAGTTTAACTTTATCCCCCTTTATTTTTAATTAACCCCTTCTCCGATCCGTGGTCAGCGTGACGACAATTGATGCGGATTCCCGAAAGTGATGGAATTAAGCGCCACAATTTCTCCTTTAATCTGCGACTGGATTCGGGATCAATGCACAAATTTTTCTTCCTTCACTGGCTGGAACAATTTTCTTTTCTCACCATTGATACAAAAGACCAAAAGAAAAACTAAGTGGTCTCAAAGAAAATGTGTGAGACCTGTAAATTTGTTTAGATTAAATACTTCACTTTTTCTTTTTGAAAGAATCACTGCTTACCACTTAGTTAATAAAAAAAAATAGCCAAAAAAAAAACTTTAAATTCTTTTAAATTCTCAGAAAAAGCAATTTTAATTTATCTTTGCCTCGTTTATTTCCTTTAGTTTTTTTTTTTTTTATGTGATTTTCTGAATTTTATTATGTTCGTTTCATTTTAAATTTTCTTTAAACTTTTGCTCAAATTTTATGTTTTATTTTAAGTTTTAAACGAAAAACCACATTTTATATAAAAAAACTTTTAAATTATAAAGGGAGTAAAACAAACTTCTTTGAACTCCTCGAGGCTTGAAAAGGAACTCTTTACTGAGCTTGGCTTAAAAAAAAATCCAATCCAAAAATTGGATTTTTTTTTTTTTTATTTTTGCTGTTTTTGTTGTTTGGTGAATTTGGGCTGAGCGAGTAACTGCTTCTTCGTTTCGGACTTTGGATTTGTGCATTGATCCTGAAAAATTATTTGGCGAAAACAAAAGTTAAACGTTCCCTTTTTTTTTAAAAAAAAAAGATCATTTGACAAAGCGTTTGTTTGTTCATTTCTCTTTGCGCCGTCCGCGAATCGGAGGCGGCCCTTTTTCAAAAAAAAAATTTTGTTGCAAATTCGGCAGCTGTGCATTTTATTGCTGATTTGCAGAAAACCTTGTTTCTATGGGAATAAGAAAAAATTTGCTTTTCACCCTGGCAACCGTATCAACACAAGCTGGTTTGTGTTTCATACCTGAGAGACAAACAAGCTTGCAGGATGCCGGGGGTTTGAAATTCATCCCTTAACAACGTGGGGCTCGTCCACCCCTGAGATTTTGGTCTCATGCTCACAAAAGAGCTAGCCGGGCAATCATCTTGTATAACAAGGATTCTATAAACACGGAAAAAAAATCCTAAAACATTACACCTAACAACAAAGCGCCATAATTGCTAATGAACTAATGAATTACGAAATTTACATGTTAAAAATATCATCAATGTAAAGAATTGTCCTATCTACCATATTCTAAGAGATACAAATATGCAACAGAACCAAAATAAAAAAAAATTTATGTCACTACCTTGTGAAAAGGAATCTGTGAAAAGGAACTGCAAAAAAGAAAGTCCTAGTTTTAAATTTTAAGTTAAGTCCGTAAATCTTTAGTGTGGAAAATGCCAATCCTTTTGCCTTGTAGATCTTCAATTTCGTATAGGGCAGTGCCTACGCGTCGAACAATCCTACACTTCAGAAATTTTTTGGCCAACTTGGCATTAAATCCTTTCGAAAAATCACTTTGAACAAAGTTCCGCCTATAAATTTCCAGTCCAGGAACATATGTGACTGGCCTGACTCGGAGATTATACCGTTTTTCTCCTTCATTGTGAGCTTTTGTTAAACTCTTCTTCACCCGTTCTCGAACCAACTTCAACTTATCTTCGCTGGGCAAAATATTTGTGTCATCTACCCCAAGCCTTTTTAACTTATTTAACAATTCGTAGGACGAACCATGGCAAACCATGTGTTGCCCGAAAAGCACATAATAAGGTGAAGTATCCAAGGACGAATGAAATGCGCTTCTCAATGCACACGCTATGTTATTGATATTTTGATCCCAATTGCTATGATCATCGCCGATGTAAGTTCTGATAGCTGCTAACAAACTCCTATTCACGCGTTCTGATTTGTTGGACTGGGGAGAATATAAAGCAGTCAATGTGTGTTTTATGCCATTTTCCGCTAAAAAAGCTTTCATCTCCTTCCCAACAAATTGTACGCCATTATCGCTACGAATTGATTCGGGAGTTCCAAAAATCGCAAACACATCATGCAAAAATGCAATTATGTTGCTAGCAGTAGCTTTTCTAAGAGGCTTAAAAAGAGGAAACCGAGAAAAGTGGTCAAGGACAATCAATAAATAGGTATTTCCACTTTTGCTTCGCGGGTAGGGTCCTAACAGATCTACATACAAATATTGCCATGGTCTATCTACCCGTGTTTCCGCACCCATAGGTGCTCGAAGAGCAACATTTGGAGCCTTTGATTCCTTGCACTGTTCACAGCTGGCAACATAATCTCGGACTTGTTTGGCCATCTTGGGCCAGAAATACTTTTGCCGAAGTCGGCTCAAAGTTTTCTGTATCCCTCCATGAGCTGCTTGTGTTGGATTATGGGCACTTACTATCAAACTTTCGGTGAGACCTTCTGGAATGTATAACTTCCAAAGATTTTCTTCTTCTTCCGGACTTCCTTCTCGAAAGTTCGTTCTTTTATAGACTAAGTCGTCGAGAACGCATAAATCCGGAAGCGAATCTGCATTATCTAAGATAGTCATTTTCAATTCTGTGTATTCAGGACTTTTGAAATGTGATGAAGTAAAATCGACCTCTACCATATGATCAACGAGCTCGTTTACTTCGTCATATACACGGGACAATACATCCGGTACGACATTCTGTGAGCCCTTGCGGTGTTTGATCTCGAAGCTGTACCTTTGCAGTTCTAAGCTCCAACGGGCTAATCGACCACTCAAGTTTTTATGGCTCATTAGCCATTGAAGGCTTGAATGGTCCGTAATAATTGTAAAGTTATAGCCCTCAATATATTGGCGGAATTTACGAACACTTTCAACAACCGCAAGGCACTCCAGTTCCGTCACCGTATAGTTTTGTTGAGCAGAGTTCAACTTTTTAGAAATGAATGCTATTGGATGCTCGAGACCCTCATCATCCAACTGGAATAACACTCCACCGATACCATACTTGCTCGCATCCGATTGCACAAAAAAGGGACGACTGAAATCGGGATTAACCAAAATTGGAGCACTCGTTAACCGATGTTTTATATCATCGAATGCTACTTGCGCCTCTTCAGTCCATGTAAACTTCTTCTGCTTTTTGAGTAGATTGGTTATCGGAGCAGCGACGGTGGCATAGTTATCGATGAAACGCCTATACCATCCTGACAAACCCAAGAAGCTCCTGACTTGTTTTACCTTGGTTGGGGATGGAAACTTCTGGATTGCCTGGATTTTCTCTGGATCGGTTCGCAGACACCCTTCGCCCACAATATACCCGAGATATTTCACTTCTTTCATGCAAAATTTGCATTTCTCGATGTTTACAGTGAGTCCGGATTCTTTTAAGGCGAAAGCTAGAGCGGCTAGTGCTTCAAGATGGGTCTTGAAATCGGGAGTTGTGACCAGAAAGTCATCTAAATATTTTCGGACAAATTTTCGGAATTGCCAAGTCATTTTGTCAATAACTTTGTCTGCAAGTTTCGACATCGAAGCGCTGGAATTACATAAACCAAAAGGGGTGACGGTGTATTGATATAAAGGACGCCCCGGAACACTAAAGGCCGTTTTGTCCCTAGAGTCCTTTGCTAACGGGATTTGCCAAAAGGCGTCTTTTAAGTCAATACTCGTTATAAAATGTGCATCGCCCAATTGGCTTAATATCCACTCAATGTTTGGAAGCGGGTATGCATCCTTACGTGTTACAGAATTTACTTTTCGTGAATCAAGGCAAAGTCTTATCTTGCCTGGCTTTTTTACTAAAACTACTGGCGAATGCCAGGGACTTTCACTAGGCTCTATAACTCCCATTTCCAACATGCGATCCAACTCGAGGTACATCAGCTGAAGAATTGCTGGAGACACGGGATAAGCACGTTGTTTTATTGGCATAGCATCGCCCACTTCAATGCGATGCTCAACCAATGACGTCTTTCCAAGTCCTTGTTTCGCAAAATTCGGAAATAATGAAATGATTGCCTCGAGTTGTTGCGCTTGTTCTCGATTCAATTGGTGTTGCACCGAAGGAGCATTTTCAGGTGGTGGACTTACAGAAATTTCCTCGACAAAGGATGGGACGATTCCAAATAAATGCCAAAAATCAATTCCGAGGTATAATTCTTGACTTAATGTGGGAACAATGTATAAGGTAATAATTTTAGCTCGGTTTTTGAAAGTTATGTTAGTTTTAATGTAGCCTATCACCGGTTGAGGCTTACCATCTGCCGTACTTAGAGTGGAGTTAAGTTTAGACCAGCGTAATCCCAGTCTCTTTAAAAACTCTTCAGAATTGGCACCTAAGCAGCTGATTGTTGCGCCACTGTCAAGTAACCCTTTTATACTATGACCAGCAATCAGGACATTTGCATACGGACGAAGATCATCCACAGCTGAAAGGGTTGAACTTTCAATTTTTCCGTGCATGACCTTTTTACGCCTCCAATAATTTCGATATCTAATGGTGCGCTTTTTGGGTGATCTAGGATAAGATATTGGATATAATATTTCCGAGATATCACCAAAAATTCTTTCTCTGGCTTGATTATATTTTCTAAGACGCTCGGCAAAACTAGGACGGACTCGATTGACGGTACTTTGATTGGACTTGGGTTCAGGACTAACTTTTGTACTTAACAAATTGACATGACTTAAATTACGACATGAGGACGAACTGACAGAATCAGGGCATGTTTTGTTTATTGACGGACATGGTCCAGGTTTTGTTTGGGCTTGGAACGCATCATCCCGGACGCGGATGCGCTCGGAATCGAGTTTTTCGACTTACATCTCTCGCATCGGGATTTGAAAATATTTGGCTCTCCGCAACCGTAACAGAATTTATTCCAGACTGACGAAGGACAACTCATGAAACCGTGGCCTAGTTCACGACAATTCCAACATTTCCACTTTGAAGTGTCGACGTTTTGAAAAGCGGCCACTTCTTCCTGAAGTTCCAAATCGTTAGAAACTAAATTCTCGACAGAGTCGCCATCGGAAAGCTCATTTATCCTTGCGTTATGCACATTAAATTCAGGCCTACGACCACTAATCGGATTTGATGAAAAACTACGAAAATATTTTTCGGCTTTCAAACACAAATCGCGTAATTGAGAAATGGTGGATGCTGGTTGGTATAATACCATTTGCAAGATTTTCGGCTCTAAGTTCTGTTTCATGACGCTAACCAATTCTGCTTCTGCCATGGGCACTTGCATCTGGTTGGCAATCGCGATCACATCCTGACTATATTCAAGAAAAGACTCCCCTCTTCCCTGTCTTCTTCTCAAGAGGCTATAACGAATTTCGTTGTCGGTCTTCAAGTCGGAAAATTCTCCTAACAACGATTGTTTCAAGCTCTCCCAGGTAAAAGTTCTATTTCTTCGGAAGAAATTCCAATACCACGTGCTTGCCTTTCCCATTAACAATCGATGGAAGTTGCATCTCAAATAATCGTTTGCAATACCTTCTTGATCCATGAGAGCTTCGACTCGGAATACAAATTCACTAACAGTGATACCCTTTGAACTCCCATCAAAACTCAACTTCCATCGCGAAATAGGACTTTTCGACCTAGCATGAGAGCTCTGCGAAGGAGGAATTTGTCTAACAACACGTGGAGGCGTCAATTGAAAAACAGGTGGTGGTAACGACTGAACTGCAGGTGGGGGTGGTAACTGATAATTAGGTGGAGGAGCGGACAAATCAAATAAGGGGTTGTAGAATTTGTTCGGTGAACTGCGAGTAGATTGACCACCATTACTAGGATATTCGGTTCTGCTTCTCGCAAAATTTTGGGATTCACGAACCACTCTTACTTTGGATGCTCCCTCGGGCATTCCATTTCCATATGGAAATATTCCGTTTCCAGATGGTCTTGACTTGGCTTGAGAGATTGATAAACTTTCCATTCTTGTATTAAGAACTGCGACTTGATTAGTCAAATTTCCAACCATTTCTCTCATGAGGCTAGTAAAGTCATCTACATTTGCTTTTGTGGAATTAACTTGCCTAACAATCAATTGGAAATCCTTCATAGATACTGAAGATGGAGATGGAACTCGTTCCTCTCTAGAGACATTTTTGGGAATAGTCCCTGTGGTAGAAATTGGTTGCAAACCCTCAGCGATTTCTAACGAATCTCCCGCACCATCACATTGAAGCGCTTCGCGAATTTTATTCAACTCTTCAGTCGATAATCGCAATAAGTTTTCACAGGAAGTGGCAAAACGCGGATAACTTTTCCCAAATAAGGATACTCTTCTCATGAGATGAATTAAGCGAGACACGCAACTCATCATGTCCTCTTCGTTCACAATCTGCCTAGCAATTCGCGAAACGTTTTGCAGTTTTGTAAATTTGGTTTCTAGGATATCCTTTTCATCATTAACGGAAGTCACAGATGGGTAGGAGAACAAGTTCAAGACTTCAACATCGTCTTCTTGGCTGAGACGTTGAGACAAAGTTAAGATGGAATTTTCGTCCTGTGAAATATTTCTGATCCCGAGTTCAAACAATAATTCATCTTGCTCTAATTGAGCAGGGTTTAGAGCCAAAACTAAACTATGCGCCATTTTAAGAATAACAAAAAAAAACAACCAAAAAAATGAAATAGATTTGAAACTGTAGACTTAATTCTAATACTTAGAGAAATATTAAAAAAATCCCCTTAACCAAAATTTTTAATAAAGATGTTCAACAAAAATGAATAAAAATTCACTCAAAAATTTTCCTTTTATTACTAAAAGAAATTCAGCTATAACATAAGAGAACTAAGTTTTCACCCACACAACGACAAATTACTAATACTTTTCGCAAAATATTCGAGATAAATCAAAATTTGGATTGGCTAAATAAAAATAGCTACAAATATAACGATTTCAAAACTTTGAACTTTTATGAGCCAATATTGACTGACAAAAAAAACGATTTTCACTAAGTCGATCTGATACAATATTCATATGACCTACCCCCCTCAATCCAATCTTCAGCTTCAGAGCAGAAATCACAATATAAAAAATATGATTTAATATTTTGACGGTAAGGATTAGGTAAAAAAAAATTTCATTCTAATGAAAGGACTTGAACTTCATTCACTTGAATTGATTCAATTGTGAATTAGGAAATTAATTTTCTTTTCTAGACCATGATGACACTGCTTTTGCGATGTGATAATTTGACCAACTATTCACATAGTTCAGCAAAAACACCATCAATCTTTGGTCGCAATTTGAATTTTATCTCTGATGACAAAAATCATTCGGTGAAAGTTGGTTAAATTTACCTATTTATTAAATTTTGAGAAAACGAACCATGCTGCGACAAATCGAAAAGAATTTTCTTTTTGATGTGTATTCTACAGCATTGACACGAAATTCAAAATATATAAATTTGATTGTGACATCAATTTGTTTGTACAAATTGACGTAAATCATACAATCAAGGTGTTAATTTAATTTAAATGAACTGTGCAATTTATTCGAGATGCATCTTGAAGTTTTATGCTCAAGATAACATAAAATTTATTCGAATTTGCATTTCTGTTAGGCATATCCAACCAATCCTCAACGCATTGAACAACTAAACAAATTAAACATTCTTTATCTTTACTTTAGTAATAAAATCAAGGAATAGGAAAGGGATTACAATTTCGAAAATTTGGAAATAAAATAATAAACATTGTTCAATGCGAATGATTTCTCTTTCATTAGAATGTACTTTACTATTTTGGGAAAAACTAATTGGGAAAGGAAAGGGTTAAGCATTTTCCGGGTTCCTTTGGTTTCTTAAACTTGGAAATCTTTAGGACAACCCGTTGGGCGCCATTCTATTATGGGCCACTTTCCCTACCCCTTTGTAAGGCAAAGGGACAGGAGAGAGAAAGCCTGTGGCAAACTTTAGCGGCATGTCTTAGCCAGCTAAGCTCAGGGGAAATGGGTGTGGGTTTTTGCTAAAGTCCACCACAAAATAGAAATCGACATGCCTTCGTCGCGAGTATGATCTTTACCCTTCGCTAGGTCATCGAATCAAGGGGGGGAGGAATGGTCTTTCTCACTGTAACATAATAGCAGATCAACAAATAAATAAGGTAAGATTCGACACGGGAGAAGCCATCATACGGTTAGGTGGCCAAGGAAATATAATTGTTCCAATTTAACAGCAATAAAACAAATTTCCCTATATTGCAACAACCATGAATTTAATACCAAAAAAAAATTTATGACGATAAAACAATCAAGTTTAATTATTTTAAGTAATTTGATAGATTTAAATTGAACAAAAGAATAAACCTTTCATAAGCAAAAATCAACGATTTATGTAAAAATCAGTCAAAAACACTTCGCGATAATTTAATTTATAGTAAAATTTTAATTAAACTCACCAGGAAAGAATTGTACCTTGTATTTCCTTTTTGATCCGACCATGTGCGCACACTTCAGGATTCCTATTTTTTTGCTAAAATAAAACTTAAATTACGTAAATTAGCACAAAGTGTTTGATGATCACTAACAAAAAAATTTAATTTAAACTTGACAAACCAAACAAAATATTTTACTCTACTATTCAAAAAAACAAAGTTTAACTTTATCCCCCTTTATTTTTAATTAACCCCTTCTCCGATCCGTGGTCAGCGTGACGACAATTGATGCGGATTCCCGAAAGTGATGGAATTAAGCGCCACAATTTCTCCTTTAATCTGCGACTGGATTCGGGATCAATGCACAAATTTTTCTTCCTTCACTGGCTGGAACAATTTTCTTTTCTCACCATTGATACAAAAGACCAAAAGAAAAACTAAGTGGTCTCAAAGAAAATGTGTGAGACCTGTAAATTTGTTTAGATTAAATACTTCACTTTTTCTTTTTGAAAGAATCACTGCTTACCACTTAGTTAATAAAAAAAAATAGCCAAAAAAAAAACTTTAAATTCTTTTAAATTCTCAGAAAAAGCAATTTTAATTTATCTTTGCCTCGTTTATTTCCTTTAGTTTTTTTTTTTTTTATGTGATTTTCTGAATTTTATTATGTTCGTTTCATTTTAAATTTTCTTTAAACTTTTGCTCAAATTTTATGTTTTATTTTAAGTTTTAAACGAAAAACCACATTTTATATAAAAAAACTTTTAAATTATAAAGGGAGTAAAACAAACTTCTTTGAACTCCTCGAGGCTTGAAAAGGAACTCTTTACTGAGCTTGGCTTAAAAAAAAATCCAATCCAAAAATTGGATTTTTTTTTTTTTTATTTTTGCTGTTTTTGTTGTTTGGTGAATTTGGGCTGAGCGAGTAACTGCTTCTTCGTTTCGGACTTTGGATTTGTGCATTGATCCTGAAAAATTATTTGGCGAAAACAAAAGTTAAACGTTCCCTTTTTTTTTAAAAAAAAAAGATCATTTGACAAAGCGTTTGTTTGTTCATTTCTCTTTGCGCCGTCCGCGAATCGGAGGCGGCCCTTTTTCAAAAAAAAAATTTTGTTGCAAATTCGGCAGCTGTGCATTTTATTGCTGATTTGCAGAAAACCTTGTTTCTATGGGAATAAGAAAAAATTTGCTTTTCACCCTGGCAACCGTATCAAATGTTTACCGCGGCACACTGGTTGCGGAGCACTGCTCTATATGATATATCTTAGCCGCGGATTCAACATAGGGGCATATCAGATTGAGTATACCGTTTGAAACGCATCGAATCGATCAAAGAACACAAAAATGTACTACACCAGAGTGTTAGAAATGATAAAAGATTTTGATTTCTTCAAGTCCGTCCGTCTGTCTGTTCTGTCAATTTGTCTGCCGTGAACACCAAAATTTTAGAGGCTTGAAATTTTGTATTGTGAAGTTTTTCGTAAATGGCTAGGCTAAGTTCTTGAACGAGAAATTGGACCAGTCCTTGCCCCCTCCACCATACAAACGAAGCGTTTTTTGGAATTTTCTCGAAAACGTTGAGTCATATTGAAAAATTTAATGTCTTTAGAATATGATTTTACATAACCGTTCCATACATCCAAATCCAATCGGACCACTCCTTTCTCCCTCTCCTATACAAATGGATTTTTTTGAATAAACATTTTGTCTGTCCTCATAGAGAGTATTTGACGATTGGCCTCTAGCAATTGTAGCTTTTCTTATGTTTCAAGTTATTACTCACGTTTTCCACACTTTTAGACATTAATTATATTCCAGTAATCTTAGTTTTGCGATCTAACATTTACGTTGAATATATGTGGGAAGATAAAATTCTCTGAATTCAATCATAAATCAGATGCTAGTGCTGAACTTTACTAAATTTTCTTTTTTTTCTCGTTTTTCTTACAGATTTGAAAATTGTGCTGGCATTACTCTATGGTGACTCATTCGCCAGTACGAAATCTCTGGTAAGTTTCATTTTATTTACAAACTAAAGACCTTTAAGAAATAAACATAATATAAAGCTCAATCGAGATGGAGCACAACATTAAAAGGTAGTCAGTCTCAATACACACATCCACCTGAGTGATTTCTAAATGGACACCGATATCGCTGAAGCCTAAAGATGCTTGAAGTGAATAGCATTTACTTTCTTGTCATGGCAATCCGATGTAATATGATTACTTCCTGGTTTTAAAGGTTTTAAAGAACAGCATCCCATAACTCTTGTGGTTAGCCACGTTTTATGCAAGGCGCATTTAACAATCAACATCGCAGGAAATATTTTCTTTCAAAAAAGTAATTTTATCGTGAATTTCGTCGTTGAATTTCTTTCTCGTCGTTTCGTTTCTTTAATACATGCTGGCAATGATTACATGCGAATGTATCTACCGTCGATACCTTTATGTAGGTGGCCGCTGATCTCAGATTCGTCTCTCTCTCTTCGACGTCCGATTTATTCGTTTTCCACGAATCCATCCAGGTATATCAGGTTAAATGTTGAATGCTTATGGAATACCAATCATTTATGGAAGATATCCAAATTCGAAGCAGTATTAGTGTTCAATCTTTTCTACATCGTTCGGGTTAACCTCTTGAAAAAGCAGTTCACATAGTCGATGTATGATTCGGTTACCTTTTGGTTTGGCATATAAATATAAACACAGATGACAATCAAAGACGTTTCTGTTTATTTGTACTTCGTTAAGCTTGTTTAGCTTTAGGGCATTACGTTCAAGAAGAGAGGCGGGCGTTAAAAGTTTATTTGTGGTACCAGCCGGAGATGACTGCCTTTTTTGCGTTCAGATCATGTCTTTACAATCTATAAAATGTTTTTATTATGCAATTTGTTTTGCAAGCTACCTTACCGATTTTTATATACCTAAAGTTTTGGCATAAATATTAGGAAAAACGTTTCGCAAAATGTCTAAGAAATCAAAGCGTGATACTTATTCATATTTATCGTTAAACATCATCTGCATTTCAATAAACTCGTAAGTAATTTTATGGTTTTTAGGTAGTTGTTAGCGTAATAATTGAAATTCATTTAAAAAAAAAGGTTAGGAGGAAGGGAGAAGAAAGAAACTGAACAGCGAACATGACTTAACACGTTCGTGACATTGTGTATCACTGGTGGTACATGTACAGTTTTTTAAAACCGCGCGAGTAAATAGTATGGTAGTTTTTTTGTGGAAGTAATATAAAAACACGCACCGTGTACCACCGATGGCGCACAACCGCCAAAGAACAAATCGCTAGTGTACCACCCGTGGTACACGATGCCCAAATGTAAAAAAAGTTGAAAAAGCAAATGTCACGAACGTGTTAAGCAAAACCCGAAAAATCCGGGACAAAACTTAGCAAATCCAGGGCACAACTTTTAAATAATATCTGATGTGAACAGCACATGACTTTCTTATATAAAATCTACGTTCCTGTGCAATTTATATAAAAATGTGATTTCTTTTTACAAAATCGTAAATATCTCTATAACGGTAAAAGATCTCGATTTCCGCTTCCGGTCAAAGGCAAAAAAATAGGCAATTTATATATCTTTAGTTCTAATATCTGTACCCCAGAGGTAAACTGTCGTAACTGCCAAAACCGCGATTTTGGGGTTATTGTTGTAACTACATTGTGGGGACGTATACATAAAGCTCGATCCAGACTACACGATGTACGGGGTACGAGGTTGGCACGTACCCCGAACATCGAGTGTTTGGATGGGAAATTTGCACGTGGTTTCACCTAGTGAGTAAAATCAGAAGCTGTTTGATTATCCTCGTACGTGGTAACCGCGTACACGAATGAGCAAAACCCTGTGCAGTGTGGATGCAGTTCCATGTACGAGGAAACCAAAAACCTCGTATCTCGTACCCCGTACATCGTGTAGTCTGGATCGAGCTTTATATCAACTAATATTTTGTTTAAACAATGTCCTAAAATAAAATAAACTACAAAAGTTTCAAATAATTACCGAAAATCATACAAAATAAAAATTGCAATTCCGAACTAAAAATGGCTCTCCTGTAAAATTTGCAAAATGTCAGTTACGACAGTTTACCTCTGGGGTACAGATATTACCTGTTTTTTTTAAAAAAAGTCTTTAATTTGCAAGCAATTTGCAAAATTCTATTTTTTTTAAATTTTTGATGAAAATATCTCAATAACGATAAAATATAGCGGATAACGATCGAAGCCAAAAATGTAAGAATTATTCTCTTCAATTATTCTCTTCAACGGACAGGCATAGGGCGCATTTAGACCGGTGCTAAGTTGGCAGTTTTTCCTACAGTTTTTGAATATAGCGCCGGTATAAATGCGATCTGCTTCAGCAATGCCTGCTAGTTTAAAAGCTGTATTTTGGTACTGCTAACTCTTGGCGCTGATATATAATCGCAAAATTAACTTCCCTGTAAGGTAAATTTTTACTTTAAACTTACCTTTGGGCCTCTGAATTTTATTTCTGCTTTTTCTAATCTTCTATGTCATTTTCATGTTAAAGATTGCAAAAATTGTATATAAATGCAAATCAATTGACAGTCCTCGCAATATACACTTCTAGTTTAACACCACCAGATTGTCAGTGTCAAATTAGCTCGGTCGAAACGCGCCCAGATCTTTGCAACAATTTTTGTAACAATGCTCCAATTGACTCAGGAGTGCTCGGAAAATGTCTTTTAGCACAATTAAGAGGTCGGCATTCTTCATAAATAAAAAACTTTTTTATAGTTCGTATAAGGAAGTAAAAAAGTTCTTAATAGAGTATGTAGCAGTGATTTAAATAAAGAGCTACGGAGTCCCAAGTAAAAATTCAATTTTTCGTGGTCTTTACGTTTCATAAATAAATGTAACTAAGATTGTCAAAATACTAATAAAGAGAAATGCGCCGCAGGCAAAAACCCTTGAAATACATGCGCCATACGTGGAAATTAGAGAGAAAATTGCGCCATAGGCGAAAACATTTAATCTACAATAACGTCTAGCCGAAGTAGATAATGTTGTTTATATTGACGTGTCGTTTTTTCTAGCATTTGATATATTAGAACAGTTTGGCTAAAAATTAAAAAAAAAATACTATGAAGACTTTTATCGCTCTGTTAAGGTACTCAGCATATTCTATAGATATTTCTATGGGAAATGTTCCATCGAAATTTTCCAACTTAATCTTCTACGGTATATTTTCCCTAGACTAAACTATCTGTAATTTTGGACACAATTTCGGACTTGCCAACTTGCTCTAATTCCGGTGATGAAGATTGCCTTAACCGAAATCCTCCGTCTTATTTCTCAGACCTATTGACATCAATGCAGGATACCATTAATTTGAGACTTTCTGCGATGGAGAGGACAATTTCTGACGTTAATAAACCTAGAGTTGGAACTTCTCTTTACTCTGAGATTGTCAGGTCTGCTGAAACTGAAGTTCTGGACGTTCCAGTCAGCTTTAATTTGTCTCATGATCCTATAATTGTTGATGCTGTAACGACTCCTGAAGACACTTGCTTTCCATCATTAAAAACAGTTGACCGGCCAAAAATTATTTTTCTTTCCCGCCTTGCTCCAGCTACTACAAATGATGACGTTTTAAAGTTTCTTCGACATAATTATAAATTTAAAGACGATGACGTTATCTCTTGCTATAAATTTCCACTAAAAGATAATGCAACATTTGCTTCTTTTAAGATCTTTATACCTAACTACTGCTTTAACAGTGTGTTGCATAGCGAATTTTGGACTAAAGATATGTTGGTAAAGGAATTTCAAACAAGATCACGTAATTCCAACAAGAACCATAAGGATTCAAAAAACGGTGCAGCTCCTTATCCTGCTATTATCAAAACGTAAATGGTATCCGTTCAAAATCTTCTTTGCTTTTTATTGCATCGCATGTTTCAACTTATGATGTTATTTGTTTTACTGAAACTTGGCTTAATACTAGCTTCTATAACGAGGAACTTTTTTGTGCTGATTTCCAAGTGTTTCGTCGTGACAGGCATCTTCAACCAGATGCTCCAGTTGGGGGTGGAGTACTTTGTGCTGTTCGATCTTCATTATCTTGTAAATTAATGGATGTTCCTGTAGCTAAAGATCTGGAATTCATATGTGTATGTGTTACCCTTTCAACTAAAAACATATATTTTGTAACATTTTACACGCCGCCTTCATCTTCATCGACAATTTACGACATATTTATCTCTTCAATTGAGTATATTGTCAACTTCATGGACCCTTTGGATGATATTATAATTATGGGAGATTTTAATATGCCAGAAGTTTCCTGGTCTTATTCCTCGTTAAATGATTTCCTCATCCCAGTTACGTCTAATTTTACGTCTACTGCGTTTTTGGATTCAATGACTGCGAATAATCTTTGCCAAGTGAATAATATTGCTAATACAAATGGTCGTATTTTGGATTTAATATTTTCATCTGATCCAGCATCCAGTTTTGTCAATGTTTGTGACACACCTGTTTTACCAGCGAATCATCATCATCCAGCTATTATTTATACTTTTAACACTGACGATAATTTTAGACATTTTTCAAGTATTGACAATGTACAATTTAATTTTAAAAAAGCTGATTTTTCAGAGATGTTTAGACTTTTTGGTATGCAATCGTGGCATAACGTTTTAAATGAATCTAATGTTGACTTGGCTACACTTAATTTTTATAAAATAATTTTTAATATTTTTACTTGTTCTGTTCCTATTGAATGTAAAAGAAACATCAATTCTTGTCCTGTGTGGTTTAATGACGATCTTATTCATTTAAGAAATAAAAAGACTAAGTCTTGGAAACGATTTTCTCTCTCCTCTCGTGTGTCTGATTTACAGTCCTATCTTGCGTTAAAAGAAGAACTTCTTCTTTCAGCATCACAGGCTTATGAGAAATATATTTCTTCAATCTGTGATAATATAAAATGTGATCCTAAGGCCTTTTGGAAATTTGTAAATAACAAAAGAAAAGTTGATGGCTATCCATCATCTCTTACTTTCAATAATTTTACTAGTTCTGACCCTGAGACTATTTGCAATCTTTTTGCAAATTTTTTCCAAAGTGCTTTTTGTGATAATTCCAATTGTGATATTGACTATAACTATTTAAATAGTTTAAAAAACTTGACTACAACTAGCCTGACAATGAATGATCTGAACATTGATCAACGTACTATTTTAAATTATATTAACAATCTTGAGTGTAATTTCTCGTGTGGTCCTGATGGCGTACCTTCTGTAGTCCTGAAAAAATGTAATGTTACGTTAATTGAACCATTAGTTCATTTATTTAATCTGTCTTTATGTTCGGGTACTTTCCCTAATGTTTGGAAACTTTCTTTTATCATTCCATTACACAAAAAAGGAAACCGTAACGAAATTGCTAATTACAGGCCGATTGCTAGACTTTCTTGCATCGCAAAACTTTTTGAGGCCATAGTGTGTTCCTCTGTGCAGTTCCACACTAAGTCATTAATAAATATTCACCAACATGGCTTTATGAAAGGTCGTTCTACTGAAACGAATTTAGTAGAATTTACATCTTTTTGCAAATGTAAGATCGAAAATGGCAATCAGATTGATTGCATTTATACTGATTTTACTAAAGCTTTCGACAGACTTTCTCATAAATTACTATTACTTAAGTTAAATATTCTTGGTTTTCCTCACAATTTTGTCAAATGGATAGAATCTTATTTAGTTCATCGTAAACAGTTCGTTTATTTTCGTGGAAGTATCTCTAATATAGTGGATAATCCTTCTGGAGTACCTCAAGGTAGCCATCTCGGGCCTTTATTGTTTATATTATTTATTAATGACATAAATTTAGTAATTAAAAATAGTTGTATTTTGATATATGCTGACGACGTAAAAATTTATCGAATTGTTAATAATCTTTCTGACTGCAACTTTTTAGTTTCTGATTTGCTTAATTTTCAAACTTGGTGTTCAAATAATTTTTTATTGTTAAACGTTGATAAATGTTCTGTAGTAAGTTATACTAGAAAGAAGGAATATATTTCACATAATTATATGCTCAATGATAACGTTATACCAAGATCAACTAAAGTAAAAGATCTTGGTGTCATTTTTGATGTTTCTCTTACATTTAATGACCATATTGATATGATTTCATCTAGAGCTAACTCTACCTTGGGTTTTGTTAAAAGATGGTCTAAAGAATTTTGTGATCCTTTTATCACGAAAACTTTATATTGTGCATTCGTTCGTCCTATTTTAGAGTATGCTTCAGTAGTGTGGGACCCTTACTACGATATTCACTCTGTGCGTATTGAAAGTGTCCAACGAAAATTTGTTCGATTTGCTCTGAAACATTTACCGTGGGAAAATTCTCTTATTCTCCCCCCTTATGAGGATCGCTTAAAACTTATAAATTTGCATTCTCTAAAAGTTCGCCGTACGAATGCCAAAATTAAATTCACTTTTAAAATGTTGAACGGAATAATTGACTCGGTTCCACTATTAAGTCAACTAAATATAAACGCAAATAATAGAACCAGAAGAACTTACAGATTTTTAAAAGTTCCATCACACTCGACAAATTATGGTTATAATGAGCCTCTTTCATCAATGGCTCGAACTTTTAATAATTCATTTGAATGTATTGATTTTAATATCAGTCTAGCGCAACTGAAGAATTTGCTTCATTAAATTTTTTTTTTGTTTTGTATTTATTTTTAAATTATTATTTAGTATTGTAAACATATATTTAATTATTTTTTTTTTTTATTATAATATTTTTTTTTTTCTCTCTATAATTTGTATATACATTTATTAGCATTTAATTTAACTTGTAGTAGTCAGTGTATTGATGAATTAGTAAATAAATAAATAGACCCTCTCGTGCAGCTGAATGCGCGCACGACTTCTTCCTTGAGTCTCCCCATTTTCGTAGAGTAAAGTTTAGGAGTTCCTTCATTCCGCGAACAACAAGACTTTAGAATGATTTACCATCTGATGTGTTCCCCCCGGACTATAACCTGCAGAAGTTCAAGGAGAACATAAACCGACGTCTCCTTTCGTTCTTCCGACCATCCTGAGCTGTGCTTCGGTATTAAAGAGAAATTCTGGCTGAAGCTATAAAAAAAGGATTTTTTTTAAATCTGACAGAGATATTGAAAAATTATATTTTCTTGTTCTTCTCATAAAACACGTAACAATATAATTTTAGGCACTTCAGACTCCTCCCTTTTGTGTATATTGTTTAATGCCGCGGACGTCTCCACCCTTGAAAGTGTAACGTAATTTTAAATAAAATGTGAAATCGGCCAAAATTTAATGCTCCACACCCGAAATTTCCCTAGAAAAATATTTTAAAAATTAGAAATTATCTTTCGTCTAAACTTTAAGAGCACTCATCATTTTTAAATTCCTTTTAACGTAACTACTTCCATTATCCTACCATTTTTACATAAAAATCTCATCAAATATGTAAAAGAATATTCAAAACTAGGTCATATTACAACGACGTAACAGAAAATTTTAAATTAATGATGACAAATTGACTGGATTTATGTATTTGGCGCCTGGTTCAAATGTCAGACAGTAAAATGATTCAATTTAATTATCCTTCTGGGAATTTAAATGCTATGTAAATTGAAATTTTAGTATTTCGGACGGAGAAAACTTGAAATTTCTCTTAGAGGATTTTTCACTGTTTATCAGGTTTAAATTTAGCTCTTTATTACGCCATGAAAATTTCAGGGAAGCCCAAAATATGTCTTTAGTGAATGCTAGATTCATTCAAAAATTGAAGTCCTGTGACTCTCAAAAATGTTTAACAAATACACGCGCCACTCTTTAAATAATTTCCAAATTATAACCATTTCAAATTGTATACCATTTAGGAGCATATGTTTAAAATTCAACACACGTGTAAATTCAAACAATTCGCTTTGGTTCTGATAATTTTCCAATTAAACTTTTACACACAAAGTGTTTATCGATGAAAAATCAAAATTTTCCAAATGCAACCAGAGGCAAAACAAATGCAAGGAGATTAAATTTTCTGAAAAAAAGTGAAAATAAAATGAAATTTAATTTATCAGCTGCGATTGATGTGAAAACGCCCCCATTTACTACAATGTTTCGATGCGTGTTTGGATGTTTGAGGAGAAACTATAAAAGACACAGACGTTTTCGTCAGCTACTATTGCCACGAAAAAGATAATGCAGCATCTTGAAATCCGTATAGATCATAAACCATAAATCCAACAGATGCACATATCATGAACACATTACGGTTGATTGCATATTTATGTTGCATCCGCACAATATGCTCTTCCAGATAGTTTTCATATTCACTGCTTCCGATTTGCGCGATTCACGGCATTTGTTATTTGCTTTCTTGAGGAATAAACATCTGCCATGGAGCATTCATTTAAGGTGTTTTTTTTTCTTGAAAATTACATGTTTTTGGTGGTCGCAATGCAGATCTGTCTACCTGTTGACATTTATAGAAGGAAAATATCATAAATACAAGGTTGTGTTTTGTGTAGTAAAGATACGCTCATTGCCAAAAGTATTTTGCTTTGAGGTAGATAAAGGTGTGTAGGTGTTTTTATAACTGGTGATATTAACCCATAATTGCATGATTTTTTGTTAAAAGTTTAGTGTTGCTAGCCAATGGCATAATTGCAAATTTTATGTCACATCAACATCATCCTCTGCGCTACAGCTTTCGAAGAGCCTGAGCCTCCTCGATTGAGGTTTCATAACAATTTCTTCCCGGCTTCGCACCTACAATTTTACATGGATTGCGAACCATGGATGAATTACAACATTTGTAAGGTTTTTACGTCGCAACCCATCAACAGCAGAGGCTGTGATAGCAATCTAGACCGAAGATGTCGTTAACACCAAGTGGCATCTATCACTACTCATTTCGTAAAGCAAGTTGTGTCACATCACACGGAAAAAACATCTGGTAATCGTTCCACCATATTTCCGGTCCCATATTTATATATGGGAGTCATTCCTATAAAAAAATTGTAGCAGTTCCCAAATTTTTAGGACACATTCCAAGAAAAAAAATGTCGTATTCTTTTTTTTTGTGTAATCATTCCCAAAATTATGGGAGGGATTACTGTATATGTTAGACATATTATGATAAAAAATTGGGGAACATTATCTTTTGTAAGGGACTCAATCCTAAAATGAAAGCAATGAATCCCATAAAACGTTGTAATGTCTTCATTGATTATTGAACTCTCCTATATAATGCGCGAAATTCTTTTTTAAAATTGGATTCGTTCCTATAATTATAGCACCAAGTCCTATCCGAATAGGACCGGATCCTTTTTTTTTATTGGATCCTGCACAATCTAAAGGGGACAGACAAAAATTTGAGTTATCGAATATACGAGATAGGAAAGTTCGAGGGATTTGAAAATATTCGAGATATCAAACTGTTCGAGTAATAGCAGAGAACAAATAATCTAGAGAATAAACTCTTAGAACAAATTTTTAGAGAAAATTTTTCCACTGTGAGATGAAGGAAGAGGATCCAATGTAACACCGGAAAAAATTATCCATTCGATTCCTCCATCGCATTGAATAGATACGACGAAAATGATTAGAAAATGTTCTCTCTGCTTCGTGCTCCCTAGTCTAAAAGTAATTAACTTTTAGGCCGTAGCTAGTGAATGATAGGGACATTTTTCCTCCCTTCGAAGGGGAAATTTGTCAAAAATCTGTTCGGCAGAGTTTTTTCTATATATTCCTTATTCTATGGTAATATAATGTCCTGTAATTAAAAAGTTTCTCCGACACAAGTGTTATAGCGAAATCACAATGACGCGTCAACGCGCATTGACAATTGAACGCTTTGAAGCGTCTGTGCTAAAACCAAATATCGCTTCGTGAGAACTACACGCTTCACTATTTTTATTTCAAATAAAATCGAAATAGAGAGTTTATGTGAATTAAAAAGCATTTGGAAGACATAGAATTTGTTGCAGGAGTAGCACACAAAGCACATGAATTAAAAACAACTATTGATGATGGTGGATTCAAAAAAATAAATATTGAAAGAGATGTAGCCGACTTCTTTATAAAATATTTTATTTAAATGAAAGCCACGATAATCCACAGTATGTTTTAAAGTCACTAGAATAATCGGCGAATATATTTGAATTATTTCCAACTGATTTTTTGTCTTCTTATTCCGCATTTTCATACAATTTCGATTATAGATTGCATCAATATTCATTATTTTTCTCTATTTTAATTAATGGTTCCTTAAATGCATCATTTGCCCCACAATTTTCCAAAAATCACTCACAATACACAATTTTCATTCAAATTTGAAAGCGCCAACGCGTCTGAAAGTAGAACGTAGGTCTACTCCAAGCGTCAGGGCGCTTTAAAGCGTCAACGCGAAGCGCCATTTTAAATCGTCCCATAGTAAGCCACAGGTTTTACTTTTGAAGCGTCGAAATGTCAAAGCTTACGCACGCCTTGACGCGTCATTGTGTTTTTGCCATTAGAGTGTGATAATAGGCAGGTCCAAACTGTATCAACCACGAGTTCGCAAACCAAATGCGAATTATAATCGAGCAAAAACATTTAATTTAAAATAAAATATTCGCTGAATCTAATTTGCATAGGAATGAGTCCGCCAACACTTATGCCTGGAGCTCAATGAACGCAACGCGAACGCAGAAACTGTCACTTACAAGTTTGTTCCATAGAAATCATTTGAATTGAGCACAGTGAACGCATTGAACGCACCTACAACGCAAAAGTTTGCAAACTTCTAACTTTGCCGCAGAATTTTGCGTTGACAATTCATAAAGTGAGGTTGGGGAAATGTCGTTCGAGGAAAAATTGATAGCCTTACTGCAATAACATACAAATAACAAAGATAAAGACCAACAAAGCAAATTATCGCTTCAAAATTATCCATTTTTGTAATTTTGCAAATTTTATACCACTTTATATTAAGTCACTTGTACTACTTCACGAGATGCCATTGGGCTCTGCCGCTGAAATGTTGCGCTGCGTGACAGTTTCTGCGTTTTAGTTGCGTTCGCGTTGCGTTCATTGGGCTCCAGAGGTTAGGGTCGTTCCAATTTTTTTTTGTAGAACTGGGCCCTACATAATATTGAAGTCACTTCTAAAAACAATGGGAACGATTCCATTCCATAATATAGCGTTGCTTCCCCTTCAGTGTAGGAACGTCTCCAATAAAAACTAGGAACAGGTCCTACTTTTGTTGGAATATATCCATTCTTCTCTCAGCCCTTTATACATAGTGATGATTCCACGAAAACTAGGACTAGTTCCAATATTTATGCAAGCATTTGCTACAAAATGGTGTGACGAGTCCTATAATCGCTTTCTCATATTTTATAGGAACGTTTCCTATGCGGATTTTTTTCCGTGCGGAAAAAAATTTCTCGCTATCTTTAAAATCAAAATTTTCGTTGAATCATTTTTCGGTGATCGAAGGTTTTTAGGAACGGAACATTGGAAGACTTTTTTCAGGTAGAAAATGTTTTTTTTAAGTTATATCTTAGCTAAAATAGATAAGAAGACTTACAATTGCGATCGTCAAAACTATATGATTTTTTTAAATCGTCAAAAACTCTATATGAGAACAAGCCTAATATTGGTACAAAAATTTTCCATTTGTATGGAGCGAGTGGTGCAATTCGATTTTGATGGTATAGAATAGTTGTGTATGAAAAGTTAGTCATATGTATTCTAAACACATTTAGTTTTTATAAATTTTTCCTTACGTCACACCGTTTTCGAGAAAATTGCGATAAGCTAGTCCGGTTATATTGCGGAAGTGGCAAGATGAGATGTTTTTGAATTTTGATGTATGAGCGAGTTGTGTAGAATTGTAGGATGAATATGTTTTTCGAAATCACGTACCATTTTCGAGAAAATCGTAAAATCATTTTCGAGAAAATCGTAAAAAATGGTTACCGTTGGGAAGGACTAGTCCGATTTTGTTAAAGAACTCACCTCACTTTTTACACACTAAAAAAACAGTTGTGCCAAACTTTAAGTTTGATACGTTCACAAGTTATTGTATCTAAGAACAGACAGCCAGAAGGATGTGCACAAATCAAACACGGGAAGAAATCATTTTTGCTGCAGCCATCATATTAGTACTGCTGCAAAGATATTTTGTTTGCGTTAAATATAATGTTGTTGCTACAAACCAAATTTTGTTTGCTTTAAACAAAATTCGTTGACCATTTGAGTTAAAACTTTGATACGTCAATCCAACAAAAATCTGAAAACAAATTTCCTGACTTCACAAAATTATGATTTTTAGAAATTTGAATTGAAAGAACTTTTCTTGGAAATTGATAGCTTATTCCAGTGATTTTTTGACTCATCTGCCTGTTCTTGTATATTAATGTTGTTTTAAATATTCAACCGTTTGCTCACATATGGCTTTTAAACATTGAATGAGTCAGTTTTCTTCCGCTCATGTGAAAAACACTTTGAAAACTTGGTGATTAAAACGAGTCAAAAGAAATGCGGTTAAATTCATTTCCTCACGACAATTTCCAAAGAAATTGAAACACTGGTAGGTCAAAGATGAGTTCAGATTGAAGGTATTTTAATTTTACCTTCAACCTGAATTTAACTTATCGTCCAGATAATTTTAATCACTGATGTTTTAACGATTAAGAGCTAAGAAAAAGTTCAAGACAGTTTTTCAGATACTGATGTATGTTTTTTCGGTTAATAAAAATGCAACATTTTAAATGTTTTATGGTGTAAAACGCGTTGTGTGATTTTATTATACATTTCACTTTATGAGTTCACGATTGTTTGCTATTGTATTTTTATTTTGAAGGAAAACAAAGTATCTGAAAGATTCATAAAACTTTCATTTGACGGCCTCAATTGCAAATCTTTGCGTTTATCTTTATTGCAGTCTTTACACTTGAAGTACTATTAGTGAATCCGTTTATACATCTTTTGTTGTTTTCTCTTCCCGCGATTTATTGCATTTACGATTATTTGAAATAACTAAAAACCAATCATTATGAATAGTTCCCAGAAAGTGTTTTTATTGAAAAGAAGAAAGTGAATTTTCCAAAATTTTCAGGTATACCCAATTTAATTCAATGGTCGCTTAACTGTTTAAAAATGAATTATGAATTTATGATAGTCAAGTTTGAAGATAAGAACTGCTTTTTGTTAAAATAAACATTTGGATAGACGTCTTATCAAATTGGGCTGCGAAAAATTCTCAAGTCGGATAATATTTCCGGTTGTGGGTGTAAACAAATAAACCGTAAGGTTTTAATTTATCAGAGTTTTTGAAATTTTAGTTCAATGTTGGTTAATTAAAAGCAATATTAACTTGCAGAAGTTCAAGGAGAACATAAACCGACATCTCCTTTCGTTCTTCCCACCATCCTGAGCTGTGGTTCGGCATTAAAGGATCTTCCCCTAAGCTCTGACTGGAACTATAAAAAAAAAGATTTCATAGGGTAAACCCCAAATGGGTGACCATTTTTTTTTTTTTTTTTTAAAGTAATTCTTTTGAACTTTTTCAGGATTTAATGCAAAAACAAATATTTCAGATGTCAAAACTTTCTCACGCTTTGTTTCGTAAGAATATTTCATAACTAGAGGTGGAATAACTCGGAAAAAATACATTAATTCAAATAACTTATTATTTTGCATCAAAGAAATTAACTGGAATAATGCATTCAAAATATTCCCCCTTAAATCCGTTTGAACGGAATTAATGAGGATTCTGGGAATTAAAGTCCGGTTTAAGACTGAACTCAAGTGCTAGCGCTAATATTCAACTGTCATAATGAAAAAATAAAGTCTAAGAAAATTTTCTTATTATGTGAAGAAATATCGTAGCCAACGAATCATGATTTCCAAGCGAATTCATGACGAAAAGAGCGAAGAAAAAAATCGCAAAATCGCAAATTTTCATGCAATTTGCATACGTACGTCACACGAAAAACAATAACTGCGAAATAATTCTTAGCCTTACTTATTTTTTTTTAAATGATTTTTTCTGCAGTTTTGTTTTTGAAATTCTTCCAAGCGATGTGAAAACATCACTGAACAAATTTCTTTGCGCAATTCGAGTATAATTCATTGCATGCAGATCAGACGGATCTCACCTGAGCCAGTGTGTTGCTTTTAGATCAAGATAAAACAATTAAAATTTTAATGTAAAGGTAAATTGAAGAAACTGAAGGGGAAATAATAAAAAAATGGTTTTATATGTTGAATGTTTTTGGTTAGGTTTCTTTTTATTTTCATGGATGAAATTGTAAAAAGTTCCCAGACAAAACAGAAATATGTTCACGCGAGAAACAACACTGAGAATCGGAAATTAATTACACTTTGCATGCACAAAAGGAAACTGAGAAAACTAAAAACTCCGAAAAGGTTAAGAAAAGTTCATAGGAGTGCTTTGAGACCTAATCACAAAAGTTGTGCATGTTATATCATCACGAATTTATTACTGTGAGAATTTTTTTTTGCTGCCAAAGCGAAAATGTATAAATTATGTGTTTTAAAAATAAAGCCATTTAATAAATGTTTCTTTTGTTTGATAGTATTTTTTGTTCAAGTCAGAAAATAAGAATGCTTATGAATTATGGCACAATTTTTTACTGCTGTTTGTTGAAAAACATTTTTTACCCACAATATTCAATTTTTTTTTAAAACAATTTTTCAGCAAGTCCATAAAATACGTCACACATTTAATAGGAGGAGGAGGGCAAGGGGTGTCTAAGTAGTGCGACAGCTTTTTAAATTATATACAGCAGATCGCTAAAAAGTGGGACGAGGCAGATTCGAAAAGCGAAAATTAGCGTGATTTATTTCATGGATAACTTGTTAAGCCCAATTCAGACTAACGATTGCGATCACGATTACGATTGAAGCTTCTCGACCAATGAGATCAGAGCAATATCGTTGAAAGCTTTAATCTCATTGATTGAGAAGCTTCAATCGTAATCGCAATTGTTAGTCTGAATTGGGCTTTAGAAGTTGTATCGATATTTAAAAGTCTTGCTTGTGTTTGCAGAAATTAATACAGTTGTTGATTGTCAAAATTTCATTAAAATGAAATTCTTCCATGATTTGGTAAATTTACTTTGAGCTAATCGCTGGATATTGAGGCTGGGTTAACCCTTAGAGGCACAGAAAAATAGCAAATATTTTCACCCTTCCGGCACTCGAAAATTTTTTATTTTTTTTATTTTTTTAGTGGTACCATTTTAAAGTATCATACGGCAATAAAAGACGGTTTAATTGGTGGTACAATTTTGATACCACCGTGCAGTATTTGTTACAAAAAAGGTGGTACATCGCGTGTACCACCAAGCCTTTAAGGATTAAATCAAATCATGTTTTTTTTTCAAATATATGGTAATGACCAAAAAAATTTAAAATTTCAACGGACAATTTGAAAATACCAACAGTCATCACTCTAACGATGGCCCACTCTAGTTTTATATAGTAATTCTATTTTATCTCAGCTGTGAAATATCGAACAAAGTCGACTGTATTTAAATTTTCACGTTAACCCAATGACATACAAATCAATCTCCAATAACATCTTTCTTAAGGAAATTGCTTATTTGGGAGTGTTCGGTTGTTGTGACAGTATGCAAATGCAGATGAAACTGTCAGAAATCAGACGAACAAGTCCATCTGTTGTTGAAGCGAATCATCTGCAGATCGAAAATCGGTTGGAGAAATCAGAACTGCAGAATATTACAGAATTTGTAGCATGAATGTTTTCTCACTTTCAAAATTAATCGTGAACATTTTAAAAGCCCGATCAGAGAGAAAAGGGCTTTTTTTCAATTTTGGTGTTCTATTTGTGATTATATAAACAGTCTTAGGGGACATTTTATAAACAAACATCTTATTATTGAAAATTATTTACTGAAATGCGCCGCAGGCGAATTGTTTCAAGCGCTCTCTATCTCTCTCTCTTTATCTCTCTATCTCTCTCTCTCTATCCCTCTATCTCTCTCTATCTCTCTATATATATATCTCTCTCTCTATGTTTCTCTCTCTCTCTCTCTATGTTTCTCTCTCTCTGTATGTCTCTCTCTCTCTCTGTATATCTCTCTCTCTCTCTCTCTCTCTCTTTCTCTCCTCTGTCTCTCTCTCTCTCTCTCTCGGCAATACAATCGGTTTCCGGTATTGGCTTGCGGCAATGTCTCTCGCAAGCGGTCCTGGTGACGTGCCGATGTCCTCCAATTTTGCATCCCAATTCTCTTCGCGTCCTGGTCAACGACGTCTTGCCATCTGAGGTTGGGTCCTCTTCGTCGCCGGGTCGTTAATAACCTACCGCAGAAGACTTTCCGAGCCTGGTCACTTTCTCTTATTCGAGTGACATGACCAGCCCACCGGAGCAGAGAACAAATAATCTAGAGAATAAACTCTTAGAACAAATTTTTGACAAATTTCCCCTTCGAAGGGGGGAAAAATGTCCCTATCATTCATTTGCTACGGCCTAAAAGTTAATTACTTTTAGACTAGGATGCACGAAGCAGAGAGAATATTTTCTAATCATTTTCGTCGTATCTATTCAATGAGATGGAGGAATCGAATGGATAATTTTTTCCGTGTTACATCGGATCCTCTTGCTTCATCTCACAGTGGAAAAATTTTCTCTAAAAATTTGTTCTAAGAGTTTATTCTCTAGATTATTTGTTCTCTGACCGGAGTCTGTTGAGTCTTATGAGTTTGACTACGGGCACGTCCTGATATCTCTCATAGACCCCGTCATTGTATAGTATCCGGAATCGTCACCCTCATGTAAACTGTAGGCGAAGTTTTTCAAGCGCTAGAGGCAGTAAACTGTGAGGAGATTGCGCCGCAGGTGAAATTTTTTGGGTTTCGAAGCCAATTTTTTAGTGATAAAGAAAATACAACACTAGATTGTATAATTCCGGTACAAAGGTTCAGTTTCCCTGACGCTGTGACAATATGCCTAAATGCGGAACTGCCGCGGCCATTCTGGGACATATGATCACCCTACCTTTAATGGCCACCCAAAAAAAAAAAGAAAAATCGTGAATAAGTGCAATGCATGTAAGATCGATTTACTTTTTCCATTATCGCCATTAGCGTTATTATCCAAAAGTTTTCCACTGTAAAGACAAGTGTTTTCCATGAAAATCTTCAATGTTGCGCTAATGGAAGTTCGGAAAAGCACATTTTAGTGCATTCAACCGGTGCCACTGAATTTGACTGAATAAGTTTTCCGTTTGCCATGGAATGAAAACAATTTTTCGCCATCGCCGGTTCGAATAATAAAAATATTTTTATCGCCTATTCGTTCACATTGAGCCAATTGTTCAAACAAAAAATTGAGTCACGTAACTGCGGTGTCGTTAACTAGAGATTAACGTTGAATTCAAGAAAGCTTCGAAATGTCAATAAAAATAAACTAACCTCACAATAATGACGAGGTCTAGTAATTGTCAACTGATGGCATGGTTCAAGTGTCTATTTAGCTACACTACACAGATTTCGCGATAAAAATCTAGCCCCCCTCCCCACACACCCTCCATGAAACATAAACGAAAAATGCACATGGTCTTGTGACTTTTTCGCGTTTTCGTGATATTCAATGAGAATTTTTATAACGAATTTCGTAATTGTTTTTTATGTTTGCATGTTTTATGCAGTTTATAAAACTTATCTCGGTCACGAACCTTTAAATGTCATATTTTCCACATTTTCCCTTTATCTTGATTTTTTTCATTTTCCGCGGGAAATCAATTTTGATTGTGATGAACTTTTTGACTTTTCGGTGTTTCGGTGTAACCAAAAAAATGTCTCCACGGACTGAGAGTTTTTAAAAAAGTAATGAGGCTATTTTTATGCCCTTAATGTGATGGCAATTTAGTTCTTTTTGTGTATTTTCCATCGCACTTAATGACTGTTTTTTATACCTATTTTCCACTTTCAGATAAGATTTTGGCGATGATGGCCCCGATGCCGAGCAGCAAAAGTCCCACAAAGCCACCCACTTTTATGTTTTCGGCCGCCGATTCAGAGGACTCCAGTCCGGTGCCGTCAAGTCCTCCAAGTACAGGTGAGTTAAATTGTTTGACAATTTTGTTAATACCAATAGCAAGTTTCTTAATTTTATTGTGAATTAGGGAGACGAAATTAAGTCCGAAACTCTTAATTAGTCATTAAAACGTCGAAATTTCTACACTGGTTATGCATTAACAAAATATCACTAGTTGATACTAAGACTGTTCTAAATTTATCGCGGAAATCACTGAAACATGAAAATGTCGTAATTTTTATTCATGAGATATTTTAAGCTTCTTGTGATGACAGCCAAGATCATTGTTACAAGACGTTTTTGGCACTGCGGTGCTGCAGTGCTCTGACCCATGGATTAGTTTTGTCGAAATAAGAATAGTTTCTCAAGATTTAGATTTTCCGTCTCGAGGTTTCCTAAATAGATAAGATTTTACTCTCACACTCAAAAAAATAGTAACAAAAACCTCGTTTTTGTTGACAACATTTGTTTTGTTGAAACTCAACAAATTGTTTTTGTTAAATTGATAAAGGAATTGTTTGAACAACAGAATTTTTGTAAATATAACAATTTTTTGTCATTTCGACAAATTAGGTATTATAAATTTCACAATTGTTTTATTTATTTAACAAAACATCATTTGTAAGTTTGTTTTTGCTAAAATAACAACTTTTTTGTTGAACAAACATTTCCCACCAAAAATATTTGTTCCAATTGATAGTTTTTTTTGTGATTTAACAAAAATTTGGTTGATTTAACAACGATTGTATCCATTTGACCAATTTTTCATTTACCGTGGAATAAAGGACCATGCAGGATTCGACGATTTTTATGCCCCCGGGCTAACTTTTGAACCAGTTCGGGTTTCACTTTCGTTCTATCTGCATTGGGAAGGTAATTTGCTCTAGTTTCATAGACATAAGCTTAAAAGTGTCGTGGCAGTTAGAGTGTTAATATAGCTAATGAAGCTATACCCGTATTCCGGAGGTCGGTGGTTCAATTCCCGATTGTTGCACGCTGTGGTTCAAGTCCACTCAACTTGCTTTACGAAATGAATAGTGATAGTTGCCGCTTGGTGTTAACGACATCATCGATCTAGATTGCTACCACGACGGCCTCTGCTGTTGATGGATTGTAACGTAAAAACCTTACAAATGTTGTAATTCATCCATGGTTTGCAATCCATGTAAAACTGTAGATGCGAAGCAGGGAAGAAATGGTTATGAAACCTCAATTGAGGAGGCCCAGGATCTTCGAGAGCTGTAGTGCCGAGGATGATGATATAGGATAAAAATTTTGTTAATTTAACAATGATTTTGTCCATATGACCATATTTTTTCTCTGAGTGCAGATGAAATAATTTGCGTCTACAAGATTTTGTCGTTTTTTCGGTCTGTAATTTCTAATTGTTTGTGTTATAATTGTATCAAATAATCTTTTTTCCTTAAAATATTTTAAAACTATCTTTCGTTCATTGTTGGACACGAAAAACGAAAAAAAACTTCTTATTGGCTATTAAAAAATACGACACGCTTTTTTTGGCTTTTCGGGACGTTCGTCATACGATTTTTTGTTTGCAGATTAGTATTGCACGATACGTCACTGCAAATCACCACCGCCCCCTCCCCCCACCTTAAATACGTGACGTATTTTATGGACATCTCTTATCTAATTCAGTATTTTCTAACATTATTAAAAAAATTAACATCCCAAAAGATTTTTAAATTCTTTTATTTATTTTCTAGATTTTCTCTCTCTAAACTTTTTCTTCTGTTCATGCAATATTAATTAAAAAGTCGATCTAACAAACTTTTCCTATCTTCTTGAATACTTTTCCAGTGCAATTTTCGCCTTACACCACTTTTGACTTCAACTTTCTTAAATAAGGAAAAGTTTGCTATCACTTCACCACTCAAAGGTAATATAATCAATCTGGCAGATTTTTTTCCGTTTATTTTCATTAAATCGCATTCGTGAAAAAGTGAAAATTTCTGTAAAAACATGTCCGTATCTTTCCGTGAGAGTAATTTGAATAATTTCCTCTTTAACATAGCCAAGGTCTTTTCATTTTAGTCCTTTGACAACAACAGGTCTATAAAATCATAGACATTACACAAATGGTTTACATAGTGTTGTTGATGTTCGTTAAAAATGACCAAACGACCTTCGCAGGTGCCGCATTTATTTATTTAATTGGAAAATTATAGTAAGTTGTGCCATTTTCCTGTACATGAAATTATGTCAAGGTCACTTGTTGTAACTGTGGTTTTATTTGAATTACTTAGCAGTAGTAATTAAGAAGTTAATGCGTTTTTCATAGCCCTTATTAAATCTACATTTATTTTTCTTATCAACTTTTTGTTTTCCCTTGTAAACGTTTATTTATTTTCGTCTTTCTTTTCTTCTTTTAGATGCACCAAAATCTCAATGTTCGTCACTTTCTGAGGGCGAGTCCTTTGAAGGATTTGGCGAAAACGATGCCACAGATGGTGGCGGCGGAGGTACTGAGGTTCGCCCAAATGGCGGAGGAGTTGAACTTGAATTGGCCCCACACGTGAATTCGTCCACACCAAATGGGTAAGTTTAAAAATTAGCTTTTTGGATAAAAAAACTTTTACTGTAGATTTTTCTTAAAATTTAAAACGAAGCTAAGATGAAAAAATTCGTCTAAAAATTAGAAAATATTTTACGGTTCTGTTTAGGTCAGAAAAATGTGAAAAATAAATTCTCTGTGAGGGGCTGGGCATAAAAAACGTCACGTTGATTTTTAGTCTGTCATCAACGTGTCTGTCTGTCTGTCAGTCTGTGTACAAGATTTCTCAAAAACTTATAGAGCTAGAGCCATGAAATTTACGTGAACGTTTGGTCCTGGAATAGGAGGATCCTACCAACTTTTGGCGGAAATCCGTTAACCGGAAGTAACAAAAAGGGCGGCTTTTTAAAAATCAAAATTTCGTTTTTTGCTGTTCGAAACTACGGATTTTTCAGTAGTCTTATGTATGACGAAAGTTGGAGACAGTAAAATTTCCCACATCCCAAGCCGTTATCGAGATATACCGTTATTTAAAAAATATAAGTTTTTTGCCATATCTCGAAAAATACCGGTTTTTTGATAATTTAACGTGTAAAATGAATTGAAGAGAATAATGTTTGCCATAATTTTGCTTTTCACTGTTATCCGATATCTTTTACCGTTATCAAGATATTATCATTAAAATTTAAAAAAATAGTTTTTTGCGAATTGCTTGCAAACTAACGGTTTTTCGAAAAAAAACAGTTAAAGATAGAATATTAAAATTCTACATTTTTGTCTTTTACCATAAATTTTACTGTTATCGAGATGTTTTAAATTTTGTAAAAACAATCTCTTTTTTATATAAACTAAAATTTTTTTCGCCGGCTTATAGTGTAGTTGCGCAAAAATGTAGATTTTGTATAAGAAAGTCATGTGCTGTTCACATGAGATATTTTTTGTTAGATGTTGAAAGTGAATTATAATTGAATTTCTAAATTGTTCCAAACAACTGTTGTGGGAAAACTATTTGAGTATAAGTTTTCCATCTTCAGTTAATTTTTTAATATCTTAAAGGTGCCACTCCACATGAGAGTAAATGCCAGCGAGAACCTCTCGATAGCAGCTAATCTCGCGAGCGAGCTAGTTTCTGCGAGCTGTCAAAAGTGATTCTACTCTAGCCGACAGGCCTCCACTCAGTGTTGCCGGAGACCTCAAGCCCAAAATCGCTGAAATGAGGCAAAAAATCTCTAAAGTCTCCGAAATTATAGACAAAAATCGCTAGTTTTGAGACTTTTTTTTAATGCATATTTAAACATATATCTTGTTTTCAAATCGGTTTTATTCTTTGTTTTTAACAATAATAAAATATAATAATAAAAAAAACAACTTTGTTTTCTTAAAAAACACACTGCACCTTGAGCCAAGCAAACAAAATTTAAAATAAATTTGACGTTTACTTAAGTTGAGTGATTCATGTATTTTCTTATAGGGGGATTCTGTGGTACTTATTTATATACATTTGGTAGGTTGTTGACCCAATAAGCATAAATGTAAAAAATTGTGAAAAGTATGATATTTATTAGCAGAATTTTCAACAAAGTTTTTTTTCTTAAGAAACTTTTGAAAATCGCTGAAAATCTCCGAAAAGTCAGCAAAAGACCACTAAAATCTCAAATCTCAACACATACTTTTCAAGGCATGAAAGTCGCTAGAAATGAGATAAGTCGCTGAAAATGGCAACACTAGTAGCTCGCCAGATACGAACGGCATTTGAATTTCGCTAGTAGCTCTCGAGAATTCGCCAAAGCAAGATGTCAAAAAAAAAACAAGATATTGGTCTTGAAAAGACAAAAATCGCCGAAATTTACTTTCAAATTGACAACCTCCTGCGAGTAACTCTCGAGAGTCTTTGAGAGTTACTGGCGTATTTACTCTCATGTGGAGCGGCACCTTAAAACAAGAAACTTTTCCCTGATGTCAAAAGCATTTTCCTTTATTATTGACGGAAACTGTTTGTGGTTTGGTTTTGTAAATCAAAGATTGCTATTATTTGTAACGACAAAGAATTATTTTGATAGATTCACACATGCTTTTTCCATACGGTCAGTGTTGCCGCTGCCGCCAGGCTCAATTGCGCCGAACTGAGAGTGAAAAATCTTACAAATCAAAGGCAAAAATCGCTCGTTTTTTTTATTTTTTAAATGGCGTTTATTAGATTGAGAGTGCACTGAATATATTGTTATTTTTGGATGGATGCGCGTTAAGACTAATTATTTGCTTGATTTTTTAAATATTGACTTGTACTGTTTTAGAGTATGATTACAAACCATTTTTCTTTCCACACATTGGATTTTAATCATCGTTGTTATTTTTCAGATCCGATAGCCGAGGAAGCTCTATTTCCAGGCATACTTGGTCGCGTACGAGTCTACGGAGAACACCTACAAGGTAATTTTATAGCAAAAACCCAATTACGCTTTGACGCGTTGACTTATTGAAATTAATTGAAGTTTTTGCGATTTTGCAAAACGAAATAAAACTGCGAAAATCTTGTGGAAGAGTGTCTACGAAGATGACATTCATTGTAAAACGCTCACTTATGGAAAAAAATTCCTTTGGTTTCGGTTCGAAATATATTGAACGATAATTTGAAATCATATAAAATGAAAGCTCATTAAGTTCAGGGCTTTAAAATATTTTAGCATAGCATTGCACATCGTCATCGTGTCTGCAATGTTTGACATTTAAAGAATCAAAGTTGACGCACGCTTCAAAGCGCCATTGTGTTTAGACTACTAGTTTTACTTTTAGAGCATATATTTAGGCGCAATTTTTGTCTTCAGTGGTTTTCAACATTTCTCTGAATTACTGAACAAAAATTATTTTTCTTGCTAATTGTTTGTGTAAAGTTTTCAATTTTCTCTGAAATATTTACCGAATTTTTGTCATTGAAATAATTTTGTATTCCCCAATTTACCATTTATATCGATTGAAATTTTATTCACAACAAATTTTTTTGTTTACATGTTTTTGTTTTGTTTTGTAATGTATTTTCATTCAGTTATTTGTTTGTATCATTTCCAGCAATCCTGATAACTTGCCAAATAGACGTTGGGGCTCCATGAGACAGTAAGATAAATCTGAAGTTTATAGCAAATAAATTCTGCCTTCTGTTACTCGCTTCCTGCTCTATTTTCTATGTTAATTTTGCCAAAATCTACACATTAAGATACTTTTTTTTGTTGCTTTCCTAGTTAAGATCAACATTTAGATAATGAGGGCGATATTTGTTACGAAAAAAATTACTTCCTAGTTCTTAGTCTTAATAAAACTACAGTACGATAGATATTGATTTTTCTAATTCCGTACGATTTCCTGCCTTTACTGTCACTTGTGCAAGTTCACCTAATTTCTGATATAAGATTAAGAGAACCATTAAATTGTACCACTTGTACTAAAATTAATTGAATTAATTGGTTTTGGTTAAATTAATACGGTGTCGGTAGTCTTTTAGTGGCTTTTTTCTATTTTGTTGCTGGTATTAGTTTTTAGGGATTTTCTAAATGATTTCGCTTTATTTAATTGATGGTTAGTAAATAAATTATTTGGTTGTGGTTTGTTAATCTTATTGAATATAATAATTTGCCAGTAAGTAGGTACATAATTATTTTTTTAGGCATGGAATTGTTTTAACAAAATTAAGTTCAATTCTAGCATAACTAGTTCAATAAAGATAAGCTTTTAAAAAGACAAAAGCCCAAAGCAATCAAAAGTGATTCTATAACTTATAAACCGTTTCTTTTTTTTTAAATTTTCTTAAAAAATATGTCCGTGTACGGATGATAAGAACGATAAAAAACTTTTGCAATCATCTTAGGAACTTGAGAACCATAAAGTGATAAAACCGACCAAGTAAGATAATTTTTTGCTTGTCTTTTTGGGCATGCCAAAACGTTACTTTATAGAGACAACAGACGTTTTCTTTTATATCTTTAGAAATCACGCATATCTGTTTTGTAAGAGTTATGACAGATGTTTTCTATATTAAATTCTAAAATTATCTGTTAAATATAATAAATTTAAATTTTTATTTTAAAAACTTTCTGACTGTCTTACACGTTAAATATCTTTTCATAACACATGCATCGAAAATATGTCTTTGGATGCCTCCGTAGCGGGTCGAAAGTTGCGTTTTCGGCCCTAGGGGCGAAAGTGCGATCAGCTGGCCGAAAGTGTGTTTTCGCGACGTGTTTGTCGTACCATAGAATACAGAAGACAAACTTCATAGGCAGAAAACACTAGAGTAAGCAGTACAGCCATATATGCCTCTAACCGAAAATTTGTGAATAAAACTGAACGAGTGTGAAGTTAGCTGCACGAGCGAAGTGTGATTTAGTTGAGCATTGCCGACTTCCATTTTTTGTTATGTTGATTTTTTATTTCAGAGGATTTTAAAAATTAAAATCTGTTTTGACCAACATTTCTTAGTAATAAAACGAATTTATAGAATATAGTTGTTTTGTTTCTTTTAAAAATTTACTTCTGCCCTCGCTTCGCTCGTGCAGCTAACTTCACGCTCATGAAATCGTTGACTTTCGGCCCTTGTTGCGTAATATACTATTTCATACACAATCATTTGATAAAAGATTTTAATAGATCCCAAAAGTTTTGGTCTTCGAAGTAGTATTAAATAAAATCAGAAGGGGGGTTTTTTTCATTTATTATGCTTAGAACAACTATAAAAATACCACCTTTTAAAAAGTTTCCTTTTTATAACCATTACGCTATTCATATTTCATAATTTCTTTAAAGGTCCCTTGCGTTTCGTCATTATATCGTTTACGTAATCGATTATGGTTTTTAGAAAATATTTTCGTCATCAAATATCATTGTTTGAAAATGACGAAATATTCTTTTTAAAATAAACCCTTACATGTTTTTTCATATTTATGGAATTACGACATACTTTTTTCGTATCTGTTAAACTCCACAAAAGCTTTTGTATATGTCTGTAATTTGTTCTTACCTTTGTAAAAAAATGCGTTGGAGGTGAGCTGTAATCGTTGTAATAGCTTAAACTTCTTATTTCATTCGCCTTCAATATTGAAAGGTTACGAAAAGGTCAAATCGTTAGTTTTTGGAGTGTCGATTTGATATGCAGGGCAAGTTTTGTTATGCTGCTTGCGAGTGACCCGTTTTCTCAGAAACCACTTATAGTAGCTTAATCAAATTTTGCACACCTTTTATTTATTACAAATTTTTAATTGTTTGTTTTTTATTCTAATGAAAACTGTTCACATCTACAGCCAATGTGAAACTTTTTTTGTTATTTTGTGTGATAATTTTTGACGGTCTAAATTCCATGTTTCAAAAACTGGCGGGAGTTTTGACACTTCCACAGCTGTTTTGTTAGCCAGTGTTGCCATCTTCCAATAAAAAAAAATTGTGACAATATGTCTTGCACATTTGGAATAAATGGGTCTTTTGTAAAAAAAAGTAACTTTTCAAGAGATGCAAAAAACGAAAAAGGTATTTTTCTAAAGGTTTTCTTCACAGTAGTTTTATAAATAGTTTTATAATAGAATTAAAGTTTTATAATCTGGAAAGTGATGTGTGGCGATTGGGTGATGAGAACGGAATCGGGCGAGGAGACGGGTAAGTTGTGTCGGATCACCGAGCTGCTGGCCTGTAAAACCCGACCTTGTCCACTTTTAACGAATATTATAAGCACTTCTTGTTACCATAGAGATCTGCAATTTGCTGCGTTCTGTGGGGAAATTAGGTTATAATTAGAAAAGAGAATAAAAAAATCAATTTTTTATATTTTTTCGGGCCTTACCCCCTTAAGCAAGATAAAACCACCTGCTAACACTAGGATGGTAACGGAAATGTAAAATTTATACCGAAATACGCTTCTTTCCATTGCCATGCTGTTTCAAAAACTCCCAATTTCCGAGTTTCAGCCTCCCAAAAATCGAATATTTTTGAGATTTAATTGCCCTGCGTAAGGAAATTTCATAAACAGGAGAAATTTCTTGGCATTTCACATGCCACGAAAAGGCTTTTTCTAATGTCAGCATGGCAAAGACTAAATTGGTTTACAGCCCAATGTAGCTATAAATCATTGGTTGATTCAACTACGTTTCGTGATTAACCAACAATACAATGGTTTTAGGAGATGATTTCAATATTATTTTTGGACACCTTTCATTTATTTTTTATAAAAAATGTTCATGACTTGTAATGGAAAGCCATCTTCAAACGTCTTACATTTTACAAAACAAAAAATGACGGTTGACTTATGGTGTCATAGTGAATCAATGCGACTTACGTTGGTTCCCTCATACTTACCTGACAATCATGAAGAGAAGGAGGTAAACTTACCGTCGATAGAATGTTTTACCTTGGATTTGCTTCTATTCTAGTTGGAATTTTCAAATACCTCCAAGTACAGACAGTGGAAGAAAATTTAATTGAGAACGTGATCGACTACAAGTTCTGGAATTCCATGCAAATGATATTGAAGCCAAAATCCAGCGGTTTATGGTCTTACAGCGATGATGCTTTTTACCTCCGCATTACCTGTCAATGTGGGTATTGTGGTTCTCTGTGGTGGATTAACGGGTAATTGAAAGGGTAATTTTGTGTTCAATACCCAATGGGTCGACTATGTTGAAACATTAATTCGATGTGATTTGATTGCATTTGTTGAAGGATTCTAAAGGTTTTTTTTTGCAAACATAATAAAGTTCTGTTATTCGGATGCTGTCAATAAAAGTTAACAACTCTATTGTGACGTTACTTATAACGAGTTTACATAAGCTTTTTTTATGGAATTTTATGCGAGTTCAATGATCTTGAAAGTATAGATGCGGAGATTTACTTTTGAAAGTTGGAATTTTTCTGAGATTTTCTTTCACTTGAAGTGATGTGTGAAAGATTTAATTAATGTGTTGTACTTAATTAAACTTCCGATCAAAAATATTTGGAAAAATTTCATAATCTTACGAAGTTAATTAATTGCTCCACAGTTTTACTTGTGATCAATTACGGATATTTTTGAAAATGTGTATTGCACTATATTTCAAACTAGGCTGGACTTCCTTGAGTTTACGCGAAATTCTTTTGTCCGTGCGGCGCAACTACATTTTTACCCACATTTTTACATTTTTTTTAAAACATTTGTAAGGTCTTGTTTAAGAGTCGAGGTGGTGATAGTTCTAGACTGATAGTGTGTGCAGCACCAAGCAGTAAATCTACATAGCTAGGGGCACATAAAACTACCTGAAAGTAAAAAAAGGTTTTTTTTAACCTTCCATCGTCGAAAGATTTCATAGGGGTTTTAATTTTTAAAGGGCCTACCCGAATTATAGTGGTGAGAAAAAAGCGGCGAGGAGTAGGTAAATCTGTCATCCTCTTAAATTAATTTATAATATAAATTTAGGCGGGAGAAATACTGAACTTCTAGCTCTCTGTCTACCTCGGCGCTACAACCGGTTTCCGGTCTTGGCCTGCCGCAATATATCTAGCCAGAGGACCCAGTCACGCGCGGATGTCCTCCAGTTTTGGATCCGAATTCTCTTCGCGTCCTGGTCAACACCGTCTTACCATCTGAGTTTGGGTCTTCCTCGTCGCCGGGTCGTTAAGACTTTCCGAGCCGGATGACTTTCACTCATTCGAGTGATATGACCAGCCGACCGGAGTCTGTTGAGTCTTATGAGCTTGACTACTGGCACGTCCTGATATCTCCCATAGATCTCGTCATTGTAGAGTCTCCGGAATGGTTCCCCCTCATGTATGGAGCCAAAGATCTGAGTATCTTCCTCTTAAACGCGGACAAGAGGTCGCAATGATTTTTGCTCAATACCCAAACCAAAGTCTCAGGGGAATACATGAGAACTGGCAGCATCAGGGTCCTGTACAGTTATTGTAGTTAGGTTTTTAGACCTGAAGAGTTTTGATAAGCTGTAGTCGGTTTTGTTGGCTTTAAGCAGCCGTGCGCGGATTTCTTCATTTAGGTTGGTGTCGGCTGCTATCTTTGACCCTAGGTAGTTGAAGCTTCGTACAACTTCAAGATTGTGATTTCCTTCCCGTACACTTTGACCAATATCCGATGGTGTATTTGACGCTGACAATGCTAGCATATACTTAATCAATGTGATTGAGGACGACCTTTCAGTGTCAAAGTAAAGTTTTATTAGTGCCAAAGTAAAGTTTGAAGCTTCTACAGCTTCAGTTTATCTGCTCATGATGTCAATCTCGTCTGCGTATGCCAGGAGTTGTATCGACTTGTAGAGGACAATTCCTCTTGTCGCGATTTCCGAGTCGCGGATCACCTTCACCAAAGGTTGAGAGGAATTCTAGCTACTGTCCACAAAAACCCCAACAAAACTTTCGAACAACTTACCAATCAATGCATTTTATTTTCTCGATTCAAAGAGAAGCTAAACTGATATTACCTAACGTGGATCTCACCAATCAAACTTAACTTTGGCACTGAAAGGTCGTCCTCCGAGTTGTGTGTAAATCTAGCTCAAAACCCTTTTTTGATTTTTTTTTTTTAAATTTTCAACTTATTTGGGGATTTTTTCGTCTTTTTGAATCCCAAGACGGATCCCACGAGCCGATTCAAAAGTGTAAGTGGTTTCAGTGCGCATTTCTGCACAATTGGTTCAACACTTTAATGTCTAACTACCACTGTAGACAACAGACCACACTTAAAATCAATTTTACAATTCGAAAGACTTGAAAACGTGCAGGAACTTCCGAAAACCTATTTTTCAACTAATATCCATGCTTTCTTTATATTTCTTCATATACCTAAGATTAAGTAAACAATTCAAACGTCTATACTTAAAAGCTGTGACCGCATGAGGGTACTGTTTGCTAGTAACTGCAACAAATCTCCAAGTCGTAGTTGAAAAAAACAGAAAATTACAGATCCGATCTATAATTTAAAACCAGTTCTTCTTCCGATATCATTCGACTTTTGTGGATCAATTTACAGATTCAACAATAAACAATAACAAATCTCCATTTAACAACTGAATAGACACTCTCAGGTATTTGCTTAATGCGTAGCCATGTAGAGGTTTTTGTTTCTTTTCCGTCAAAACCTGAATCCGTATTCAATAATTTGTCGAATAGATATCACTGTTATCTGAAGGAATACACAACGATTCAGTGGCTGGAATAAACTTTATATATCGGTATTAATCTACACACGAATATCGAACAAAAATAAATGATATGAAATGAAAAAATTATTGTAAATCTGACGTATGTTGCATGATTGATGGCAAACTTTGGAGCTGTGCGTGTTTCAGTCCAAGAAAACTAAAAAAAAAAATTGTTTTCTTCTTTTTTTTCTCAGTTTTGTAGTGAATTTTTTTTGTGATAGTAAAGAGATAGTTTTTTGAGACAAGCTTTTTTTTATACTGAAAGTAGTTCATCCGAAAACGTGACTGATAAATCAGAAAATTTTCGGCCTGACCCAATATTTAAAATATTTCGGACAAGTAACAACACTTTGTATTTTTAGTGACATCACTAAACTAGAAAATAATCAATTTCTCATCGATTGTGGTTGAAATTTTTGTAAAAACATAAAAAAGCGACAATTTCCAGAGACCAATCGTGAAATAATCTATATGATAGACAAAATGCTGATTTAAAAAATCCATTTGTTTAGGAGAGGGGCAAAGGGGTGGTCCGATTGGATTTTGATGTATGGAAAAGTTATGTAAAATCCTATTCTAAACATAACAAAAGCTATAATTGCCAATCTGGCAATCATTGGAAACCCGTATGGTGATATTCGTATCAAAATTCGAACAGTTGTACCAAAATTCCACTTTGAAGTCAAACTTTCCAATAAGACTTTTTAAAATTTATTCCAATCGGATTTTAATGTATGGGAGTTTTATGTAGAATCATATCCTAAATAACTTTTATTCTTGGACTTTTTTGATAACATGCACCGTTTTCGAGATATTTGCAAAAAACATTTTCGTTCGTATGGGGGGTACCCCTCCTAATGGTCCATTCTTGCCCATTAACGAACTTAGCATCGCATTTTACAAAAAACGGATCTGTGCAAAATTTCAAGTCTCTAGCTCAATCCGTGCGCTCGAAATCCGCGCCACAGATGGACAGACAGACGGACAGACAGACGGACGGACAGACGGACATGCAAAATTCAATTTTTTTTTATCATTCTAAACACACTGGTGTAATTCATTTTTGTGTATGATGACGGGATCTTGGCGTTACAAACGGTAAAGCAAAGTTAATATACCCTTTGGTTTCACCACACTCAGAAAAATGGAGGCTAACTCGACGACCTACATACGGCGTAATTGGCCTCGGGCAGGCGCGCGTTCGCCTGCATGTGGGCAAGTAAAACTGAGTTGACCTGTGGTCGGAGAAATTTTGAAATTAAGCCACCAGCAGGTGAAGTAGGGCATTGGGAGCTGCACGAGTTGACCTTAGATAGGTTAACTCTGACCGCTAGCTGGCTTACAGAAACCTCTGTAAGGTCAGAGTTAACCTGACAAAAAGTTGACCTGGACATTTTTCTGAGTGCATACGGGTATAAACACAGTTATGTAAAATCATACGAATTGCATCGCCACTATAAGGTTGCGAGTGATACATCAGAGTTGCAGAAACTCAAACCAAAATCCCCAGGACGTGGCTCAGGCGCCTTTTTAATACCAAAACATGCTTTTCAGAGCGCTTTTAAAACCTCTAAAAAAACGTCAGTTTGGTTACTTTGTAGTATCCAAACACAACAGTATTGCAAAACCTTGTATTAAGGACTATAAAGTCACCACGACTTTAGGGTGTTTTTAATGGGACTCTGTTTCTACTTTGTGGACAGACAGACAAACGGACGGACATGTGGAAATCAAAATATTTTGTCATCTTAAGCACCCTGGTGTAGTTATTTTTGTGTCCGACAATCTAATATACTTCTATATGATTCTCATATGGAGTATGGAGTATACAGCCTAATTGCGGAATAAATGCGTCCACTGGAACCGTATTGTAGTTCATAAATGTTTTAAACAAAATTCTGATAATACAAAATGAATTACATTTCCCATTATCGTTTAATACTAATAGTGTATTTATCGTTGTGAACCAGAATTATACAGAATTCAAAGCCTTTTTTATTTTACTTTCTTCTACGTAGGTATAGAAGGGAAGTATAGTGTCCGTGCATATCATATGTTTGTGGCTCTATCTGTTTTTGGGTCTGTCCGATGTACATATCTTAACACGTTGGCTACCAGCCAAAAAAACGCTTATTCCGCTAGTATACACTGGGAAAAAACGCAAAAATCATTTCTGTACTTTGTGAGTCACCAGTGAACACAAGATCAATACAGACTAAAACGAACTCCATGCTCCACAAAAAAAACCCCTTTGTACCGCACGAGCGACTGCACTCAACCATGGAACTTGAGAAACTGACGGTAATGACAATAGTGTGTGTACACCGGTGACTCACATGGTAGCCAACGTGTTAAATAACTCGAGAACGCGTTGAGCTAGCGACTTGAAATTTTTGTGGATAAGTTTTACCAAAATCGTAGTTTTCTAGCAAGTTTTGGAAAAGTGATGTCAGCTATATTTCTGGAAACTATGCGTTTTTGTGAAAAAAAAGTATATAACAAAATTTAAAGGATATAAAATTTTCTACATTTTTTGCTTTAACGGGTTTTACGTATATCTAACGGTATTGTTTCAGATATTTCAAACAATTTTATTTTTATACATATTTTCTCCGAAATTTGAAATATTGCAGAGGAAAGTCATGTGCTGTTCACATCAATTTTTTTAAAAATCTAAATACCCTAAGCAAAATCCACCCAGAAAATTCTTTTCCAACATTGTTTTCCCACAAAAAAGGGGTGTTAAAACAGTATTTCGCATATCCTTCAGTATTTTGTCGCGACAAATCGTTTAACTTAAAGTTTATGTCGTGTAAATCACTCTTTCCACTAGCATTGATACACAAACCATGTGTTAAGTTTTCATGAGCGGAAAACTTGAATATCAATGGAATTACTGGAATTATGTCCAATTAAGTGCAAGACCAGCTGATTTTGGAAAGCTTTAAATCAAAACAAGTTTTTCTTTTCAACAAATTCCAGTAAAAGAGGCACAAAAGCTTTTCTTTTCCAGTTCTCTCGGAGTTACTTAAATTACCTTGCAAGTTGAAAGTTTTCTTATTTGCAGTGTTGATGAGGAAATTTTCCGTCTCAAGTCCAAAAACCTCAATTTCGTTTTTTGTGGTTTGCTCCGAAACTACGCATTTTTCAGTAGTCTTACGTGTAAGAAAAGTTGGAGACAATAAAATTTTCTACATCTTTGCCTTTCCGCATCTCAAGCCGTTATCAAGATATGCCGTTTAAAAAAAAGCGATTATCTCGAAAAATAACGGGTTTTTGGTGGTTTAATGCATAAGATGACTTGAAGAGAATAATGTTTGCCATAATTTTGTCTGTTACCGTTATCGAGATATTATATTAGCGAATTGCTTGCAAACTAACGGTTTTTGAAAAAAAAACGGTAATGAAATTAAAGGCATCAAAGTTCTCTACATTTTAGCCTTTTACCGTAAATCGATATCTTTTACCGTTATCGAGATATTTCAGATTTTGTAAAATAAAAATCATATTTTTATATAATTTATTCGTCACATAAATTGTGCAGGAACGAAGATTTTGTATAAGAAAGTCATGCGCTGCTCACATCAGATATTGTGTTTTGAAAAATTCAAAAAACCGATTTTTTTTCTATTCTGTTTAATTTTAACTTATCGGGGCTCATTCAAAAACAACAAAATAAAAAAAAATATTTTTATATTACAAATTTTGTTTTTGTAGTGGTTTTTCTCAAAATAACAGTCTTTGTCCATCAGAAAATATAATTATTGTTTATAATAACAAAATCAATAAATTTTTCTCAGAATTTTCCAATAAGTTGTTGAGGATTTTAATTGTTTTTCGTATTCTATTGAATAATTGCTAAATTTTTGATAAGTTTTTTTTAGAAATTTACGACCAAACAAGTTGACTGAAATTCTTGTTCCTTTTACGATTTAAACCGCAATTACATACGAACCAGGAACATAAAGAAAGTCTCCCAATTGGGTTCATTCTAGTCGAATACATCAAAAGAGGGTGGTTTTTATTAACTAAATGACTTGAAATTTCTCCTTGTAGGTTTGGTGCAAAAATCACGATTGTTTAACATATTTTTACGGTCACTGGTCCGTGAGAAATCACCGCTTAGGTTCTCAGGTACATGGACAAATGCGGTTTAAATTTTAAAACGGAGAAAACGATAGAACTTTTCTTATATTCGTCAATACACTCTACAACACTGGAACTTGATTCCATCGCTCATGATGGAGTAAAGCTTATAAAGTTATAATATTATGGGGCCAACTAGGGGGGTTTGCTTGGTTTGGCTCCAACTTGGTTGCCACAGTCGCCAATTCGTTTGCGGCCGGTAACGTTCGAGACATTTCCGCTTTTTTGAATCTTGTTCGCCATTGACAGATTAGATTCTTGAAATATTTTTTTCGTCTCGAAAAATTTAAAATTTCAACGAGTATTCGCTCCGTACACTTCTAAGAATATTTGAATTTTTTCCTAGCTGGTGTGATTTTCTTAGCATTTACTATCTTCTAGTAAGGTATGCTTTTGTAAAAGCAAAAAGTGAATTTCTTGAAAGAAATCAAAGTTTTACATTGAGCTGAATTCGGTTAAGTTCATGCCATGATTAAAATATTTATGTGCCGCAAACACGATTTGATCCGCTGAATGTGACATTCATGACTCTGACTTTTTTTTTATATTTTTTATTAGTACCTACCATTTGTATTAACAAAAGTTCTATTTGTTTCTCCATATTTTCCGTGCATTGTTATTGGCCGTGAAACGCATTTACCTGCTGTGGATTGTGGATGTGGTTAACCAGAAAAGTGTTAAATAAATTTTGTATGTGCTGGCGTTAAATAACGAAATAACATTTCCATACCAAGTCTCTATAATTTACTGCTGAAAAGTTATTAAGTCATAAGTTCAGTGAGAAATTTCGCAGTGCTTTAATGCTTTTCGAATGTCATCAACTAAAATGACTAACACATGATTCAAATTGCACCTAAACAGATCACATGTGAATAAGAAAATTAAAAAAATTAAGCAGGAAATTACATCAGTCTTCAGAAAAATGCAGCTGTAATTGCAAGTGATGTGCTTTGATGTTGAAGAAATTATCAAAATAAGCCAAAAATTGCATGTATTACTAATTGGCTGATAAAAATATGCTTTATTGTCTTCTAATATTTTGTTGTAATTCTTCTAAAACGCATCTCTTCTAACTCGTAATCTATGGATAATGATTTTTGCAGCATAATCTCATATGACTACGGCTATTTAAAAAAGTTTGTATTTTATCTGAATAATAATTGAGTAGTTATTTTTATTTTGCATTTAAATTTAAAACTTGAATCGCATTGTAGGCAAAAAAGCAGTAGTCAGTGATTCAAATCTTTAAAACATATCAGAATACTATGAACTGTTCCGCGGTTCATCTCCACCCCACACTCAAAATCCACTCAAAATCCATTTGGTAGTTTAGGAGATAGTAGGAAAGGGGTTCAAGGGGTGGGAAGGTGGTAGATTCCAGTGAGCGAAAAATTTCCTATGGAGCTGATCTCCTTAAAGGAGTAAGCCGCATCGAAATTCCTCTTGAATTACAGGAAAGGGGTTTTAGGAGTAAGGAGCGAGTAGATTTTAGGTCTGTAATGACGAAGTCCGTATCGAAATCCATTCAATAGTTCAGTAAATAGCAGGAGAGGGGGTTTACAGTAAAGGGGTGGATTTGGATTTTGTTCAGTTTTTTTTTCTTAATGAACGGCCTGCCGAATAGTGAAAAGCGCATCAAAATCCATTCAGTTGTTTAGAAAATAGCAGGAGAAGGGGTCAGAGGGGAGAAGCATATTTGCAGGTCGTAAAGCTTACAATAATTTCAAAGTATATAGTACTCCTGTGTAAATTTTCAGCTAATTCGGGCCAGTGATTTATGCGCTATTCTGTTGAATAACTTAAAAACATGTTTGGGGTAGGGCTAAATGGATGTGGGGGGTGGGGGTGGAAACGGAGGACTGTAGCAAAATCAAAACATAGCATAAAACCTGACGAAAGACTCAAACAACATATAGAAAAAGCTGCATCAAAATCTGTCCAGTAGTGTTCGAGTCAAGTCCGGGCATACAGACAGACTGAAAGACGGACGTTGCCTTTTAGAGATAGATATACGTTTGATTTAGAATGACAAAATATTTGATTCACACTTGTCTGTTAGTTTGGCCACCTATCTGTATCCACAATAACACTCGAACGAATTGAGCTAGAGACTCTCGAACGGATTGAGTACAGATACGTATCTCGTAAATAGGAAGGTAATTCCATTTTCCGTAACTCTTATTCTCCCCTCTTCCATACAAATGACACAGTTTTCTTTTTATTTTTCGCAAAAATGGTGCGAAATATCGCAAACTTACTAAAGACAAAAATCTTTAATGGATAGGATGACCATATTTTTTTCGAGCCAATCCAGAACAATATGAGAGCGGTGGAGGAGGTGGATGACTGATGCCAAACACCAACGAAATAACAAAATTTTATAGAAAGAAAATCTTTATTTGGAGGAAAACCAAGGGTAAACGATAAATAAATTTATGTTGCAGGCGGAATTTAAAAAAAAAGTCCGGTGCAAAGATTTAAATCAAGTACTACACAGTCCTAAGTGTAAATTACCTGAATTTTTCGCGCTCTTTACATTCCATAAATAATGGCGACGGAAATTGTAAAACGTAAAACTAGCAATGAAGACAAAAGCGCCGCAGGTGAAATTTTTTAAAATCCGAAGGTCATTTTTGGGAAATTGTTATTATAACACTTAATTGAAAAATCTGGGACAACAATTTGGTCCCCAAAACAATCAGGGTATTCACAGTCCTCTTTTAATTTTCGGTATTCGGTGTTTTCGGTAATATGAAAAGATTGAAAATATTCTGCTGTGAACATCCCACAGCACAGATTTGAGAACAGCGTTTTTATTTGATACGTGACCAAACCATGAACTGCGAATTTGATTGTAAAATATGTCACATACCTTTAAATCCATGTTTTATGTATTCTTTTGAATTTCTATTGTGGCAACGGCTATCAAAATTGAAAAAAATTGCAGTCCGATGAGATAACCAGCGAGAAAATTTGACAACTAAAAACATTACTAGCGCCACTCGCGGTTGATTCTTGATACCGAATAACCGGGCCGGAAAATACGAATCAAGGCATGTCTACAATTACCGAACCCGGTAATTCATTTTTACATGAACCAAGTTACCGTCTCGGTAAAAATCTGTTAAATTTGACTGAATTTCCGAGCGATAAATTTACCCGCGATTTAAAAGAGGACTGTGAATACCCTGAATATGCCTGATTCCGGACTGTCCCGGCCAAACCGGAACATATGGTCACCCTATTAATGGAACTGTCCATAAAATTTCAGAAGGAAATGGTGGCATGGTGGGTGGCAGGTGGGGGGGGGGGGGGGTTGCGTTAGAGTGATGGAGGTATTAAACTTATAATACACAGTGAGACTTGCGAGGGGGTCCAAAAAGCCTAAAATTAAGATTTCACATAAAATTTGATTCTAATCAGAAATTCAGCTAGTCTGAACTTTGTTTAGTTTTTCACGTTCGAAATTTCTACTAAAAATTTATTATTTAAAATTTTTTTCACGTTTCAAATTTCTACTAAAAATTTATAATTAATTTTTTTTCACTGTCACTGCACTTGCTTCGCATGTGATTCGACCTTTAACGTTTATTATTAGGTAACTACCATTAAATCGTGAATTTGTCATGTGTAAATCCACCACTTTTATGTGCATTGTATCTACACAAAACTATAAATGTCGGAGGAAAAAAAAACTGTATATAAAAGCATAATCGACTTTATAATTTTCACGTGTTGCAAATATGAAAAAGTGGCGCGATAGCGGGTGGTGTGGTCGATACTAACAACAGGGGTGTTCAATTAACACAAATGACGATATTTAGTTCTTTGAAAATGTCTACATATGGAAATATATCGATTGGAGAACGCCAAGGGAGAGTCTGACTATAGTAATCGCTTAGTTTTTGATGTAAATGTCATATTTGTAATATATTTTCTGTTGGGTAATTTACATAGTCTGACACTTAACATAAATTCCATGTTCGCATAATTGACATGACATTTGGGCAAAAAAAAATGTGGAGAATCAACTGAGACAGAGCCATCAAATTATGAATTTGGCGTATAATAAGAGTTTTCTCTTTCACTTCACTGCAGGGAATTCTTCGATCATGTGATATACAGTTTTATTTTGATGTCAGCGGTTACATATATTCAGTGGAATAATGATTGTTTGTTATTAACATAGATTAACTATAATTAACTAAGCTCCAAGTCAACTGAGCTGCGACTGACATCCAAATTCGTATCTGTATCTGTATCTGATGGAGTAGTACGTGGTGTGCTCCATACAGCATAATTCACGTGTCTATTATTACTACAATTTTCTCGGCTTCATGACAATTTCCATATCGATGGATCGTACACATAATTTATGTATATATCTATTTTTGTGTGTTACTTCATTACGACTGGTACTTACATTATGCTGTTGTTGACTACATATATTGGAATGAATTAATTGAAAGGCACATTCAGATTTTGATTTTTTCCCTTAGTTATAGACCGGAAAATAAACAATTTACTGATATCCATCTTTGGCACATACGACTGACTAGGTGGTACTTTAACATGTTCTTAGATTAACCTCTACGTCGAGCTATGATCTGCCTGGTACCCAACAATCGAGAATGTCAGATTACAATTTCGTTGGTATTTCGGCTGGCTGACCCATATCGAACGGCGTCACGGCTAGCTGAACTTACAATTACTTTCGCTTTTATGGTACATGAAAACTTTATTTACAGACTCTAATCAACATCCATATATTGTACACTGATTTTCAAATTATCAATCGTCTACATTTATCCGCACATATTGTATTTATGCCGTATAGAATCACATGTGTCCATACGTGACGACTCTAGCACTCACCGTTGGTAAATAAATTACAAAAAAAAAATAATAATGATTCGAATGATATCATAATTTGACAGTGAAAATCCTATTAGTGGATTTTCTTCTCTTTGAACTTTTATGTGAAATCGTAATGATGGCCACGCCGGTATTACTTACTTTCTAAAAAAAAGTGCGAAAATAATTGGTTTTCTAATTACCTCAGCGGGCAACTGAAATCGTTCATGTAAGAAAACACACCAAATGCGATAAAACAATTCTGTGCGAATCTTCATTTACAAGGCTTTACACGAACCAAATAACACCACGGCGTTTTTTTTTTTGCGAAATTCTGTCTAAATTGGTGACAATTTCACACATCGGGTGTCCATGTTGTGTGTATGACTTTAAGTTAATAATATTGGAGCGGAAAAGAAGGCATATCTAACTGTAAGCAAAAAAATGATGTTCAAATTTTTAGTAAGCAATCAGGAATTAAAGCGATTTTGGTTTGATTTTAGTTTCTCCACTAATCTAGTGTTATTTTCATGACCAACAAGAAAATAACACTAGATTTGTGGAGATTTTCTAACATGTTTATGTGCCAACAAAACTTAGCAACTTATGTACAACTTAAATTATTTAAGTCTCAGAATTTCTACGCTTTAAATAGGCTAACCACAACTTAATTTTTTAAAGAAAAGTACGCACAAACTGGCCTAAGTTTTTTGTTCAGTAATTATCAAAAATTTCTAAATTAAAGTAACTCAATTATAAAAAAAGTTATGCTGTATTGTTTTTTTTTTTGTAAACTTTTTTTTGACTTGCCTAATGAGTTTTATGGCTGCTGTGAAAATTGACGGAATCCGTAGGTTTAGTGTTAAATATCAGTAGGTAGATGTTAGTTGTTTACTTGAGGACTTGCAAAATTTTGTTCATAATTGCGTCAAAAGTTTGTTTTGTATCATTTTTGTTTTTTGGAAATTCATATGTTGTAGTTATGGGCATTTTACTAAAAATGAGATGTCTTTTTAAAAACATTTGTTTAAATTGCTCTCTTTTATATTTTTGTCAAAAAATGCAGTTTAATTTAGTTTAAAAAAAGTTTGTAAAAAATTGTGGTTTTATTATTTAAATTTAAGTTATTTAACATAAGAAAAGCTACAATTGCCAGGGGCCAATCGTCAAATAATTTCTATTACACACAAAATGTTTATTTAAAAAAAATCCATTTGTATAGGAGGGGGAAAGGAGTGTTTTGATTGGATTTTAATGTATGGAACGGTTATGTAAAATTGAGGCGTTAAAAGCTAGAGTGGACCGAGCCACATAATCGAGTTTTTGAAGCTTTTCCACTTTTGTACTATTATTAACTGTAAATTTTTGGAAAAAAAAATTTTTGTGGACTTTATTACTCAATGTTGAAATGTTCTTTTGTGCATCCAAACATTTTTATCTAAAAACTCACTCGCAATAGTAATTCAAACACAAAAAAAATCACGATTTCGACATGTGGGTTGGCCCACTCTAGCTTTTAACGCCTAAATTATATTCTCAACAAATTTTACTTATATCGATTTTTCAATACGACTCACCGTTTTGGAAAAAATTGTAAAAAAAACTGTTTCATTTGGATGGGGGAGAGGGGAAGGAATGGTCTCGTTCAAGAACTTAGCCTTGCCATTTCGAGAGACACCACTCTTCAAAATTTCAAGTCTCTAGCTCGATCCTTTCGAAACAACATGGTATTCACGGACAGACTGACAGACAGACGGACAGACAGATAGACGGACAGACAGACGGACAGACGGATAGACAAATAGACGGACAGACTGACAGACTGACAGACTGACAGATAGACGGACAGACAGACAGATAGACGGACAGACGGACAGATAGACGGACAGACGGACAGACAGACGGACAGACAGACGAACAGACAGACAGACAGACAGACATGGGGAATTCAAAATCTTTTATCATCCCAAACACCTTACCCTGGTGTAGTTCATTTTTGTGTCCGACGATTGGTTCTATGCGTTACGAACGGTATACTAAGTCCTTACCCTGGTGTAGTTCATTTTTGTGTCCGACGATTGGTTCTATGCGTTACGAACGGTATACTAAGAACGGTATACTATATATGATATATCATATAATATATTGTTATATGATATATCATATATAGTGTAAAAATCACGACAAAATCAGTGGCTCGAATTAACTCGAGTGCTTTTATTCTAGTAGCGGTCAAAATTCTATAACTTTTGATTATGAAAGTTTTAGTGCTATCGGAAAAACTAATAACAAAAAAGAGTGTTACCTCTCTCTCGCTCGAGTTATCTCGAGTAGGTACTAGAAGTAACCAACGGCTAGAATTTTGTATTCAATTTCTTGGTATAGTCTCAGTATTTGACTTTTAATTTTGACAAAATTCTAAAAGCAACAACAAAAAGTTTAAGATTTTGTTTAAGACCTTAAGCGGGGTTGTTCTAGAAAAATCAACACTTCATAAAATTTTCACGTTTCCCACGAATCTTCCGCAGACAAAAATTTTATTGACGTTCTAAGAATTTTTTTAAATTTAATTTCCGTGACATATAACTACTAACCCATTTATCAATTTTGTGACATTCATATCTTTTAAAAACTCCAAGGCAAATTACCCAATTTCCATACACAATGATGGTCATAGAAATTTCCACAGAAAAACTACAAAATTTCACTTGAATCGATAAGAATCACTTAAAGTCCGAAACAATTAGCTTTTCTTTTATGTCAAAACGATTTTTCCCGGGTTTCTAGCTAATAAGAATAAATTAAGACAAAGAGAAAACATGATTTTCCTTTCCAAGGAAACTGAAAGAAAATTAACGTCCAGTTTTATGAAAAAGCTTTGAGCATGTTTTCATTAAGAAAAGCGGGTGTACTCCCGGGAAAGAAAGTGTGTTAGTAGTGGCTTATTTCATGTTCTTTTCTTTTAGAAAAGTGTTTGACAACTGCCTTGACCTATGCATATTTAAAACGCTCAATAACCTTCAAAATCCCACGCACAAAATCGCATTAACCGAGACAGAACTTCTGTATATTTTATTTATTGACTTTTCTTTTCTTGCTAAAATGTCTTTATTAAAAAGCTTTTAAGTTTTTTTTTAATGCACGAGTTCCGATTAATTTTTTAGTTACCTCATATCCTTAGTTGGTGTATCTAATTCTATTAAGGCGCATTCACACACCATGAGTTGACAAGATTTCGTTTTTTAAAATTAATTTATCTTTATATCAAACAAAATCTCTGCGTCATTGTAAGTATAATGACCCCGCACTCGTGGTAAAGATGAGAAATACTTAAAATTTGACACAGATTTTGTCGGATTTGTCTTGGCATCTCATCGGTTAGAAAATCTAGTGCTACACTTGAACTGCATATTCGCAGATTCGCCGCAATTGAAAATTCCATTTATAGTAAAACAAAAGGACCAATTTCGTAATTAACTAATGATCATAATTAGTTTCGAATAACCACAGCATGTTCCTCTGGTATTCAGCATCCGAAAAAAAAACTTTTCGTAATTATGCAGAAAAATTCGGAGACGTAACAAGGGTTACTTAAAATTTTTTGGTGCCTACTCATCCGAGAAGTATTGCGGAGTTACGGTATGAGCCTACGGTATATACCTACCTGTTTTCAGCTGCAATGGTAATACAGGTAAAGTGCAAAACCATTTGAAGCGGGATGGGTGGGGGTGCGGGTTAAGAAACTGCGTGCGGACCCCATAATTGGATTCAATTGAATTTTTCTGGTGACAGCCACTGGAGGTCCAGATATCGCAAATTTCGTGGGCAGCCTCAATTTTTGAATCTTTGTACACAAATTCGTCTGCGCAAGATAAGATGAATAATTGCAACTTTTACAAAATTTCGTACCAGTACCAGGTTTTTGTTTCCCAAAGAACTCAAATATGTATTTAAAGGTAAATGACATTTTACCTGGACACAAGTACAGGCGCTTTTTTACGGGTTTCCGTTTCATTAAATTATTTTCTTACTATGAGTCGCAATTTTTTTCGCTATGAAACTTGCCAAAAAGTTAGTGAAAGTGAAACGTTGTCTAAAGAGACCTTAACACATTTGCGATTAGAATTAATAAGCTTGTTAGTGTCAAACTCGAATCTGGTTGAGTTGGGCTTAAATTGTGGGTACTTGAACTCGTCGGATTGAAATTAAATTTGGGTGGGACGTTGGCTGTACATAAACATAAACATAAACAGGTCTCTTGGGTTATACTACCAGTCTCCATAAAATTGGACAAAAAACTTTTTTTTTTAAAGTCGTGTGCGGTTGGTATTTCATTTGATGCTTTTTTATGGCATATGCAAGAGTGAACTTTTGATAATTTCAGAGTTGTGTAACTTCCTGCGAACATTTTTGACCCAAGTTAATTTACACCAAAAGTTGAATTTCATGCTCGTTCGCATAACTTTTAGCTGCATGCCACACAATTTTTGATATTGACATAGCAATAGGTGTGACTTTTCGGTTTTTCCGATGGTGTCGGAAGGAAAATTGCATGTAGAATTATTTAATGATGGTCCAAAATGAAAAAAAAGACGTAAAACTGTCGTTTTTTTTGGAATAATTTATCAATTATAGAAACATTAAATTTGTGATGCTATCCAATTCGATAGAAAGTAACTTTTGGGCGGAAAAGTCCAAACAGTAATTGAAAAAGAAAATTAAAGGAAGTATGCAATGGTTTTACCAGATTATTATTGACAATCTTTTTCTTTTACGATTTTAAGCCTTGATAACTTACGAACCATTAACGAAAACTTGTTGAATTCAGTGCACTTTCATGGCTTTGTTAGTCGGTAAAAGTATAAGTTTATTTTTTCTCTGAAATATTCAAACAAATTTTTAGTGACTGGCTTTTTGTAAGCATAGAATTTCTCTCTCTCTCACACACTCTCTCACACTCTCTCTCTCACACACTCTCTCTCTCTCTCACATACACTCTCTCTCTCTCACATACATTATCTCACATACACTCTCTCTCTCTCACATACACTCTCTCTCTCACATACACTCTCTCTCTCACATACACTCTCTCTCTCACATACACTCTCTCTCACTCTCTCTCTCTCACTCTCTCTCTCTCACTCTCTCTCTCTCACTCTCTCTCTCTCACTCTCTCTCTCTCACTCTCTCTCTCTCTCTCTCTCTCTCTCTCTCTCTCTCTCTCTCTCTCTCTCTCTTTATCTCTCTCTTTATCTCTCTATCTCTCTCTCTCTATCTCTCTCTTTATCTCTCTATCTCTTTATCTCTCTATCTCTTTATCTCTCTATATCTCTCTATATCTCTCTCTCTTTATCTTTCTCGCTCTTTCGGCGATAAAATTGGTTTCCGGTCTTAGTCCGCGGCATCGTCTCTCGCCAGGGGTACCGGTCACGTGCCGATGTTCTCCAGTTTTTGCATAGAACTTAAATAAATTATTTATAACCTCGTTTTTTAAAAATTAAATCCAATAATACCAAATGCAATTTTTCTTATTTGGATTTTTCACATTTTTACTTTCTTATACGTAGTATAATAAAGTATTGTATTCATGAAAAATTTCGACCTCTTAATTTTGCTTAAAAAACATTTCCCGAACACTCCTGAGTCGATTGGAGAATTATTACAAAAATGTGTTTCTGTTGTTAGTCTGTAAGTCTGTGTACAAGACTTCTCAAAAACTAATACAGCTAGAATCCTATCAACTTTTGGTAGAAAACCGTTGACTAGAAGTGACCAAAATGGCGGCTTTTTAAAAATCGCAATTTCGTTTTTTGTTATTTACTCCGCAGTAGTCTTATGTATGAGAAAAGTTGGAGGTAATAAAATTTTCTACATTTTATATCTCAAGCCGTTATCGAGATATCCCGTTATTTAAAATAAATCAGTTTTTTTTCGATTATCCCATAAAATAATGGGTATGATATGAATTGAAGAGAATAATATTTGCCATAATTTGTTACCGTTATTCGATATAATTTACCTTTATCGAGATATTACCATTAAAATTTAAAAAAATATGTTTTTGCGAGTTGCTTGCAAACTAACGGTTTTTCGAAAAAAAAACAGTTAAAGATCGAATTAAAAATATTAAAATTCTCTACATTTTTGCCTTTTCTCGTAAATCAATATCTTTTACCGTTATCGAGATATTTCAGATTTTGTAAAATAAAAATTCATGCTTTGTGCAGAAACGAGAAGGAGATTTTGTTGACGAGGAGGAAGGGTTCAAAAAGGCCGAAACTAGCGTGATGTGTTTTAACCCTTTTCAGGGGCACTATATAAATTAATGGAAATAAAACACTTTTTTCAGCGTACATTTAATTCATATCATTTATTAAAAAAAGTGAAAAAAAAATTATATCCTTCAAGGATATTCTGTGAGGACATGGTACTACACTGCCCAACTATCTACTTGTCAACACAAACAGTTGATTTGGTAAAAATAGGATGTATCTAACATAGAAAAGTGATATATTTTAAATATTTTTATTTCAAACACTAAAAAAAATTAAACGAAAAAGTTGTATTATATTTTATACCATCGCCCCTGAAAGGTTAAGGACAGCTCCTTACACAAGAAAAAAATTGCTACAAATATAAGTGTCTCCGGATTAAATTATAAAATTTGAATTTTTTTTGATGCATGTTAATGGTGCTAAACTTTAATTACAACGGAATAAAGAAATTCAAGATTGAAAAAAATTAAGCTTTTTTTCTGAGTTTGTTTTCGCCTAATAAGGTGACTTCTTAATTGAATTATAATTTTTATGGCTTTGCTGAGTAAACATTTTAGACACAATGTGAAATATTCGCTAATTTTTTTATTCGCTAATTTTTAAATATGAACGGTGACTTGTTTTCGCATTTTGCATTAGCGTCGAAAAAATCGTTAAGTTTTAGCTGCTCGTTTTCTTTATATTTTGATATTTTTTTAAATTCATTTTTTTGTGAGACTTACTACGCCTCGAATTGTTTGATTTTTTCCCAAATTTAAAATATCAAGATCTTGAAAAAGATGTTGTGTCCAGTAAGTAAAGAATTTTTTAATGTTAAGCTGTGTTCTGACATTAGAGACAACAGTTATCTAAGGTGTTACTTAAGACCACAAATATCTAAAAATTAAGTACGAAAGGTTAAACGTTTGAGACCTGTAAATACTTGATCAAATTTTCCGGAAGAAATCTCATCTGCACGGCAAAAAATCCTGGAGTATTTTTCAATCCAAAAATTATATTGACGAAATCTTAATACATATTTTGGATTGGAATTTAATACATGCGAATTTTTGAAAATATTTTAGCCTTTTTTGCAGTCATATTTGAACAGTTTTTTATTATGTATTGAACTTAAATACTTTCAACATTAATGTCTACAATTTAATCAAAATTTTAGACTTTAATACTGAATTAAACCAAAAATAAATTTATAAAAATTTCCAATCCATATTATTGGATTAGAATTTTCCATTGGATTACATATAGGTCCAGCGTAATCCAGTTTTGATTGGAATTTACTCCAAAATTTTTTTTTACCGTGTGGAAGTTTTTAGAGTCGCTGAATCCGATTCTGACGTTAAAAAAATCTGTAAGGATAACAGAAGGTCCTGTTAGGATAACGTGAATGCATTTTTCCAATTTTCAGGAGAAAATCTTGTCCGTGGGTTCTTGGAGTCGATAAATTCGATTCTGACGTTAAAAAGTCTGTAAGGATATCGGAAGTTCCTGTTAGGATAACGTGGGTATCCTTCTCCTAAAATTTTTCCGGATAAAATCTCATCTAGGGGCTTTTTGAGTCGTTGAATTCAATTTTGGCATTAAGAAGTCTGTAAGGACAACTAAGGTCCTGTGAGGATAACGTGATTATCATTTTCCTCAATTTTTTGGAGAAAAGTCTCATCTGGGGGTTTTTGGGGTCGCTGAATCCGAGTTCAGCGTTGTCCAAGTGGTAAAATACTTGTCCGGTATTCCGGAGGTCGGTGGTAATTACAAAATAGTTCATTTCTTTTACAAAATTAGTCAATTTAACTACAAAACTATTTTATTTATATCCTATCCTATAATATAATACGAGGAATGTCTGTCTATCTGTCTGTCTGCACAAACGATCTCGAAAACCCGCCTAACGATTTTCATGAAACTTAAGGGTTAGGGATTTTCGGGGACAAGGAATCGATCTAGATAGGTCTCACCCCTGAGAAAATTCCCCTCGATACCCCTCACCTGGTATCTCGAAATTGGGTGGTCCGATCTTAATGAAACTTTACAGTATTACTAAGGGGGCTAAGGGCTTTCGATTTTTCCACTACAAACCTGACTTTTCCCTCCCCTCCATACCCCTCGCCTGGTATCTTCGAACTGGGTGGTCCGATCTTAATGAAACTTTACAGTATTACTAAGGGGGCTAAGGGCTTTTGATTTTACCAATACAAACTTGACTTTTCCCTCCCCTCGATAACCCTCACCTGGTGTCTCACAACAACGTTTCAAAAATCGGTGACAGTGATAACCACTCAACCGATTTCTATGAAATTTTGTTATCGCGCGTTAGTTTTAGTTCTAGCTTTCTAGGTTGGGAATTTAAAAACTCTGGAAAAGCTCTGTAAAGATAATGTGAATTTACTTTTTCCCCAAAAATCACCAAAAGTAGGATTTTGAGCTCGCCGAGCATGGCTCGGTCTTCCTGGTACTTATAAAAAAATAGTGCGAACATTCTTGGATTTCATGGTCAATTTTTTTAGTGGTTAAGAAATTACAATACTAGATTGGATAATTTCGGGACAAAAGTTTAGTTCTCGAGACGCCGGGGTAACATTCCGGCACTAGTTCGGCCATTCTGGGACGTGTCCGTCACCCTAATTCGAGCAAGTCAACGCTTTGAAAAGTTTTAGCTCGCAAACTTGTCGACCGATTGAATTGAAGTTTTGCCAATTTCTTGTAAGGAAAGCTAATAGAGTCATCGCAAGACCAACACAATAATCTTTCATTGCACACTCGTAGATATTAACAAATATGTATTTTCGCAAAAAAAAATTAATGAATTTTTATTCATATTTGATAAAATTTCAATTATACAGCTATAATTACCAAGGAAAACATCCGTAAAATCAATAATTTATAATAAATTTTAAAGTTTCGGTTCTTTGAAATTGTTTATGTGACATTTTGCTACTCTTTAAGTACATGTGCTCCCCACAACGTGACTAACACAATTAAATGCTTCAGAGGAAATCATAGAAGAGAAGATTCTGCAGCAAAATGTCATAGAAAGATATTCTGGCAAAAATTCACTTCAAGATTATGATTCACGCCAATAATAATAAAGACGTTGCTCATACATAAATTCCGAGTCATTTTAATTGGACAAATGATGAGCTCAAAACAATAAAACTGAAATGACCCATATTTAATTATGAATTCTTAATTTTACTTTCCTTGACAATTCTAATGTTTCGCCACAAAGTGTCTTTTTATCAATTTGATGTTTGCAGTCCATTTTGAAAGAGTTATGACGTGTGTATGCGAAAACATGCACATTTTTAGTGCGGTTTTTCTGTAGAAAACTACAAAAATTCCCTAAACCTGTTTTTGACATTCACAAAGGATGAATGTAGGAATAGCAAAAGACGGGGGTCAGATGAAGGGAAAGGGACCGCAATGCTGTGTTAGACTTTTGGCAACTTCCAGTGGATTTTTTTTTATAAAAAGCGTTAAAAATTGAGACGTCGAACATTTGCAAGACAGGCAAAATTTTCACATTAGCAATAAAAGTGGCCAAAAAATGCTCATCATCACCGCTGAAAACCTCAGATGACTCAGTCGATAATAAGATGCGAGGGTAAAGATACAAAGATAAAACGATACAACGTTCAGAAAAGGCTGAATGTAAAATGATGAGGCCTCGTCGCTGTGCCTCCCTTTGTCAAGCCCAGAGCCTCCTCTTCTCGTTCGTCAAAAGTAAAACGTCGAAACGAGTTGAGCGTAGGTGTCGAATTACGAAACATTTTAAATGGTTAATAACTTTGCCACATTTGAATTGGACGCGCCTTTGTGTGTGCGTAAATACAATGACGTGGTTGTGTACTTTCAGTCAACTTTCATGGGAAAATGTTTTTTTTTTAATTTAAAATGAGTTTCTTTCTTGTAAACGACATTTAAGCCGCTAATCGATTGAGTCGTCGTCGAATACTTTGAGAATTTGAGCCAAGAAACTTGGAAGTCAAAATATCGTGAAGACTCCAATTTGAGGTCTAATTACCGATGGGTTTGGTTCACAAAATGTCTTTTTTTTTGTTACGAAATTATAGCGAATTTCATGGATCTTCGTTTGGATTTTTAAAAGTGCTCAAAAACTGAGTTGAGATCGTTTTCTGGACAAACAATCGAGCAATTAAAGCGCTGCAGGCGATTCAATCAATCAGAGCCTTTTAAATATGCTTTCCGTTGAGAATTTATTGAAGAAGAAGAAATGTGTGTTTTTTTTTTGATTCAAGAAAAGAAAAAGTTCCTTTCTCCTTCATGTGGAACGGCATCTTTTTCCTATGATTTCCACCTCATTTCATACGTAAGATGTTTACATCAAAAAGATTTTTCTTTCGATTTTTTTCTTTGACTCATGGATTTTTCACTTAACGCTTCTTAGGCTTTTTATATATGGCGTTTTTTTTATCTTCCACTTCTAATGGATTTCCTTGACTTGGGATGATCTGAAAACTATTCACGGCATGTTTCTGTATAGACGATTTGAACAAGGGCGAAACTAATTTGATCGTTTGTTAAGTAGAAACTTTTGTAGACAGGTTAACTGATTCTGGTCACGATAAAATTCAATTCGTTTCTTCTTCCTACTAATTAACCAGTTGTTGGTGAACATTAAAACTAAATAATGTGTTTTCCACTGTCTTACGATTCAATGAACAGTCAAGTATCATCTGTTATTGTTTTTTATTTCTTCAACTTAATTTTTGAGCTAAAACTTTTTAAATGTTCGTGTTTAACAAATTCTGTTGCAGTTTTTGTCAATCTAAAATCTCGTTTAATCAATTTAATTGTTCAAATTTTGGCAAAAAAAAACTTTTTAAGGAAATAAAAAAAGAAAAAAAACAAGGTGAGGTGATTTGGCTTATGACATTTCAGATTATTTTGTTATATAGAAGATTTATTGTTTTCTCTACGGCTACATTTGGAGCCAGTTGGGAGTTCGCTTCTTCAAACCAAGACTTTAAAAACAAATATGTGATACAGTAAATAACTTTCTTGTGTAAAATCTACTTTCTTGCGCAATTTACGACTACACTATAACCCAACAAAAAAAATTTTGATGTATATAAAAGTATGAATTTTAATTTTACCAAATCGGAAACATTTCGATTTACACTACCCGCTGGAAAATTTGTGTCGAATTTTTAAACTTTTTAAGTTTACATATTTATCCTTACTAAATTGATTTTAAATTTTCAACAAAAAAGCTTAAAATTTGTAAACAACAAAATCACAAGGCTTTTTCGACCAAATATTTTAAATTTTCATCTTTTTGGTTGAATTTTTAAACTAAAAAAGTCGAATTTTTAAACAAAAGAAAGAGAATTTTTAAACCAAAGTTGAATTGTAAATTTGTGAGGTTTTTGTTTTTTAAAACATTTCCTTTCCTCATTTTTTTAATCCAAGTTTTTAATGGACTAGCAATTGTGCTCCTATCGAAATTTGAACTCATGTCCTCCAGATTTGTAGGCTGAACGCTTAACCATTGAGCTCCTCTGACCCATAATTTTGGACTGGTGAACTTGCTATTTCAGCAATTCAGTGCAGACATCTTTAAACCTGTAATGCACTCAGAAAAATGGAGGCTAACTCGACGACCTACATACGGTGTAATTGGCCTCGGGCAGGCGCGCGTTCGCCTGCATGAGGGAAAGTAAAACTGTGTTGACCTGTGGTCGAAGAAATTCTGAAATTAAGCCACCAGCAGGTGAAGTAGGGCATTGGGAGCTGCACGAGTTGACCTTAGATAGGCATTTTATGGATGTAATGTCATGTAATGGAAACCTCTGTAAACCAGCTAGCGGTCAGAGTTAACCTGACAAAAAGTTGACCTGGACATTTTTCTGAGTGTGGTTGAAAAATTAGACCCAAAGTTGAAATTTTTCGTTTTTTCGGTTGAGTTTTTAAAGTTTTTAGTTCTGAACCTAAACTACTTAAGCTTGGAAATCTTACGTTTTCGTCTTTTCGATTTAATTTTGAAACTTTTGTTTCAAAAATTTCATTTTAGAAAAGTTTCATCTTTTTAGTTTAGAATTTAAACCAAGAGTATAAATTTTTAACTTTTCAGGTTTAAAATTTCAACTGAGTTTGTTCCAAAAGATCCATTTAAACTCTAAAAAGTTTAAAAACTCAACCTAAAAGTTTAAAACCATCAAAAATTCGTCTTTTAAACCATTTCGGTGGAAAAATTTTCAACTAATTAGTTTAAAAAATTGTTTTAAACCCAAAAAAAATTTAACCCAAATTTTTCAGCGTGTTAAAGATAAAAACATAAATAATTTTAATATCTTTAGAATTTTTATATCCTTGAACTATTTTGACGGGGAACCGTTAGTTTGCAAGCAATTCGGAAAAATCTATTTTTTACATTTTGCATCTCAATAACGGTAAAAGTTAATGGATAATGGTTATATGCAAAATTTGTGGAGAATTCCGCTCTTTTTTATTTATCTCATTATCCCAAATTTTTCCGAGAAAAATCTCATTTGAAAGCTTTTGGAGTCGCTGAATCCGGTTCTGGAGTCAAAAAATCCGTAAGAATATCTCAAACGCGAGGATATATCGCTACTTCGGAGGAAGACTATCTGTCACAACTCAAAAATTGTAAATTTTGGGAAATGCCGTTTTAAAGTTATTCTGATATTTTGTGTTAGTATTTTTGATATTTAGAAAATATCTACAGTAACGAGAAGTGGTCAGAATTATAAGTTACAATTGTGACACTCTTCTACAACAAAGTATACCATAATTACCACTCTTCCGCAGCTTTAGTACAAATTCGACATTTTTTCCTCCGAAGTAGCGATATGTATATTTGAAAAATGATTTTTTAAAATAGCATAACAAAAGCTATAAATGCCAATCTGGCAATTATTGAAAACCCGTATGGTGATATTCGTATCAAAATTCGAACAGTTGTACCAAAATTCCATTTTGAAGTCAAACTTTCCAATAAGATTTTTTAAAATTTATTCCAATCGGATTTTGATGTATGGGAGTTTTATGTAGAATCATATCCTAAATAACTTTTGTTCTTGCACTTTTTTGATAAGATCCACCGTTTTTGAGATATTCGCAAAAAATATTTTCGTTCGTATGGGGGGTACCCCCCTAATGGTCCATTTTTCCTCATTAACAAACTCAGCCTTGCATTTCACGAAAAACGAATCTGCGTAAAATTTCAAATCTCTAGCTCAATCCGTGCGCCCGCAATCCGCGCCACAGACGGTCGGACGGACGGACGGACGGACGAACGGACGGACAGACGGACATGCATAATTCAATTTTTTTTTTCATTCTAAACACACTGGTGTAATTCATTTTTGTGTGTGATGACGGGATCTTGGCGTTATAAACGGTGAAGCAAAGTTGATATACCCTTTGGTTTCACCATATGGGTATAAAAATGTGCTAAAAAGGAAAAAATATCTTTTTATGCGCTATCAGAAATAAAATTTTGTTTCTTTGTAATATATTTTTAACTAGAAGCTTTTTTTATTGTCTTTAAGTGGCCAAAAAACTTTTTAGAAAAATTAAAGCATTTTTTTCGTAAACTAACGATTTTAAAAAAAATAATCTTTTCGAGATTTATTACTTTTTTTATGTTTTCACAAAACTTGATAATTTGCCACAAAGTGAGCCTAAAACCAATATGCCTCTCATATTTAAATTTGCAGTTATTTTTAGAAAAAAATCAGTAATTTTAAAAGTTAATGTCACACAATTATAAAATCACCTCCACGCAAAAATACTTCTTAATCATTTAATATAATTTCTTAATCATTTAATATTTACAAAAAAACCAATTTGCTTAGCAATTATATTTTCTAGGTCAACAAATGAAAATGATATTTTGTTTTATTAGTAAATCCCATCAAAAGTGATTATTTTATTGATAAATTAATTTTCGGTCAATGGCACTGTGCAAATTATGCCCAAAAGGGGAATATGAGTAAAATTTATGTTGCATAAGTTTATATAGCGAAATTACGAAATGTTTTTTTTTAGCTTTCATAGACAACACACATGGTTTAAAGTCGCGCGCATATTAAACAATACACATATGTGGTTTAAATTTATGCTATAACCTGCGCGGGAAGTAATTACCTCCAGTGACGCCTTTGGCTAAAGACTTTTATGTCAAACTGGATCAAGAGAAATGCCTCAAAGACCGGCTCGGATTCGACATCATAAAAAAGAAACAACAAACAATATAAACTTTTGCTATCACGTCAGCGTATAAACCTGAAATTAGCAATGAAAATAAATATGACTAGTGAAAAATTTGATATAAGTAAATTAAATAAGAAAAACTTTAATGTGGCTGAATGTTAATTTTCTTACTTGAATGCCATTGTATGTGAAAAACTATAATTTGCATTTGGTTTGGTGAATGTTTAACACTTTTTATGCATGCTAACAAATTTATGATTGATTGATTTTTATTGTTAGTCTTAAATAGATTTTGTTTTTCATTTGTGATTAAATCCGAATGAGATTTAGCTTAAATTAGTATTTTAAATTGTTACATAAGTTATCTATTGGTACTTTTGACGCTAATTGTTAAAACACCAGCTTTCATTAAATTTTAAATTATGTTTAGAAAACGTTTTATAAAAAAAAGACGCATTTTGTCCTTGTTTTCTGGACTTCTCTATTAGATGGTAGTAAAAATTTCAGGACTATCGGTCGAGCGATTTTCGTGCTAAAGCATAACCCCCGTCGCACACTTCAGCTAAGCGAGCTCAACTACGTGAGCTAAGTTTTTCGCTGAAAGTAAAATCCTTAGCATTTGCATTGGCGACCGCACACTTCAGCGAAACTATGAAACTACATCTCGTAGTCATGGGCGACGCGGACTAAGCTCGCTCGCGTAGTTCAGACCTCAACTACGCGAACGACTTCGCTGGCATCGCTGACACTCACATATAAATATTTTCGGCGTTATACAGTGTAGAATCGGTGTTTGCAAAAATGTAGTATTTTGTGGACATAAAAGTGTAAGGAAAACGTGAAAATTGAATTCTTTTGCGAAATATTTTCAATCGCGTTAAATAATTTATATCTAAAAATGGCTGCAGATAAAGTGGAAAAATGCATATATTTACCGAAAATATCGCCGCGTAGCTTAGCTCAAGTGTGCAACGAGGTGAGCTAACCCAGCTAGGCTATGTAACTATAGCTAGCCTCGCTCACATAGCTTAGTTGAAGTGTGCGACGGGGGTTAGTCTCAGGATTATTAACTCGAAAACCACTCGACCGATAAAACCGAAATTTTCATTCATATTTTCTAAGGTAGAAGGACTAGAGAGGGGATGAAAAAAAATGTCACAATTTATATGTTTTCCTTGTTAAACCCAAAGAATTTTCATGCTACCATATTAAATCAACACAGCTTTCAAAAATTTTAAAACTTGTCAATGTTTGTTTACAAAAACATTTAACTCCATGATGCTTTGGTGAAAAGAGGAAACTTTCAATTATTTTTGTTATTCTGGATAATTTTTGAATAAAATATTTACGCATTATTTTTTCTTTTCATTATTTTACAGTTCTGGCCGTCGTCAACTGGGTTCAAATGCCTTAGCCAGGTGAGTTTGATGAAATTTTTGATTTTTTTTTCGTAATCATTTGATGCTGTTTGTTAATTATTTATTCCTCGACGTTACGCTTCTGAGCCATTAATTTTTATATGGTGACACCAAAACAAAATAATGTAAATAGCAGTAACAAAAAAAGACAACATAAGAACTTAACAATTAATTTATTCTCTGCGTGTTTATTTGCTTCCGCTGTTTTTGTTGGCTTACTTATTGTTCTAGTCATACTGCGAGTTGTTATTCATTCGGAAATACGATTCTAGAGAAGCTTTTCAGATTTTTTTTGGTAGATTTTTATGGACACGACTGTAAGAAACATTCAAAGACATTATTTGAAAACCGCGCTACAGATTGAGCTCAGTTGCAGTTTCTCATCCCGATTCAATCCAAAGTAATTTTGCCTGCATTTCTGGAAAAAAAAATTCACAGCCAAAGCTTTTTTTGGAATTCATTGGAAGTTAATGAAATCGACTGGAAATGAAATTTTGTTCATTGCAGTTTTTTTGTTTTTAGACTCAAACCTCCATCCAAGACACAAAGTTTTTTTTATAAGCTTTTGGGAACTTTTTCTTTATAAGACTGTATGGCGACAAAGTTTTAAAACAAAAAGTTGTCTTGCTGTATATTTAACGCTATTATCTAAATGCAATTCGACATTAGGGACCTTCATGGAATCGCACAGATGCCTGGTGAATCGAGTAATCTGCATAAACTTACCACCTCGTAAATTAACTGTCAAAATTTATATGAAAATTTTTTACGTGACCCTCGTAGGCTAACACGACGTTTTGTGTGTAAACAACCTCATAAACTTCAAGAAATTGTGAAATTCAGATGGAACAATAATACTTTCATTTTACCATTTCTTTCAAATTTTAATTAATTTTAATTTTTTACTGATTCCCGTCATTTTCAACTTCTAATTTTATGGCTCCAGAGAGAATACTGTAGAACTGCTCATCGATTTACAAAAAAATGTTGAGAGTCCGTTCATGAAAAACTGCTTAAAAATAGTCAAATACGCAATGGGTAATTTTAATGAATACCCTTATAAAAAGCGACTGGGGTTTTCAAAAAGCTCGTTTTACTTTTTATCTTTTCTCTTGTGGCTGCAGCAAATCAAACCTCCTAAACGACGGCAATGTTAAAACAATTGCCTATCAGCAGGCGAATTTTCGGTAGTCAGGGTTTTCATACACAAAGCTCACGAAGTTTTTTGTTAAAGTTTTTTTTTTGTTGTTTTATGTAAAATGTTTTCCATTAATATTTTATGACTTCGGATTTAAAAGTGTGAATAATTTTTATCGAAAATTTCGCCGAGAGGAGTGTGTTGGCTTCTACATGAAAATACTTTCTGCAAAATAACTGCAGTGTTTAACTCGTTGGTGCTTAAGCCATTTCTTGCCACAATTTGTATTCCATAATGGCAACTTTGACTCCTATGTGGTAACAAAAAGGCTTACCCCCGTCTCGCACTTCAACTAAGCTATGTGAGCGAGGCTAGCTATAGTTACATAGCCTAGCTGGGTTAGCTCACCTCGTTGCACACTTGAGCTAAGCTACGCGGCGATATTTTCGGTAAATATATGCAATTTTCCACTTTATCTGCAGCCATTTTTAGATATAAATTATTTAACGCGATTGAAAATATTCCGCAAAAGAATTCAATTTTCACGTTTTCCTTACACTTTTATGTCCACAAAATACTACCGATTCTACACTGTATAACGCCGAAAATATTTATATGTGAGTGTCAGCGATGCCAGCGAAGTCGTTCGTGTAGTTGAGGTCTGAACTACGCGAGCGAGCTTAGTCCGCGTATCCCATGACTACGCGATGTAGTTTCATAGTTTCGCTGAAGTGTGCGGTCGCCAATGCAAATGCTAAGGATTTTACTTTCAGCGAGAAACTTAGCTCACGTAGTTGAGCTCGCTTAGCTCAAGTGTGCGACGGGGGTTAAAGTTGCTCAAAGTTACTGGTGCAAAAATGCACCATTGGCAAGAAATGGGTTAATGCTGCTTATAGGTAATTTTTATTAACAGTTTTTCATACAAAAGTAAAAATTTTAATAAATTTTGCTTGGTGCCTCTCTAGGACTCTTTAGAATCGACCAAAATAAATTTCTAGCCAAAGAGAAAAAGTCGGGCATCAAAGGGTTAAATGATACCTACGTATGTTCGCTTATAGCTTCACAACCATTGAACCGATTTTAATGAATCATTCAGAGAAGCGAATAAGCATTAAGGAGTGGGTTTTTAGTTAATACAATTTCAATATCGCCTGAAGGAAAAAAATAATCTTATAAGGCCAAGTAATTCCCAAAGCCAAGGACGTCAGTCTTGGGTAGGGTTGGTTCGCAAAGCGGTCAGAGGTGTTTTGCTCCTAGTAAATTTTAATAAGTTTTTTTGTAATATCAACAATATTTTCGTTTAAGAAAATTTAAACAGCATTTTGTTGTTTATTTTCGAAAATTGGACCGCTAACCACCGCCAAACACAATTCTGCAACACAACTCCGCCAAATTCAAGGAAACACGGAATACAATTGGCCCGACACAACATTTACGGCGACATTTCAGATTTTAAACTCATAACACCCTATGTTTCTGTATACAATCAATCCGACCAACTATGTCGTCGTAAAAAGTTGAATCGAATTGAACTTTTGTCGGTCAGCTCGCCGACAAAATTTCATGGTTGATTCAAAATCAAGAGGATTTTTTTTATGGTTTCAGCCAGAGCTTAGGAGAATACCCTTTAATGCCGAAGTACAGCTCAGGATGGTATTAAATTAAAGAAAGTATTAGGAAATATAGTTCGTATGCTGCGTTGCTTACATTCATATTCCTTATTTCTATGATGATTGGTGACAAAAAATATTATATTTGGCTCACCGTCCGACTGTCAAAATCAATGAAAATCAAATGACGTTTAGAACAACAAAGTGCGCGTAATTGTATATGGAGGGTGACATTGTCGTCGTAATCTGTCGGCGTAAATGTTGTGTCGTGCCAACTGTATTCCTGCCTTAATATAAGGATTTTTTTGCAAATTTCGAAACATGTGGCTGCCCATAATTTATGCCAAAACTAATATTATTTTTTTCTGTGATAGTTATTAGTTTTATTTCAAAAAAATTAATTTCCTTTCAGCCACTTATACAGATCATCGAGTTTTAACTCGTCCGGCCGAAGTTCAAACTGTGATACTGCTGAAGACATGTACAGCGATGTTAGTCTTGAAGATGTCCAAGATTTAAATCATAAGGTAACGTACATAAATGAAAATTTCTAGATCATTTAAACGTATTAAAAAAACTAGCTGTGAATAAAGAAATTAGTGAAATTATAGAAATAAAAGCCAAGAGAAAACGAAATTGAACGATGAAACGCCAAAAACCGCAAAACATTGAATCTCACACCGTTTGCGGGGTTAATGAACATTTTGTTAAACTTTGGTTTAGGCCACCTGGTTTAATACCCCACCTGGCCAAAATATTTCTACATGCACGTAAAGAAAATAAAAATTGTTCACTTTATCGACGAGCAGCAATCAATGTCGACCTTGCTCTTGGCTTATGAAACTTGCTTTTCATAATGCTGTGAATTTTTTTTTTGTGTGGTATTTTATATTTTTTAATGCTTTTCCTCGCAATTTTCTGCGCATACATTATTCGGCATCATGTGACTTAAAATTGTTATCGGAGTTTCTTTTAAGTACGCGTCGATAAGACAAGAAGGTGCAGTAGACATTCATTCGGTTTACTGGTTTAGTCTTTGGCATATTTCACATATTTGGTCAAGTGAGGATGCTTTGGCTAAGATACAAAATGTCAGTTATTCACTTTCTACTGCATTTAGTTGTCATTTATGGAAATAAGGGAGAGTCTTATCTCGTGGTTTCGTTGCCATTTACAATTTTTAATCACTTTAGTTTTCCTTCGTTAAAATTCAATTTAATCAGCGAAACTGAAATGGACTGTAAGAATTGCAAAGCAACTCTACGTGGAATTAAATAAATTTCTTTACTGGAAAAATATCTTAAATTTTTTAAATTTGATCCTTTATTAAATAATATGTTTCTTTCAATAAGATATTTTAAGTCTAAACCAACAACAACTTGCTTTTCCTTCCAATCGCCACCAAGTTTTATGGAAAATATTTTGTAAAGCTGTGTATTTTGATTATTTTGTAAAGTGTGGGGAAGGGGGAAAGGAGTAGCCTGATTGAATTTTGATGTATGGAAGTGCTATGTAAAGTCGTATTCTAAACCCTTCATGTCTTATTAATTTCTTTTTAATTGAATAAGAAAAACGTTAATTGTGTATATAAAGTGGGGCACGCTTAAGAAAAGGAAATTTTAAAACCCGTTGCCTTTTTCGCCACATGTATACTGGGAATTACCCGCTTAGCAGCAACTCTGTTAAGAAAACAAACCGCTTACGAGCACAAGAAAATGTTGCTACAAAAACAAATATCTGATGTGAACAGCACATGACTTTCTTATACAAAATCCACGTTTCTGCACAATTTACCTTATAACCTAAACAATAAAATATAAATTTACATACACTCAGAAAAACGGAGGCTAACTCGGCGACCTACATACGGCGTAATTGGCCTCGGGCAGGCGCGCGTTCGCCTGCATGTGGGCAAGTAAAACTGAGTTGACCTGTGGTCGGAGAAATTCTGATATTAAGCAACCAGCAGGTGAAGTAAGGCATTGGGAGCTGCACGAGTTGACCTTAGATAGGTTAACTCTGACCGCTAGCTGGCTTACAGACATCTCTGTAAGGTCAGAGTTAACCTGACAAAAAGTTGACCTGGACATTTTTCTGAGTGTAAAAATATGATTTTTTTTTCACAAAATCTGAAATATCTCGATAATGGTAAAAGATATCGATTTACGGTAATTACGGTACCTTTAATCCGGCCTTTAATAGTTTTTTTTTTTCGAAAAACCGTTACTTTACAAGCAATTCGCAAAAATTTATTTTTGTAAATTTTAATGATAATATCTCGATAAAGGTAAAATATATCGGATAACGGTAAAAGATAAAATTATGGAAAGCATTATTCTCTTCAATTTATCTCATACGTAAAACCACCAAAAACCCGGTATTTTTCGAGATAGTCGTAAAAAACTGATTTTTTTAAATAACGGTATATCTCGATAACGGCTCGAGATACAGAGTTGTAATAAAATACAAAGAGTGATGTGCCCTTAAGCGGGTTCGATTGCATAGATATTTTCTATGTAGATAAACCAATTTTTTTTCCACATTCCACTGTAATCGGATATAAATGCACCACAAATACGAGGGGGCAGGGGGTGATAAAAAAAATGCCGAACCTGACATGAAAAACACATTTGGCACAATTAGGGTTCGCACTTTTTTTTCGACATCACGAGCCTTTAAAAGAAACAAAACATCAAACGTGTTTCCACATAGTTTTTACTATGCGTTCAGATTTATTTTGACTCAAATTTTTTGTTGCTCGTCAATTGTTCCGAAATTCTTTAGAAAAAAGTTTAGAGGGAAGAAGAAAAATTTGTCACAGATCTGACACTTTCCTTGCCAGGCCCCAAACCTCGTAAATTTTCCTGTGAAAAGTTATGTGCGAAACCTTAGGCATGACACAAGATACCATTCTCCCCGTTTTGGTGATTCGATTTTTGTATTTGTTTTATATTTAAACTCAAAAGTTTCAAAACTCTAAAGTTTCAAAAACTCGAAAATGTGTAACATTTCTTCACTGAGTGCTTAGAGACTCAAAACTTGTTCATAATGTACCAAGACTGCAAAGGTTTTACCTCTCCCAGCAAGTCACAACAATTTAAATAAGTGCTAATCAAAATCTTTCACCAGTAAGTCACGCAAAACTCTTATCGATGATCTCTTGAATAAATTAGCCACCATTTTTGGTTGATACTCAACGTTTAAAGATTTATCAGCATAAAGACGTCTAATTTACACATTGTGCCAAAGATATTCTCAAAATTGTTCATAAAAGGCTAGAAAAATTATCGCCATTGGCAAATTTTTAGCTCTACTGTGTACTTAACAAGTAATCATCACCTTGCATTGAAAATATTTGTCCAAGTTGGTAAATTTCAGTAAATAAACGACAACAAACCATTCGCGACAAATAAGCGAACATAACTTTAACGTCCTTGAGGTAAAATATCAGTCTGTCATCAATATTAGCATCGTTTTGGCTCGGCAAAGCGACAAACCAACAAACCATCAGTAAATACAACCGTAGAAAAAATGTATCTAAAAATCAAACCAACGTCTTGTGTATTTTCAAAGGTGGGTCTCTCATCTGGTTTTCAAGAGTTTCTTAGGAGCAGTCATGCGATTTCACAATAGTTTTTCATGTTTAAGGGGCGGAAAAGATGAAAAAAGTCGGTGGTGTTTGGGGGCTTCCGTTTACCGAATCGCTGAGAATTATTACAAAAATAAGATAAAATTACTACAAGTTCGAGTTGTGCATAAAACGTTTATGTCGCCATAACAAAGCTGAAGATTTTCCACTGTGGTGAAAACTCAATGCATCAGAAAATTGTCGTGTTGAAGATTAATAAAGAGTATGATTTTCCATGATTTACCACAAGAGAAAGAAAATTACTGTACGGTGGAAATACAAAACTCGTCATTTCAGTTTGATTTTCTGGTTTTGCCATCAATTTTGTCTCAAACGATGCGAATAAAGTGATGAACGATTTCTTTAGATATCTTTGGATATTCTGATATAATTAAGTAAACCAAGTTATTTCAATGGGAATCTATTAAATGGCAAAGTTGTAAAAGATAATTTTTACAATTAAACAGTCACGGCTTCGGCTTCGATTAACAGTCTCGGCTTCGGTAAACGATTAAAAATCGTATTTTTTATACGAGGGCAGTCCGATAAGTACTTAGCCTACAAAAAAAACGAAAATTTTGGAAAAGTGACCATTTATTTCTCAACATACTCTCCTTTTAGCTCGATACACTTGACCCAGCGATGCTCCAACTTCTTTAACCCGTCTGAAAAATACGTTTTCTCGAGGTCTGCAAAGTAGGCCTCCGTAGCGGCGATGACCTCCTCAATCGACTCAAATTTCTGCCCGGCGAGTGACTTTTTCAAGTTTGGAAACAAAAAGAAGTCGCACGGGGCCAAATCTGGAGAATACAGTGGATGGGGCAGCAGTTCGTAGCCCAATTCGACCAATTTGGTCGTGGCGACGGCGGAGGTGTGAGCCGGTGCGTTGTCATGGTGGAAGAGCACTTTTTTCTTCGCCAAATGGGGCCGTTTTTTCTGCAATTCGGCGTGGAATCGGCCCAATAATTCGGTATAGTAGAGCCCTGTGATCGTTTTGCCCTTCTCCAGGTAGTCGATGTAGATCACACCTTGTGAATCCCAGAAAACGGTGGCCATCACCTTTCCGGCAGATAGGACAGTCTTCGCCTTTTTCGGAGCACGTTCGCCGGGTATAGTCCACTGTTTCGACTGTTCCTTAGTCTCTGGTGTGTACCAGTGGATCCATGTTTCGTCGACGGTCACGAAACGACGCAGAAACTCCTTCGGGTTGTGCTTAAACAGCGTCAAACACTGCTGTGAAGTGGTTTCACGGTTGCGCTTGTTGTCTGGAGTGAGCAAACGCGGCACCCATCGCGCCGACAGCTTTCTCATGCCCAAAATTTCATGCAGGACGCGGTCTTTTTAAATGCCTACTGTCTCAGCTATCTCGCGCACCTTCAATCGGCGGTCTGCCAATACGAGATCGTGGATTTTTGATATGTTATCCTCCGTGGTAGCCGTTTTCGTAGCACCTGGGCGTGGCTCATCAAAAACCGACGTGCGACCACGTTGAAACTCGTTACACCAATTTTTGACGGTCGCCATCGAAGGAGAAGAGTTACCGTACACAGCATCCAAGCGCTCTTTGATTTCGCTGCGCGATTTCCCTTCCAGAAACAAGAATCGAATCACCGACCGATATTGCTCTTTTTCCATTTTTCTGAAATCCGCAGACACGCCCGCTTCCATACGCGGTCAAAACAAAACTACGAGTTCGATTCGGCTGAAATTTTGACTGTAGCCGTCTATGAGAATGTATACTACACGATAGTAAATTTCTCCTGCGATAGTGGCGCCATCGGGCGGTGAGGCTAAGTACTTATCGGGCTGCCCTCGTACAAAAAATATTTTGATTAACTCTTCTGTTTGTAACACATGTCGTTCGGCAAAAAACGAATTACACAAGTGTATGTTAGAATAATAAAAAAGTTTGATTTGTGCCTATTCGTCTGTCAGACTCCTTGAAAATACAAAAATTCGCTGAGGCTTTTATCTACGGTCTTGAAATTTGCCACATAGCGATTTTTTTTCCAAAAAAGTAGGGTTAGATGTTCTATTTCTTCATATAAACAGAACATTTTGGACAATTTTCTTGAAAACGGTTTGTTTTGGGAAGTAACTAGCGGTTCCATTCCTGACCACGTCATTGTCAACTCCCGCAAGACTACTAGCTATTTTCATGTATGACACGTATTTACCACTAGAATTGTATTATATTTAGTAGCAGATTCGTGTCATACACAGAAAATTCTCGTAAAATAAAAAGGTGGCTATGATCTTCTGCCTTGCATTGCTTTACGACCGCTTGAAAACCGGATCAATATCTCAAACATAACAAAAGCTATAATTGCCAATCTGGCAATTACTGAAAAGCCGTATGGTGATTTACGTGAACGGCGAACAGTTGTATCAAAATTCCCACTTTGAAGTCAAACTTTTCAATAAGAATTTTCAAAATTTATTCCAATCGGATTTTGATGTATGGGAGTTTTATGTAGAATCATAACTTTTGTTCTTGGACTTTTTTGATAAGATGCACCGTTTTTGAGATATTCGCAAAAAAACATTTTCGTTTGTAATTGTCCATTATTTCTCATTAACGAACTTAGCCTTGAATTTTACGAAAAACGAATCTGCGTGAAATTTCAAGTCTCTAGTTCAATCCGGGCGCCGACAATCCGCGCTACAGACGGACGGATGGACAGACGGACGGACATGCTAAATTCAACTTTTTTTTATCATTCTAAACCAGCGCTCTGAAGCCATGTGCACCAAGGGCATTTTCGCAGCTCAAATTGCCCTCTTATCCATCGATTCTTCATGCTACCCGTTTCATTCTGGCTTGTACGAAAACTGTATACATACGCATATGAAAGAAATAATCTGTTTCACTTTGCATATAACCCGTTCTGCTTCCACTTGTGCATTTTGCATATCATGGAGCTTTGCTGAGCTCTAAGGAAGGCCATTTATGCGAGAGTTTTTTATTAGCTCAGTTGTCATTAGGACATTGACTGAAGCGGTGGTGTATTTCGCGTTGCGAAAGGTAGCGAAAAAATTAACACTGCTAAAAATCCTAAAGCGTATTGTCTCAAAAGACGACACGAGTTTTGGACATGAGTGTTTCTTTTTTCGGTTTGATAAAATAATGCAATGTTTAATATGATTTCAGGGAATTAAAACAACAAAAAATACGATTAAAATAGGCATTTTAGTAACTCCATAAAATATCAATTGATCAAATGAATGTTTTTGATTTTAATAATTTCATTTTTATTTTCCGATTGTGATTCGGAAATTTAACATAAAATTGTTTCTTTGTCAAACCTATTTTTAACGTAAAGTAAAACAATTAACAGTGTGTCAAAACCAAAAATAACGAAAAAGAGCTTTCAACAAAGTTTGAACTAGGCTCGGAGAGCAAGCCATATAAACAAGTAAATCGCTTGTCAGTGGTAGTGGATGCCCGAGAACTTTCAAAGCTTTCCTGGCCCTGTTCTAAACACACTGGTATAATTCACTTTTGTGTCTGATGACAGGGTCTTGGTGTTACAAACAGGAAGGCAAATTTAATATACCCTTTGGTTTCACCATACGGGTATAAAAATGAGTGATGTTGGAAAAAGGGGTTAAAAGGAGAGGAGGTGGTGTTGAGTTCAGTGGGCGGAAATTTTCTTTAAGAAAAGTATTCTCTAGTAGTAAAAACCGGATTGAATTACCTTCAACAGTTTAAAAGTTGACAGGGGAGGGACAAAAAGGACGAGAACCAGTAGATTATAGCTCAAAGCATTTTCTTTGCTGCCCGACGTTTGGTTCAAATCGACTTTTTTTTGCCGAGACAAACCCAATAGAGATTTATTTAAAAAAAAATGGAATTCACAATTTGAGTCAACTAAATTTTTGATTATATTTAAGCGACAATTTTCTCATGAAATCAATTTCAGGTCGCGTAAAAAAAACAATATTTCAAGGAAGCAAATTATTTCGAATTAAAGTTGCCCATTTTTGAGTCCTCCTACACTTGACTACGCTGCATGCGTGTTTTTTTGCCCACAAACATTTGGACGTTAATAAATAATTACAAGATTTGTTGAAGTTGATGCTAAGACCTTCAACAAGCCCCTACGACCAGAACAATTATAAGTTTTCTTGTTAATCGCCTATGTGCGAAATTGCCGCACCTTTCTTCGATGTTTAACAACAAATCTTAGAAATTGGCAACGACTTGACGTAAAATTGAAATATTATCTTCACAAATGGAGGCTCCAAAAATCGCATTATTTAGACTTTGAGGGACTTAGAATATCAAGATATAAATGACATAAACTTAGAAACATTAAGAAGAATAATTTATATTTAAATTGCGTTTTTGTTCTCTTTTTTAACAAAATTCATCGCATGGGGGAGTGTAAATATATCCATTGTGCATAAATTACTTACTTCCGATGATGATTGGCCAGGTGTTAAATTAAAGAAATTCTCTGGGGAAGTAACACCCAGAAGTACGATTGAAATATTGTGAATATGTGATTTGTGGACACAGTTATGCACTTAACTAGATTCTGAATTACAGCATAATTAACAGAATTGTTGCTACTTAAATATCTCGATGTGCACATCGATCTTGGTTCGTCGATTTAGAATCTAAGACATGCATCTTGAAATCATTGCATAACAAACTGGTTTTTAGCTACGAATATCTAAAATTAGAAGCATTTTCTGAACGTTTTTTTTTCAATTTTTTTTCATTTTCCCTGCACTTACTGTACTCACGTTTGGTTTTAACATTGCCAAAGATAGCGATCGAAGCAATTATCTACCTTTGGGTTTATGTTTAGTGTCGCCATCTTTGTACAATGATAGAATTTAGATACATACTTTGTAAAAAAACTTTTGATTTCGTTTCATTCACGCGTTTTTGAAGGTTTTCGAAACTGAACGCAGCCAAAGGCAAAAATGTCGTTTCTTAACCCAGTTCGTCAAAATTGCAAGTCGAAGTGCAACATAGGATGCGACAGGTAAGCAAAGGTGAGGAGAAGCGATCACTACCCACCTTTGTTGGCTGCACTGCTGGATGACTCCTACTCTACTTTAGCCAGCAGTAATAGCTTAAGACGTTGTTATGCAATACTAGAATATGCAATTTACCATAATTTTATGGGTAAAGTGTAGTTTTAAAATGCATTCGCGAAAAATTTTAACTACATAAACTAAACGATTTCGCCACTATTATTAATGAATCTGTAATGTAGACGAAGTAGAAAAAAATTTACAATAGTCTGGAATTTTAATAGATTCCCACTAAAGTTTCTATCTTGAGTGCAAATTACCAGAAGAACGGCTGAAGAAAATTGAATGAAAACTTAAAGCACATATGTTGCAAATGTGGCCTCTTTAAAGTTTAAGACACATGAAAACGATTAATGGATCTCGTTTAATCGAATGAAAAATTCAATGACGTCGAGAATGCTAAGAAAACCGATGAGTGTATTTCAAAATTTAGATTCTGATCTAAATTTGATTTTGGGAAATTATTCGTCAGACATGAAAGATAAATTAACATAGAGTACGAAATAAGAACTGTAAAGAACTTAAAAGAAATTATTTACGGCTAGAAAATGATTTGCTTTTTTAATAGTTCTCACACGTTTCTGTTAGAGCGTCCTGATTTTATTTACGGTTTATAAATTCCAATATTTTTTTGCTGTGACTCCGGTTTTTAAAGTTCGAGGTTTTTCTGCGAATAGTTTTTTTGTGTTGGGAGCATTGGGAGCTTTGAGTCCACCGCTGGATTTTTTGCGATTTTTGGTGCCTCGAAAGTCACTGTGCAAAAAATGTCCTCAAATTTTTGGTTTCTTAACTCTTTTGCACCTATTGGGAAATATACAGTCTCACTGCATGTTTACAAAGACCTAATATGTAAAATATGTAAATTAGTTTAATATGCATGTCTTTGTTAGATTAACGCACTATAATCGTTTATAATTAATTAGTCGTCTCCCTTACCGAAAGGGTTAAATGAATTTGCATGAATTTCTGGTAATAATAATAAAGATTTCATCATTCAATACCAGCCTTTTTGACTTTCCTCTTCTATAGAGGGAAAGTATTGAATTCATGACGGATACCAACTCGAGAACGGGGGCAGATAAAAACTTTCTCATCAGTACGAAATCCGCTTCAGGCAAAATTATGAGGATGTCCGTGGATCTGTCTGTCGGTCTGTCCGTTTTACGTATCTTCAATAACTCGAGAATGCGATGACCTAGCGACTTGAAATTTTTGGAGAATAAGTTTTATGAAAATCGTAGTTTTCTGTTAAAAAAGTAACGGTGTCTATAACGAGTATCTCTCATTCATTTTTTTTTTAAATCGTTTTTTTTTAATTTCTCGAAACCTATGCGCTTTTTGGAAAAAATGAATATAATAAAATTTAAAGGATATGAAGTTTGTAATTTATTTTGAAATATTTTAAGAACCGTTACAGATACGTATCTGCAACAGGGATGGCCCCGATTTGCCTTAGGAGGGAAGTAGATTGGACCAAAAATAGTAATAGATTGATACTAATAGTAGCAGATTTTCAAAAAAAAACCTTTTCTACCTATGCCGATATACAAATTTGTATAACTAACGCTAAATAGCTCTATCATTCATAATACCAAAATTCTATCAACAAAAAACTTGCTGTAGTTCAGAAAATGATATTTAAAAACTTCTTTTGTATTGGCTACCTCATATTTAATTTCGTTAGAAGCTTTTTGCATTTAACATCTATAATACAATTTTTTGGTTGATTCATGTATTTCACAAAAAATAGTAGTAGATTTGATTTACTACGCATTAAGGCTTTGAATGCGAAAATAGTAGTAGATTTACTACAATTGTAGTAGGGGGACATCGCTGATCTGCAACAGTTCTCAAAATACTTCAAAAACAGCAAGTTTTTTGAAAATTTCTCGGAAACTATGCACTATTATAAAAAAATGCACATAACAAAATTTAAAGGAAATAAAATTTCCTGCATTTTTTCCCTTTAACGGTTTTTACGTATCTTTAACGGTTATTAAGATATTTGAAAAAAAAATTATTTTTCACATATTTTTTCCCAAAACTAAATATTGAAGAGGAAAGTTTTGTGTTGATCACAACTGATGTTTTTCTCTCGCGATCCCTCTTTTTGAAATTTGAAGTTATGAAAGGATCTTCGACCGTGGTCGACAGATTGTCAGATTTGTGCAAAACTTAAAAAAAAAATGTGCCGCAATTTTTTTTTTAATTTTTTTTTTTTTTATATTTTCTAATTTATTTAATTTTATGTTATAGTTTGTAATATTTTATTTATACCAGCCAGAGTGCTGAATGCAATTAATTTACTGATTAAAAAAAAGAAAACGACGCAAGTTAAAATTGCTCAAAAAAATGCTCCGCAGGCGAAAACCGTCATCGCTTAAAGTTTCATCGTTAAGTTTTTTTTCCTCAAAACACCTATGCTACATTAGGTTTTTAGTAGATCCGTTATATTTCTAATTCTATAAGAGTGTAACAAAATTTCGTAGCTCATATCGCGACCCTCCAGGGGTTCGTGACTCATTGGTAGGGAAACAGTATGATAGCATGACCTCTGCTTGTATTGTTTCTTCTTTTGGGTTCTGCATTTCTGGCTTCCTGATCACTGCGAACTTTAGAACCCGACAAAACCTTGCAAATGTTGTAATTCATCCATGGTTCGCAATTCATGTAAAAGTGTGCGTTGGGGCAACAGGGAAGTTGTTACGAAACCTGAATCGGAGAGACCAGTGCCACCGTAGTAAATTTTAATTTTCAGGGTCTAAAAAAATTTTCTTTTTCCATTATTTTCTAAGATTTTTCATTTTAACCGCTTCCGAGCAAATCGAGACAATTTTGGATAAAAACTAACCGAAATCACTTTTTAAAACTTTTAGGCTGAAATTCCGTCTTATGTACAATACCATACCATGCCGTTTCTTAAATATCTATGGATCTAAATCTTTTAATTTTGTTACCTGGAGTCAAAATTAAAAAGCTTACAAGACTCCATTGCAAGAAATACTTTTGCTCCAAAAGCGATTGGTATTGGAAATATATTTTTTTTTTAAATTTTAGAGATTATGTTTGCTCTAATTCGAATGCAAAGAAAGAAATAAGAATTTACCCGGAATGTAACCACGAAAAAAAATACCGCCAGTCTTTTACTGAAAGAAATGTGAAACTATAGGTACCTTCGCTGCTAATCTTCTTGGTAAAAAAATGACCATACTTACAGAATATTAAAGAGGTTCATGTCCGCTATCCTATCAAGCGGATAGTTTTGTAATTTTTCTTATGGAAAACAAACAGGATTATTTTATGTTTCTCATTTTATAATAAAAAAAAAACACCTTGAACGGTTCAAAAAAAACTCATAATAACAGCAATTTCCCATATTAGAAGAGTATTTAAAGCATTTAAGGGTTAAAGGTTATATTCAAATGTAGTTGAAAGGTGCATTTGTCGTCGCCTTACATAAATGTTTTGTGTACTTCAGGGAAACCTCAAAAATGAATTTTCCAATTTTTTTAAACAATGAGTTCGCCTAACCAGGAAAAGTGATTTCTAGATAATGGAACTGAAATTTTATAAAAATATTCAGGGTACCTACATTTTATATTTATTTACCCTCAAACATGAAGCGATTAGCAAATTTGCCACCACATTACGGACAATTAACAAATTCAGAGTATATTTTTCCAACATTTTTCTGTAGTTTTCTTATTCTATTCGGCTGGTAATTTTCAAAAAAATCACATTGAAACTTAATGTTTTTTGAAGTTGAATCGGTCGTTAAGATAAGATGGTAATACGTCTCCTTGCTAAAGTTATTTTTTTCATGTTAATTTTATGCTTGACGGAATACAACTCTAAATCTACGTAAAAATCTGTTTTTCACTTTGAATTTGAGATGTGATGTGATGTGGTGCAGTGACGGACGGACGTGAATAGTTGCCTACACTAAATGGCATTCTAACAAAAGCATAATAATGTAATTTCGGTGCGATTGTTTGCTGCGGGCTAACAAATCACCTTAAAATCCCACACATGTTTTTTTTCCTGTAAGGTCTCAAATATACGAGAAACATAGGGAAACATTAACTTTTAAAATATTTACCTTTTATTTTATTTGACGTTTATTTCTACTTTATTTCGTTTGTGGCAAGTGCTGAATGTAATAAATTTTATATTACAAAATTTTCTCAAATCAATTGGGTTGAACCTTTTCTACCTTTCTTCTGGAAAAAATTAGGCCTGATGAAATTTTAAGTTATATAAGCGGCGGCCACATTTCTTGTGATTTCCAGTTTCCAAATTGAATTATATTTTTGAAACGGGAATATTTTCATTTTAGGAAACAAGTTTTTCATATTCTATGGAAATACACACAACATTAGATGACTGAAGTTTGTTTGCGCTTGTAATCAAAATTGATTGTTTTTTATCCTACAATAAATATCTAATGTGAACAGCACATGACTTTCTTAAACAAAATCTACGTTTCTGCACAATTTACCTGACGAATAAAATTACATAAAAATATTAATTTTTATTTTACAAAATCTGAAATATCTCGATAACGGTAAAAGATATCGATTTACGATGAAAGGCAAAAATGTAGAGAATTTCGATACATTTAATTCTGCCTTTCATAGTTTTTTCTAAAACCCGTTAGGTTGCAAGCGCATCGCAAAGATAATTTGATTTTTGCTTTTTAATGATATCTCGATTATGGTAAACGGCAAAAGGCAAAATTATGCATTAAAGCACCAAAATCCTGTTTCTTTCGAGATAATCGCAAAAAAATTATTTTCATTAAAATAATGGTATATCTCGATAACGGCTTGAAATACTGAGTTCTATTTAAATATAAAGATGTAGAATCCGTCTCCAATTTTTGTTATATGTAAAACTACTGAAAAACGCGTAGTTTCGGAGTAAATAACAAAAAACGAAATTGCCATTTCTAAAAAGCCGCCATTTTGGTTATTTCCGATTAACGGATTTCCACCAAAAGTTTTTTGATCATTCCTTTTTCCGCCTCATACAAACAAAACAGTTTTTGTAGTTTTCACGAAACCGGTGAGTCATATTGAAAAAAATATTAAGGCAAAATATGTTTAGAATAAAATTTTACATAACTCATCCATACATTAAAATCCAATCGGACCACTACTTTCCCCCTCTCCTATATAAATGGATTTTTTTAAATAAACATTTTGCCTGTCATCATATAGAGCATTTGACAATAGACCCCTAGGAATTGTAGCTTTTCTTATATTTTACATACATCAAAAAATAATTAAAAGAAATGTTTTTCTATACCTAGACCTAGTAAATATCTTTTAAAGACAATTTTCAAATTTTCTCCAGTTTTTTTAAGATGGTTTTTTAGGTGCATAAAATGTTTTAGATTTTTCAAAATTATTGAAACGTCTATTCCGAAATCCAAACCGAACGGAACCGAATAAAAACTACTTAACAATTCTAATTTCGGGCAACCAAAACCAAAATCGAAACCAAAACCGATTTTTGAAATTTCAGAAATCAAAATCGAAACCAAATTTTCAAATTTCAGAAACCAAGACCGAAAACCAGAAATTTCATTCACCCTTGAACTAAAACCAAACCATGCTCAAAAATAACTTTCCCAAATAAAAATCACTTTTTCTAAATAAAAAAAATATATTTTCAGATCTTTCTAAAAATATAAAAACGAGGTTTTTTCTATCATTTTATAGTGGACTATGTATTATGCTACATTTACACGAATGACAAATTTGTCATTTTTTTCTTGTCATTATGTTAATTCCCGTGTAAATGGCATAATTTTTGTAATTTTTTCTGTCAGAAAATGTCAATCTCTCATAAAAGAATGAACTTGTCCATTCTTTTATGCCAGATTGTCATTCGTGCAAACGCAATATTAGTTATGACAACTTTAGTATTCAACTTTTGTCATAACTAATATTGCGTTTGTACGAATGACAATCTGGCATAAAAGAATGGACAAGTTCATTCTTTTACGAGAGATTGACATTTTCTTACAGAAAAAATTACAAAAATTATGCCATTTACACGGGAATTAACATAATGACAAGAAAAAAATGACAAATTTGTCATTCGTGTAAATGTAGCATTAATAAAAAAAATGTCTATGACATTTTCATTGCTCCCACAAAGTTCCAGTCCTTTAAGAGTTTTTTTAACCGCTTGACGCACAGTGTGTTAAGTGGTTAATAGATAGAGTTTAATGTTTTTTATTGAAAATTAACTTTTTCAAGTGAAACTCTAATTTTGACAGGTTTCTTAAATCTAAGATATCGTAGATTGGCAACAGCAATAAAAAAAATACACTTTACCAAAATTTTCGCCCAAAACAGACTTTAATTTGGGTTTTATTAAAAGAAAAATTCGGAGAAGTAAAAATTCTTTGTTGCGCGACAAAACAAAGTTTTTTTTTTAAATTAGATATTCATTAAATTTAACTAATGTTAACCCATTAACGCCCGCTGTATTCAAACGAGTATACCGGATATATCTGTGGTAATAAGTTAAAGTAGCTTAAGTCGCTTTTCATGCGAAACTAAACTGATCTGTATTTGCATTTCCACACAAATCACTTTGGCTTTGCCTGAAAATCGACTTAAGCTACTTCAACATATTATCACAGATTTATGCACAAAATCTGGCAATTATTGAAAACCCGTATGGTAATATTCGTATCAAAATTCGAACAGTTGTACCAAAATTCCACTTTGAAGTCAAACTTTCCAATAAGATTTTTTTAAATTTATTCCAATCGGATTTTGATATATGGAAGTTTTATGTAGAATCATATCCTAAATAACTTTTGTTCTTGGACTTTTTTGATAAGATGCACCGTTTTTGAGATATTCATAAAAACCGTTTTCGTTCGTATGGGGGGTACCCCCCCTAATGGTCCATTTTTGCCCATTAACGAACTTACCCTCGCATTTCACGAAAAACGGATCTGCGCAAAATTTCAAGTCTCTAGCTCAATCCGTGCGCCCGCAATCCGCGCCACAGACGGACGGACAGACAGACAGACGGACGGACAGAAGGACGGACAGACGGACGCACGGACATGCAAAAAGTAATTATTTTTAACATTCTAAACACACTGGTGTAATACATTTTTGGGTTCTTGGCGTTACAAACGGTAAGGCAAAGTTAATATACCCTTTGGTTTCACCATACGGGTATGAATATTCAGTGGTTTTCTCATGGGCATTAATGGGTTAATCTGGGTTTAATTGAAAAAGAAATTTGGAGAAGTAGAAATTGTTTGTTGCGCAATAAAACAAAGTTTTTTTTTTTAAATTAGACATTCATTAAATTTAACTAATGTAAAAAGTGATTTATTACACATAATGTGAATATATGTTTAATAATATGTAGCATACAAAATTAGAAAAATCATCCCTAAAAATATCACGTAAAAAAATTTCGTTAAATTTGGCGAAGTATTTTTAAAAACACTTGCGCGAAAATTCAAATATTAAAATGACTAAAGAAATTGAATTCATTTCGATTCGACCTTATTCGACCTTTTGTGTACATTTCTGTCACTTATCTCTGTACAGACGACTTCCTTTTTCGGCCGAGCCACTTGCAAAATTTATCACATGTGTTTTATTAGACTTGCCCTGCCCCACCACGTGTTAGGTTCTCAGAAAAAAAAGCCTCTGCATGAGAGGGTTTACATTGGGCGATGGGTGGCTCACCCATCCGTAACCATCAGCAATGAGAAACAAACAAACTAGCGGTAATTACAGCGAATTTTTCTGTTGTTCTTGAGTGTATTTTGCTTGGGATTTGATTAAGATTGCCCCAGAGAGTATCCAAAGAATTCAGTGAACAACTCTCTGGGAAATAGCGTGTAGTTGGGCACTTTCTGGCTCCACTGTACTCACAATCGTTGCTTCTTTTACGCCGACCTCCGCGAGTTCCCATGAAATTCTACTGGTTGCCCGGCGATATTCTGCGATTTTGTTTGGTTCGACTGTTTTGTTTACTTGTTTGTGGTCTCATCGATCGCGGCAACCGCATCCAAACCGTACTATTAGTAGTATTAGTGATGGTGGAAAGCGTGATGAGTTTCCCGAGCATTGCGAGAGCCGAGACCCCAACCCAGCTGACAGAGTACTAGCAGAGCTCAATAAGTGAACATGTCGACGAAAAGTGCTTCCTCCGAGTCCGCCTTTGCCTGTTTCCGCTTCCGACTTGATGACGTCGTCTTTAAGAATCTTTTCGTGACACACCAAGTCGTCGTTGACTTCTGGTAAAGATTCTCATGTATTCTAAGTAAGATATCGCGATTTTTTTTACTTTGGTCGATGTTTTTCGGAGATTTTTTTCGTCTTGCCGAGGAATAATCGCTAAGAACACTAACATATCACTTTGACGGTGTTTATGCATTGCAAATTTTACCCAATACAGTGTTGGGTATAGTTTCGATCGTGAAGCACTTCGGACGTAAAAAAGAAAGAGTTCTTCGCGATTCCGTTTCATCGAAGAAGCAGCCAAGTTTGGGATTTTTAGCTCCAGGTGATCAAAAAAGTTTTAGTTCAATCAACGTTATATACGTGGGTGATTTTTCAACGGTCAATAATCGCTGAATCTTGGGGTTAAGTGAATTTGAAAAAAAAAATCCAAATTGAAATGTTAAAATCAGTGCAAAACCCACACTATGCAAAAGGCAATATGTTGGGAAATTCACGAGTGCAAGTTTTAGTTATATCAAGAAAAATAGGGAAAATCTAATTGTTTACGGTGAAGCACAAAAGCATTGTGAAAAATTAAACCAGTTTTCTTACCGAGTGTCCCTTAAATATTCATATTACATCGCATTACACAAAGAGAATTACATCAAAAATTCATTGTCTTCAAGTGTACAAAATGAATTACTCGCACATTACTTCTACCAGCCAGAATTGCAAATTACTTGATTGAAATTACGGAACAAAAGACAGTCTCAAGTTAAGTTGATCCGTAAAAAAATGAATCTATACGTGGTGCTGTGTGTATTGCAAGAAAAGCTACATTTAAGTGAATCGGGCACGCGCATCTTCCAAAAATCTAAAGAATTGTGCGGAGACCTAGGTCTTAAAATTGAAGTTGGAATAAAAAATGCTTAAAATTAAATGTGAAGGTGTGCTAAGTGCGCGGCTAGCGGAACAGGAAGATCGACACCGAAAAAAGAGAATTTATTTTCATACGTGCAAATACGAACGCAGTTTGCCATAAACAAATAATTTCAGAGGTTCCACAAAGAAATTTGTTCTGGGTGTCTTAAGACACATTGGACTTTCTTTGGAGACAAAGCTTTTTAAATAAAAACAGATTTTTTTAAGAAATTTCGATCTCAGCATGAAAATGGGATAGTACTTAAAATTTTGGTCCAAGTTTCACAAAAAATGGATACGATTTAAAACACGGTTCAAATTTTTTGGTTCAAATTTCACAAAAAAAAAAAACGCAATAAAAAACTGGATCCGATCCAAAAAATTTAAAGGTTCGATGCCCCGATTTCACGTTTTTCAAACGGTTTAAGTTACATGAAAACCACCTTCGTCTATGTTTTTTTTAAATCCTTAAGATTGTGGGATGAAATTTAGGTTCAAGTTCGAATTTAGTGGGCAGCGATTTTGTTCTAAACGCTTTGTTTTTGGGAACAAATTCAATTTCAGTTCATAACAAAAACCAAAATTCACAAAGCCCTGCGCGAAGGTCTACAAATTATGTCGACTAAACTTTACTTAATTAGCATTGAGGAAATTTTCCATTGCAGTCGATATGCTAATTCAATTGAAGATTAAATAAAACCCCATTTATCAAATTAGTTGCTTTAATTAAGCGTCATCGAATGAACAAATGCTAACGAAGCCTTTAGAGTTTCTGTAATTTTGAATGCGATTATTACAAGCACCATTAAACCTGGACTTACATGGTTGTCTCGTGTAAATATTTATTCGAATTAACCTCTGGTGGCACACCCCAATCTCTTATATTTTTGATTGATACATAATGGATACATAAAAAATATAAGAGATTGGGGTGTGTCACCAGAGGTCATTTCAATCAAAAAATAGATCGTAGGTATGCGAAATTAGATTTTATCCTTATTGGCATCTCACACGGTTTTTCTTTTTCTCGGCACAAAATCTGTAGCTAAAATTTGCCCCCCCCCCCCTCTCCCACCCCTGATTTCCGTGCCTATAAATTTCATAAAAAGAATTTATAACAAATTTCTTCTCAACATTTGTAAGGTTTTGCCTATGTATAGGACGAATTAAATATTAAAGAAAGCAACAACTGTATTTCCACCGTGCTTATGTCCAGTTGACATTAGGCTAGTTTCTTAACCGCAATTTGTAGCTGACAGCAGGACAAAATTTGGAAGTCTTTAACATTTTTTTTGCTGGTTCAAAAAGTAACTAGTTGTGTTCTAGTTTCTAGATTCTCTTAGTTAGCAATTAGCCCACTGTCAACTGGGTATTATGGCGGATTTCACGAAATTTTTAAGGAAATTTTCAGGAGTTAGCGGCGAATATCAAGCCTGCTAACTCGATTTAGTGATCTCTTAAAATTCCGCCATTGGAGACAAAAGGATATGAAGTAAAAAAAACTACTGGGTTCGTGGCGACCAGTAACGTGAACAGGGGATACAAATTCCGCACTGGCTTAAAGTTTTTGAGGCCCAAGAAGAGGCATTCTAAAGGTGCCTGTCCACATGAGAGTATATGCCGACGAGAACCTCTCGAGATTTCTCGATAGTAGCTACTCGCAAATGGCCACTTCTCTGAGAGTCGCTGGTAGAAACTCGTGAGCTAGTCAAAAGTGATTCTTCTCTCTAGTCGACACGCACCCACCAGGGTTGGGACTTGAGGATGTGTAAAAGGTACTATTTTTGCCCAAAAAGGGTACTAGATTGAGATAATATGGTACTAGATTTTTTTTTAACTATCGTGCAACCAAAATTGTTTTTTTATGCTTATTACATAGGAGTCAAAAAAAAATCTAAATCTCGTAATTTTAGAAAAAAAATCCTTATCCCATATGGATTGACTTTTGCGCTGTAAATATAACCGTTCTCGGTGAAAAAACACTCTAGAAAAACTCCAAAAACCAATAAAAATTGTCTAGATGTATTTGTTTTAAATTTTCGCTTTTATTTCAATTTTAAAGGGGGCTATAAATTCAGAGAAAATCATTTTTTATATAAACCATGAAAAGGTACCAGATTCATGGGCTGTGGTATTTACTAGGGTACTAAATGAGTCAAAAAGGTACTAGTTCTAGTACATATGTACTAAAGTCCCAACCGTGGCACCCACTGAACTCTCGGAGAGTAGCTCGCCAGATACGACTGGCGTTTTAATTTCGCTAGTAACTCTCGAGAACTCGCCAAAGCAAGATGTCAAAAAAATTAAGACATTGCTTCTCTCATTTTTGTAGTTTTTTTTTGACGACAACCGATCCGGCAATTTTAATTAAAAACTCTATTTCCGAACTTGTTAACCTACAAAAATTTCTAAATTGTTGCGCATCTTCAATTTGCAATTCTCTTTTTAGATTTTTCACGGCACCCAAAAGATTTCTCCTTTGAATCCAGGACTTAATCCAGCACTTTTTTTTGCCTGATTTTGTTTGTCTCTTATTATTAATTAGGATAATCCCAGCGGCTGGAACCTTCCTGTATTGCGACGACATTTCCATTACTTTCCACGTTTAGTCGTGCATCACTCTCAAATGGACAGGGTCTGGAGAGTTCTCGCGAAAGTGCTTTCCGCTAAAAACTCGCCGAGAGTTCGCGATAGAAAAATCGCCGAAATTAACTCTCAAATGGACAACCTCCTGCGAGTAACTCTCGAGAGTTTTTGAGAGTTACGCGCGTATTTATTCTCATGTGGACAGGCACCTTAACTTTGGACTCCTGAAACCGGTCTTAAAAATTTCCGTCCTCGAAAGAAGATTTTCAAAGGGTTTAATTTTTAGGAAACTTTCAGTGAATAGATTTTTTTTGCCTGTTCGCGGGGTAGGGGGGATCCTAAAATTTGTAGCTGCTCAATGGTTTATTTCCAAAAGTGAGGGCCGGATCCCGCAAGTGTGATTACTTTTGAAATACGTACGAAATTGCCATTTAGTTTACATAGGAATTTTCGATCTCATTTCAAATTTACTGGCCTCCTTATCTACCATAAAAACGGGAGAACTTTTTATTAGATTTTTATACCCAGGGTCCCACAAAAACCAAAATTATTCGTTATTGCGATAACAGGAAAATAAATAGGTTATGCCATTTGATGTGACTAACAAAAACGCCGTTTTTTATAAAAGGGCATATATTTCCTATTGTTACAGACGACTGTGAATTATCATGTATATTTTGTAATGAAATTCAGCAATTAAGATGATTTTTTGTGGGCATCAGCACTTTTTCATTATTCACATCATGAGACGAGGTTATACAAGGGGTCACCATCATTTTGAATTGATAAAGCGCTTTGTTAATTGCTTTTGCAATATAATTCATATTAAACAATGAGACATTTTATTCCACACACACACACGCACACATAAAAACCCAACATAAAAATTATCATTATTCTTCCATTAAAATGATCTCAACATTATCTTGTATGGTTTTTAATAAACTCGATCATTTTTATAACTGAAATATTTATACCAATGGAAAGCTTGAAATTCATAATCACTTTTTCGTGTGAATTCTCTCTGATATTATTTATAGAGTTTGTGCAGTGATTATTTTACTTGCCAGAAAATGATTTTTCAACAGAAATCCTCGAACAAAAGTCAAAAATAGAAAGTGAGAAACTACTGTCTACTTGACAGACGCAACATATGACATTAATTTCTCACAAAATCATGATCTTAATCGCGAATCATCTCTGAAAATAATAATTTCACATGAATTTCGTATGCATACGTTGTATATCTTTAGAAAATCGGTGGGATTTTCTATTTTATTTTAGGGGTAGAAATTGTGATCATAACGTCCTTGAACATTATATGAGACATTCTCTAAATGAGGGCACAGTTTAAATTTTCAGGTTATTTTAGAAGGAATTTCGTTAATTTATTAGGCTAATATTTTACTAAAAGAAAGATTGCCTCATTTTTATTAGAACAAATTTTTATAACATAAGCGGCAGATAATTTTTTGATGACAGGTGGATAAAATATTTTGATGCTGTTGAAAATTAAATTGCATTTTAGATCAAATTTTTGAGAAATTGTTTCCAGTAAACTCAACAGGCGCCTCCACACGTTCAATTTTACTTGACAATTTTACTTGATTGACTCATGTTTCAAGTAACATTGATCGTTTGGATCCTCTTCAATGTTACGTTTGCAGGCAATTTCCATCAATGTTAATTGATGAAAATTTTCATCAATAATACTTGTCAAGTAACATTGAACGTGTGGAGGCTTCTAACGAGCCTGAGTTTCGGTCACAGAGAGGAAAAAACATGTTATTTCTGAGAAAATTTGAAACTTCATTCACGAAAACGTTCTATTCCTCAAAAAACATTATCCAAAATTTCAGTTCGATCGGTCGAGTGGTTTCGGAGTCAGGATTTTGAAAAAAAAACGAGTAAGGGCTGTCAATAAAATACATTTAGGAAGAGGAGGAGTGGGTGTAATGGAATCATCCTCCCATGTTCAAAAATTCAGCCACGTTATACATGATCGAATTGGAACAGTTTTAAAAATTTTTGACTTTTGTTTTCTCGATTTAGTTTAAGGCCTCGCTTACCCTTGCGATTTTTTATTGAATTTCTTAGCGATTTTTATTCCTCTGTCGCAAAATCGCAAAATAAATTCACTTAACAAAAGTTATCACTTAGCAAAAATCATAGAATTGTCCACAACCTGCGGTTGCGCTCTTTTCCGGAATCCCGAACCGTTTCCGAGAAAACGTAGTACCAGAGAACCAAAGAAAAACCCTAATAAAGAGTTAAAACTAACTTTACTCTCTTACAACAGTGTTCTCTACTAGCATTTTCAGTATATTTTACGTGTCTGCCACTATATTAGGTACAATTCTAGTCACAGATACGTGACACACTGAAAAAAGTAATAACAAAAACCTCGTTCCTATTGACAAAATTTGTTTTGTTGAATCTTAATAAATTTTCTTTTGTTAAAGTGATAAAGGAATTGTTTGAAAAACAAAATTTTTGTAAATATAACAATTTTTGTTCATTTCGCCAAATTAGGTATTAATAATTTCCCAATTGTTTTATTGGTAAATCAACACTTTATTTGAGGCGTTGAGAGCAAGAGTGGGCCACTCTGTCGGAATCGTGAATTTTTTTGTGTTTGAATCACTATTGCTAGTGAGTTTTTAGATAAAAATGTTTGGATGCACAGAAGAACATTTCAATATTGAGTAATAAAGTCCACCAAAAATTTACAGTCAATAATAGTACAAAAGTGGAAAAGCTTCAAAAACTCGATTATGTGGGTTTGACCACTTTTGCTCTGATAGCTTAATTTGTAAGTTTATTTTTGTTAAAAAACCAATTTTTTATTGAACAAAGATTTCCTTCCAAAAATATTTGTTCCGATTGACAATTTTTTTGTGATTTAAACAAACATTTTGTTAATTTAACAATGTTTTTATCCATATGACAAATTTTTTCTCTGAGTGCATATACCAAATATTCTAATAGGACTAATTCGAATATAATTAAACCGATTGAGTGGAATTTTTGATTCATGGTTTCTGGGGGAAATAAGAGAGGAGGGGGCAGGAGGGGGAGGAGGGAGGTGGAGGGAGGTGGGAACTTTAAAATATATTTACTGGATTTTTTTTTTGGGATTTTTAGTAATCTTGATGAAATATTGTTGACGAAACGCTTGAAATATGTAAACAAGATTTTATTTTTGTTTTTTTCGGCTGCTTGTTTATTTAATTATGAGTAATATGCACTGTGGTCAGTGATAACAAAATGACGGTTTGATAACCTTTTAATTACGCTTAAATAAATTTTAACAAAGTGTCAAAAGTGGCGTTGCTAGGCTAAATACGTTAAAATTAATTAAAATTTCAAGATTTAGAAATGAAAATCATAAACAATTTCAAGTATTTTTTTAATTAGAATTGCTCCTCAGACGAAATAACAAGTTTGCATTCAATTAACGAATTTTTCCAAACTGATAGCGTATACTTTATTATCGCTGGAAAATTACAACAGATTTTCAACAGTAATAAAATTCTGGCTCAATGAATGTTAACCCAAATAAATCCATGTGTAAACAAGACATAACTTTGCGAAGTCAGTTAATTTAAATTTTCTATTAATGACCATTTGAGTTTGTTAAACAAACGTCTGCACCTAATAACAAGTTGTAATTAATGCAAAGTGAGAGTCAACAAACATAATGTTGTTATATGAATACTTTGTGCAGAGTTCCATTAATAGTAGAGCCCAACGACGCCAACATAGGATATGAAAAATCGACATTCATATGCGTGCGTGTGCGTGTGTCTGAGAAAAGAAAAACCATTGCCTAATGTGCAATTGTCTAATATGAAAATCATAATAAGTAGATGAAGCAAATCCATACTAAAAGAAAATAACACAAAATCCAGAAATTTAGCCGCAAATACAGTTACTGCTTGTTTTTTTTTTATTTTTATGTTGCAGTGCTTTTTATGTTTTAAGAAAGTAAACATATTTTTCGTTCATTTACTAGAAATACGCATATCTCTAGCTATCATCATAACGATCATTAACATTTTCACCTCTGGGACAACATAACATGATAGCGGTATCCATAACAGTCTATATTTCAATCATACATAACCTCACAATTTGTCTATGGGTGAACTTTTATTTTCAAAATCGTTTCTTGAAAATCAGACGGCGGACAAACCTCTCGGCGCTCACAATTCAAATGATTTGGATTTTCTTAAACTCGAATTGAGAGCTACTCGGGTTTAGATTGAAGTCTTTAAGACGTTTATTATTTGTTTCTGGCGGCCAATGGATTTACTTAATATAAATAATCGTGCAAATGTCTATACCAAAAAAAGCATGCAACATATTCAGCTACAGCCAAGAGCGTTTTTATTGAAGAAAAAGAAAATAAACACTTTTCAGCTAAAGTATACACCATTTCCACTAAAGAAAAGTGCATTGAACGCTAGGGAGACTCGTGAAGCTGACTGTTCGTTCATCTTTTCTCGTGATATCCCTGAATCTATCATCGGTTAACTATTAGGTTTTCATTTTGATTTTACTGAAACTTTCTTCGTACTTTTTGCCATATACCACGAGTAGTTAGTCTTAGTAATTTTTTTTTCTTCAATCAAAAATGAAAATTATGTTTTCAAACAAATGAAAAAATCTGTTGCTAATTAAAAAGTCAAATTTTATTAGATTTCATGTCGGATCGTTTCAATGAAGTTGTTTCATACAATTCATGGGTTCAGATTTCGTTTACACGCTTTTTTTTGAAATCACGTAATCCGAGGTTGAATTGTTAAACACTGAAAATTCAAAAAATAATAGCTGAGATTCTACACGGTGGAAAATTTGAGTCGAATTTTTAAACTTTATTCAACTATTTTGGGTTTAAAACGATTTTTTAAACTACAGGTATCCCTCGAGTTACGCGGTACTTGAGTTACGTGGTTTTGGAGCAATTTTTATTTAAAAAGAAAATATTGTGATTATAGATGAATGTTTTTACATAAAAAAGATATTATGTATGTATTGTAGTTTGCGTTATTCCTGATTCTCCACTTACGCGGTATCGACTTACGCGGTATCAATTAATCCCGTAACTCGAGGGATACCTGTATTTAGTTGAACAATTTCCGACAGGATTTTAAAGTCAGATTTTTGATGGTTTTAAATTTTCAGGTTGAGTTTTTCAACTTTCTAGAGTTTAAATGGACCTTTTTAAATTAACATAGTTGAAAATGTGAACCTGAAAAGTTGATACTTTTAATTTAAATTTTAAACTAAAAAGTTTACATTTTTCTAAAACTAAATTTAGAAATTCAACTGAAAAGACGAAAAGTGAAATTTTCAACTTCAAATAGTTTAGTTTTTAAACTTTTTATACCCGTATGGTGAAACCAAAGGGTATATTAACTTTGCCTTACCGTTTGTAACGCCAAGATCCCGTCATCGCACAAAAAAATGAATTACACCAGTGTGTTTAGAATGATAAAAAAAGTTGAATTTAGCATGTCCGTCCGTCCGTCCGTCCGTCCGTCCGTCTGTCCGTCCGTCCGTCTGTCCGTCTGTGGCGCGGATTGCGGGCGCACGGATTGAGCTAGAGACTTGAAATTTTGCGTGGATCCGTAAAATGCGAGGCTAAGTTCGTTAATGGGCGAAATTGGACCATTAGGGGGGGTACCCCCCATACGAACGAAAACGTTTTTTGCGAATATCCCAAAAACGGAGCATCTTATCAAAAAAGTCCAAGAACAAAAGTTATTTAGGATATGATTCTACATAAAACTCCCATACATCAAAATCCGATTGGAATAAATTTAAAAAAATCTTATTGGAAAGTTTGACTTCAAAGTGGAATTTTGGTATAACTGTTCGAATTTTGATACGAATATCACCATACGGGTCTCCAATGATTGCCAGATTGGCAATTATAGCTTTTGTTATGTTTTAAACTAAAAAGTTGAAAATTCAACGTAAAAGACGAAAAATTTCAACTTTGGGTTTAATTTTTCAACCCCGACAGGTTTAAAGTTGTCTGCACCGAGTTGTTGAAATAGCAAGTTTACCAGTCCAGAATTATGGGTCAAATGAGCTTAATGGTTAAGCGTTCAGCCTACGAAGCCAGATGATATCAGCTTTAATTTCTTCGGCTCGAATTAAAAACTTGGTTTAAAAATATGACGAAAGGAAACCCTTTAACCAATACGCTTTACAAATGTGACAATTTCCCCTTTGCAAAAAAAAACCTCACAACTTTAGAATTCAACTAGGGTTTAAAAATTCGACTTTTTTGGTTTAAAAATTCGACTTTTTTGGTTTAAAAATTTAACCAAAAAGATGAAAATTTAAACTATTTAGTGAAAAATGATTTTGTTGTTTACAGTATTTAAACTTTTTGGTTGAAAATTTAAACTCAATTTAGTTAAGATAAATATGTAAACTTAAAAAGTTTAAAAATTCGACCCCAATTTTGCACCGTGTGCTCGTTCAAGTATTTCGAAAGGGATTTCAGGCAGTTTTGCGTCATATAGTTTATTTTTTTGAACTTCACTCCATGTTAACTTTAGCGACAAATGAAATGAGGTACGATGAAAATCTCTAAGCCTGAGATGGAGTATGCTCGATCTGTAACAATTTTTTCGCTTTGCTTCGGTAACCTTTTGTGATTAATGCTTCTCTTATTTCACCACCTCGGCTGCAAAAGACCTTTCCGAGAGGTATTTGAGCTCAATCGGTCAAGGGGTTTTGGAGTTAGAGGCTTTGAAGGCGGTCTGGAGGCAAGTCAGAATTTCCTTGAATACAGCGGCGTAATTAGGGGGCACCAAATCGTATAAGTGGTGAGAGGATGAGGGTCTTTACATTGGGGGTCTAAACATTTATAAAGCAATTTAACTGTGAGGAGGTCGGAATATATCGAAATTTAGGGTTTATTGGTCAATATTTTTGACTATTATTTGATTTGCTTTTCTCGAAACGAATTTTCTATTCATTTGTAAAGAGATTTTTCCTAGCGAAAGATTGAAGGTCGGCTTTAGTAAGAAAGAGTAAGGAAGGAGAAGAAGGTGGTGGCAGTGACGTAACTAAAAATTTGGCCCTCTCCAAATTTTTTTTTAGAACAATTAAAACTGGCACTGTCCATAAAATTCGTCCCATTTTTAAGAGAGAGAGAGAGAGAGAGAGAGAATGGGGGGGTGGGAAGCACGATGCGATGAGACTTCCATAGAGTTAAATTGCTTTATAATTTTTTAGAACCCTAACAAAACGCCGTTTCTTCAACAAAATATCGCAAAAATGTATGCCGAAGTGAGAAAGGAAGGCGAAAAGCGTAAATTACCGAGAAATAGTTTATGGACAGCCCCTTTTTGTTAAATGCTTTGTTCGACAACCGAAAATTTTAATACTACTTTTTATCTCTTTGGACTTTTAACACATTCTGTATTTTGATGCCATATGGCAACGCAGTTAAAAATTTGAATTGACTTATTATTTATTTATTTTCAGCACTCTATTCTCATTCAGTGCACCTTTAAGTGCATTTGTGATCCAATTTTGATTTTTTGAGTAAAAAGCTGGACTACAGTGGACGTACTTGTAGAAAATAAAAATTTTTAATTTTTTTTTTGTTTTAAATGAATACTAATAGCTTAAACATCATTAATTTGTATATAGAGAATTTTTAACCCCCATAGAAAAAAACATGTACCGAACGGGTTAAATACAACACCGGCTTCCATCCCTGGAGGTTCTGCCGGACCTTGGTTACAAAATTTCTACTTACGCCACTGCTTAAATTGTATAGTTTTAAGCATAAAACATTTTAGCCTGAATTGTAGATATTTCGGACATATATACCTTGAGGTCAAATTTTTTTTTGAATAATTGAAATAAATATTGTGATTTTTCCATTATTGTTTTAATTAAGTTTACTTGACAAAAAGCAAATCATATCTGCGGAAGCGACTATTTTTTTGCTCGCCTCGCGTTTATTATTATACATAAGTAGTGCAAAGATATCACATTTTAATATGGCAATATTTTTATTCCCATAAAGAACATCATAATAACTTATCATTTAACGGAAATCCGTTACACTATGATATAGAATAACTCATTTTCTTATAGTTCCAAGTCAAAGATGCATAAAGTCCAGTAAATAAAACTTAAGTGTAAGTTAAATCTTTTTTTCGCATTGACGACGTATTTCTCATAAGATTCAAAGGTGCTTTTTCTCTTGTGCAGTTCAATCTGTCGTAGGTACAATTCCGATAATTCCTCAAAGGCATTCGACAATTTTGTTGACGATGGAAACTTTCTTTTCTCCACTGGTCTTGAATGAAATGAGGAAAACTCAGCGTTTCAATTTCGAATGAAAATTCTTGAACGTGCCGACCATTTTACAGGTAAATAGCTGTGACTTTTCTCCGATTTTTACACTAACTGCCTTCGAAATGAAGTTGAAATCTATCGTGGAAGATTTTGCAGCTGAACGAAATCAAACAGGAATGAACTCCAAGCAGGTTCATTGGGAAGGAATAAGTGATTTCTTAGCGTTGGAAATTGTAAACGCGCTTAAGCGATGCCAATCGTGAAAATTCATTGAACCGGATCCCAGCCCCACGTACAACAACAACAGCATTAGCTTCCACGTCCATTTGAAACTATAAGCGTTGGACTAGGGCAGTGTTTGACTGTTATCTAGTATCTAATATCTTTGGTAATATTTCAGTATTTGCTGTTTGGTCGGTTTGATCTCAACGATATTTTCATTTATGAAAATACCCGGCCGACCGGAGCAGATCATCTACATTATAGCGCCATACGGGCTAGGATTATGCTCGCGATGCCGTTTTTCGCGATGGTTGAGTTCACACAATCGGCTATAATTACAGATCGAGGTTGAATCGTTCAAAGACTCCCCGTAATTCAAAGTTGAGGTAACTAACAAACATGTAAACTTTAAAGAATTTCTGATTCTTTTTTTTTTGCATTTTGAAATCACGTGAATTGAAAGCATTTCTTTTGCACGAACGAAGTGAGTTTCAATTAATTGTTATGTCCATCTTTATTTCAATTGATTGTTTTCTCAATTTGCCAGTAATTCAGATTTTTTTGTGGTGGTAAAGATTATATCGAAGGTTGGTAATTTATCGTTAAGAATTCACTCTTAAAATTCGATTACGGAATTAATTTTTCTTATCGCCAAAAATCATATTTGTTTACCGCTGCAAATCCAATTAAAAAGTTGTGTGGTTTTTAAATAGTTTTGCTAGAAGAAAGTTTGCGTCAGTACACTCAGAAAAATGGAGGCTAACTCGACGACCTACATACGGCGTAATTGGCCTCTGGCAGGAAAATTTAGCCTATGCGAGGCGCGCGTTCGCCTGCACGAGGGAAAGTAAAACTTGTGTTGACCTGTGGCCGGAGAAATTCTGAAATTAAGCCACGAGCAGGTGAAGTAGGGCATTGGGAGCTGCACGAGTTGACCTTAGATAGGCATTTCGAGGATGTAATGTCATGTAATGGAAACCTCTGTCAGCCAGCTAGAGGTCAGAGTTAACCTGACAAAAAGTTGACCTGACATTTTTCTCAGTGTATGAAATTAAATCCCCGAACTTTTTAATTATTTTTACACAACAGCCTCGTATTTGATACACATTTTTATTAAAAGGTAGGCAAATAGTGTGTAATTAGAAAAAGAAAAAGGAAATCGAAGTAAAAAATATCAGTTTTGATCAACATAAAACTTTCCTCAGCAATATTTAGTTTCGGAAAAAATATGTGGAGAATAATATTTTTTCAAATCTCTCGAAAACCGTTGAAGATTTGTTAAAACTGTTAAATAAAAAAATACAGGTAATGTTATTTTCTTTGAATTTGGTGCTATGCATTTTTTCATAAAAGCGCAACTTTCGAAAAAATTCCAAAAAATCGTATTTAAAAAAAAATGGTGTGGAAGGTACCCGTTATAACTACCGTTACTTTTCGAAAAATTACAAGCCACCCTCCCCACCTTTGCTATCAACAGAATCTTTGGAGTTATCATACTAATATATAAAAATGAGTTGATGTCTAACTATCTGTCTGTCTGTCTGTCTGTCTGTCTGTCTGTTCCTCTTTCACGCAAAAACGTCAAGAACCGATTGACTTGAAATTTGGCATGAGTGTCTATGGTAGTTCTGGTTCCAACATAGGCATACGGAAAAGTAGCGCGAGAGGGGGGGGGGTGTAAGGGGAGGGGGTAAAGTGATTTCGAAACTTAGTTTTTGGGCTATGTTACTCTTTCGCGGGGAAACTACTGAACCGATTGGGCTGAAATTTGACATAGATGTTCGTCGGGGGTCCAGCCCCAACATAGACCCATTAAAAAGTTTTTAAGTTATTTCCGGTTTTCTTCGTATTCTAAAACTTAGACAAAAAACTTCGGGTATGCAAACTAGTTTAAGATATATGAAACAGCGATCTCGAGTTATTTAAGATTCGTAAAACGGACAGACCGACAGATAGATGCTCGGACAACCTCATATTTTTGCCTGAAACGAATTTCGTATTGATTATAAAGTTTTTATATGCCCCCGTTCTTAAGTCGGTCTCCGTCATAGAAGAGGATAGAAGTGGAAAGTAACAATTTTCCCTCTATAGAAGAGGAAAGTAACAATTTTTTTCTCCTTTTAGAATAAGTTCAAGTCTGCTGGAGCTATTTTACGTTAATTCTCTAGCCTTCTCTTTACATATTTCAAGATTTTTGCGAGAATAACAAAAATAGAGTCATTTATCGACAAATTGATGTTTTTGATATCGCACCGTTTCTTTAAACAGCGCTATTTGAGCCGACATAAACCATAAACGAGTAGTAGCCATTTCCCAAAATTTGGGCCGCTAAAATTTTTTTTGGACTTCCTAAAAAATTAAAACCTCTGCGAAAACCACCAGTCTTTTTTAAGGCCTTTTTTAGGAAACCAATCTTCAAGTCTATGACTAGGGATGCAACATCGTTCATAAAACGTCGATATATCGAAAATCAATGTTTTTTTAAGGCGACATCGATGTCAAAAAACATCGTCCTGAAAACATCGATACCTCGATGTTTTTCCGATGTTTTGAAAAAGTTAAATTTAATAAATAATTTAGCCACCTGGCGGATGCTCTACTGTGGGTGAAGTGCACCCTGGTAGAATTAACATGGTTTTAATTCTTCTTATACGTTGAACCACCAAAAACCCGTTAGTTTTCGAGATATTCGCAAAAAACTAATTTTTTGAAATACCGGCATATCGCAAAAAACGAAATCGTAGTTTTTAAAAAGCCGCCGTTTGGTCCGATTTTGCCCTTACAAGAACTTAGCTTTTTTATTTACGAAAAAAAAAATCTATTGTCATCCCTAACGGGTGTTAACCAGGGTTGGTGTAGTCCATTTTTGTGTCTACATACTCCACATACAATTCTGCACACTTTGTTGTTCTAAACGTCATTTGCTTTTCATTCGATTTTGACAGTCAGTCGGTAAGCCACATATAACCATCTTTTGTTACCAATCATCATGCATAATAGGAATGTGAATGTAAGCAACACAGAATACGTCTTTAAGTGACGAAATTTAGATTTTATGACGTTCCCATAATCTTTCATTTTGAATCAACCATGAAAGTTTGTCGGCGAGATGATCGACTAATGTCAAATTCGATTCAACTTTTTACGACGACAAAGTTGGTGGGATTGATTGTATACCGAAGCATATGGTACTATTAGTTTAAAATTTGATATGTCACCGTAAATGTTGTGTCGGGTCAATTGTATTCCGGGCTTTAAGGGTTGTCAGTAAGACTCCCGTAGACCTCTCCGCCTAAATGTGTGACGAATTTTATGGATAGCCCTTTTTCGTTTAAAATATCTTCCAACCAATCCCTCGTGATGCCTTTAATCTAATGGTTATTCTAGACGGTCAACCAAATTAATGAAAATATGTCGACCTAACAAAGGCATAAACTGTTAGCGCGATCTCTGCTGTTGAAGGGTTTCAATGCCTTACAAATCTTCATAATCCGTTCTAAACTCTAGTTGCGACAACAGAGAAGAAAATTGTTGTTAAATCTTAATTTAAGAAAACCTAATTCCGCTTGTCTCGAATGTCAAGCTATAAAATGACTGAAATACTTTGTCATTCTTATGATATCAGAACACTTAATCTCGAGAGGAAATTGAGAAATCAGCGAATCATATTCCCGCTGGAACAAACTGAATAAATTTGAACTTCCTGCTTATTAGTTGGCTTGGAAAAGGGAATTGCATTTTAGTCATTTGTTGTTTAAACTCAGAAAACGCTGCCTGACTCGATTATGAATTTTCCGAGGTAATGGCTTTTAGTCATCACGATGATGGAACCGTCCATTCATTAATTCATCTACTATTCACTTAATCATTTATTACACTCATACAATTCGAGTGTGCCATGCGGCAGGAAAAATGATAATCACAGCCATAATAATAAAAATGATTTTAAAATTAATGTATGATAGAGGAGAGGTCGTGTTGTGCATACGAAAACCGAACAAATAAAGTCAATGACTCGCAACGTCTTAAAAGGCCAATTCTTCCTTGTGTCACGGTATTCTGGTCAAGATAATATTTTTATGGTTGCGTAGACAGAAGAATTTTAAACATACATGAATGACAGAACTTTTTATTATTACTTAACTCCATATCAATGGAGAAATACGTAGTTGTTCCAAATTTGATAAATATCCGATAACCATTTATGGAGTTCTAATTGAAGAATTAAAATCTTAAGCGACATAAATCTATGGTTCGCTTAATAAAAATAGTAGATACGAACAAAAACTTTAATTTCAAATAGCGATTAGTTGATTGATAGCAATTACTCAATATTGATTGTTGATTGTTTGATCGTTCCCAATTTCGGTCAATTAAACTCAAAAGATCCATTTGCCATATACATATACATATACGATCTACGACGATCTAAATGGATGATCTCGTTCTGGTTTTTATTTTTAAAAGGTGATGATTTATGACAGGATTATGAAACACTTGACTGGTTTCAAATCACATCTCATCTAATGGCGATCTGTTGAAATTTTGTTTGTTTTTCGAAAAATCCATCTTAGATTTCTGATTTTAGTGGATTTTTTGAAGACATCGATCTCGAAAAACATCACTTAGAAGTGATTTCTGTCAACACCGTCGGTTCAGTTAAAAATTTTGCCTTTTTATTTTTCAATCAAAAATTTAGCACAACCAAAACTATTTGGGCTGTTTGCCAAGCAATGTACAAATGCCACATAGTTTTGTTAATAATAACAAGGAAATCAGACGTTCATAAAGAGGTCTTTGTTCAAATAACTAACAGCAATATTTTCTTGTTATCTTATCGAATAAATGTTTGCCATCATTTAATCGTACATAAACTTTTCGAGAAAATTGACCGAAATAAATTTTGTCTGTGAATCTTATGACATAATGTTGAGATTAATTTTTATTTGAGCTTTCAATTAATTGAATTTTCCCTGATGCTCGGCTCATAAGTAAAATCCGGAAAAACTGAAAAGAAAATGTCGGTTACTTCATCAGAAAATTACTTTCGTTAGCGTTAATTTTTATACCCGTATGGTGAAACCAAAGGGTATATTAAATTTGCCTTACCGTTTGCAACGCCAAGATCCCGTCATCACACATAAAAAAAACTTTTTAAAAAAAAGTAAAAAAAACCGACTTAAAAATGCACTAAAAAGGAAAAAATAATTTTTTTGGAAGTTGGTGCCAAAATAGAAACTTAAAGAGGACTTCTATTCATATTTCTTGAGTGTTACAAATAATTTTATTGTAACAAGAATTGTTAAGACAATCAAAAGCTTTTTACAGTTGTCGAGTACTTTTATGTACAATAGACTCGCGGTTAAAATATCACAATGACTATAATTTTTACATCCCGCGTTTCATTTAATGCATTGCAAATATTCGATGTGATAAAAATAAATTTTTTATAGTGACAAGAATCGATATTCAAAATTTGGGGAATATAAAACCCATTCAATATGTATTTTAATACTTTTAGATTGTACAATAAAAGAGAGCAAATTGTTTGTTTCTATTTTGGCACCAACTTCCAAAAAAATTATTTTTTCCTTTTTAGTGCATTTTTAAGTCGGTTTTTTTTACTTTTTTTTAAAAAGTTTTTTATTTTATAATTTTTAGTGATTTTTGGTATATACATTATATAGATATATTTAATGTTAGGAAATGGGTAGAGCAAGTAAAGCCGCAGCCCGCGTGCGAAAACGGCGTTACGAATCGATAGCCTTCAACCCCCTTAGTGACACTGGAAAGTTTCATTAAGATCGGACCAGCCAATTCGAAGAAACCAGGCGAGGGGTATCGAGGGGAGGGAAAAGTCAGGTTTTGTAGTGGAAAATCAAACCCCTTAGCCTTCTTAGTAATACTGTAAAGCTTCATTAAGATCGGACCACCGAATTCGAAGATACCAGGCGAGGGGTGTCGAAGGGGAATTTTCTCAGAGGGGATACCTATCTAGATCGTATTTTTGTCCCCGAAAATCCCTAACACCCAAGTTTCATGAAAATCGTTAGGCCTGTTTTCGAGATCCATTGTGCAGACAGACAGACTGACAGACAGAAGGACGACAGTCCTCGTATTATATTATAGGATATACCTATTTAATGTTAGGAAATGGGTAGAGCAAAACTTTGATCGTTCCAAACAGCGAATTTTTAGGGATGGCAACAGTAAGTTGTAAACTAAATTTTAGAGGTCGACAGCAAAAATTTTGGGGGTCGTCACCAACATTTTTTAGATCGACAGAAACCTTTCGTTAACCTTACAGACTTCTAAACATTAGAATTGGATTAGGCGACCCTAAAAACCCCCATATGTGTTTGTTTTTTATCTGGAAAATTTGAGGGTTGAAGGATTCGCTGCCCCCCACAATATACGCATAAAAATTTTCAGACCGATCGGACCATCCGATTGGGAGTTGACAGGGGAGGGGAAGGCCGGGAAACGTCGGAGAGAGGGGAAATTAAAATGGGACCAACTAGGGAGTGAACTCTGCCATCCACCAACGTTTCAACAAAATCCATGCAACGGCACCCAAGTACTGGGTGAACATACAGATATAAAATAAATAAATAAATAAATAAATAAATAAAGTTGGACCAAAACGAATTGATAACCTCCTCCTTTTTTGGAAGTCGGTTAAAAATGAATTACACCAGTGTGTTTAGAATGATAAAAAAAAATGAATTTTGCATGTCCGTCCGTCTGTTCGTCCGTCCGTCTGTCCGTCCGTCTGTCCGTCCGTCTGTCCGTCCGTCTGTCCGTCCGTCTGTCCGTCCGTCTGTCCGTCCGTCTGTCCGTCCGTCTGTCCGTCCGTCTGTCCGTCCGTCTGTCCGTCCGTCTGTCCGTCCGTCTGTCCGTCCGTCTGTCCGTCCGTCTGTCCGTCCGTCTGTCCGTCCGTCTGTCCGTCCGTCTGTCCGTCTGTCCATCCGTCCGTCCGTCTGTCCGTCCGTCTGTCCGTCCGTCTGTCCGTCCGTCTGTCCGTCCGTCTGTCCGTCCGTGTGTCCGTCCGTCCGTCTGTCCGTCTGTCCGTCCGTCTGTCCGTCCGTCTGTCCGTCCGTCTGTCCGTCCGTCTGTCCGTCCGTCTGTCCGTCCGTCTGTCCGTCCGTCCGTCTGTCCGCCCGTCCGTCCGTCCATCCGTCTGTGGCGCGATTTGCGGGCACACGGATTGAGCTAGAGCAGGGCCAGGAAAGCTTTGAAAGTTCACGGGCATCCACTACCACTGACAAGCGATTTACTTGTTTAGATGGCTTGCTCTCCGAGCCAAGTGAAGCAAGCTTGTTGAAAGCTCTTTTCGTTATTCTTGGTTTTGACACACTGTTAATTGTTTTACTTTACGTTAAAAAAAAGTTTTGATAATGAAAAACTTTTATATGAAATTTCCGAATTACAATCGGACAATAAAAATAATTTCATAAAACCAGAAACATTAATTTGATCAATTGATATTTTATGAAACGACTGAAAATGCCTATATAAATTGTATTTTTTTATTGTTTTAATTTCCTGAAATCATAGTAAACATTGTATTGTGTTATCACACCGAATAAGAAAACAATCATGTCCAAAATTCGTGTCGTCTTTTGAGACAGAACGCTTCATGATTTTCAGCAGTGTTAAATTTTTCATGATTTTCAGCAGTATGAAATACGCCACTGCTTCAGTCAATGTCCTAATGACAACTGAGCTAATAAAAATCTCTCGCATAAATGGCCTCACTTAGAACTCAGCAAAGCTCCATGATATGCAAAATGCCCAAGTGGAAGCAGAGCGGGTTATATGCAAAGTGAAACAGATTATTTCTTTCATATGCGTATGTATGCAGTTTGCGTACAAGCCAGAATGAAACGGGTAGCATGAAGAATCGATGGATAGAAGGGCAATTTGAGCCTCGAAGTTGCCCTTGGTGCACATGGAATCAGAGTGCTGAGCTAGAGACTTGAAATTTTACGAAGATTCGTTTTTTGTAAAATGCAAGGCTTAGTTCGTTAATGGGAAAAAATTGACCATTAGGGGGTGGGTGGGGGATAACCCCCGAATATTTCAAAAACGGTGCATCGTATCAAAAAGTGCAAGAACACAAGTTATTTAGGATGTGATTCCACATAAAACTCCCATACATCAAAATCCGATTGGAATAAATTTAAAAAAAATCTTATTGAATCGTTTGACTTCAAAGTGGAATTTTGACACAATTGTTCGCTGTTCAATTAAACTTCGAACAGTGCCATATCACCTTACGGGTTTTCAATAATTGCCAGATTGGCAATTATAACTTTTGTTATGTTTAACAATCTTAATGACATCACCAATATTTGCGATGAAATTACGATGTATCACATTTTACATAATCATTATTGTTTTTTTTATCAAATAAATTATGTAAACTGTTGTGATTTTTACACAAAAAATTGCATGACTTCTGAATGGAAAAAAAACAACACTTACGGAACTAATTTTCGCTAGTGCAAAAAAAAAACAAAAAAAAAACATCACGTTCTTGAAAGATGCAATCGTTTCATAAATCAAAATAAATTCTTAAAAAATTGCTATTATTCTGTTTTTTTTTAATGTTCATGTTTACTATTTGGTTTTTTTTACGGTTAACGAAAATAAGAAGCCAACGATGTGATGCACGGTTAGAAGTCGGTCAATAAATTATATTTTACCTTCAATATAATTTATCAACTTCGATATTTTCTCAAGCAATGCTCTGCCAATGAATAACAAATAAAAGAAAAGTCATTACCTATTTAACGTGAAAAGAATGATGGAATCTATGTCTAATTTCCCGAAAAATGAATTTCTTTATTAACACCGTAATAACAAATTATGGAGTGTGTAAAAATTTCGGTTCTAAGCATAATTTTGCAATTGTTGAAATTGTACCGGTAAACTAGCTGACCTTTGCTTAACACTCTTAACACTATAAGACATTTTGTTAAAGAAATGAACATGAATGGCAGATAGCCAACTTATCCATCGTTCCTCGCTATAATAATCATCATCAACTTCATCATGTTTAAATCATATCCAGCATATAAAATGTAATAGAATGAAACGAAAGAATTTTTCCCATAATCGACATCACCTGTAAATCCGTTAAACTAACGCAAAGATTGTTTTTTTGATTACTTTCTCTGCAATTCGTCACAATGTTGGAAATATGTTTTATGTTTCTGGGTTTTTCTATGGTGTTTTATTATGTTGCAGAATAGTCGGCAATGTTAGAAACCCAACTGGCACGTTTTCATGCCGTGTAAACCATTACTTAAAAAGAACCTAAACACAAGTTTTGGGGACTCCTTTTTGGGACGTATTTTTTATTCACGTTTTTCATGCTTGCAATAGTATTAATCTATCAGTTCTAATGAACTGATTTTTTTTAATTTCTATTATTTTTTTTGATAATGAAGCGTGTTTTTTGAATCGGAATTGTAAAAATTAACAAATTATCTTCAGATCCGCCAAGTTTTAATTTTTTCCAAAAATTCTCTCACTTTGAGATAATTTGGTGAAAATTGGTTCATCGGATTAAAAATGATCATTACGATTTTCTCCTTAAAATATTGTTTAACAAATCAGAAAAATAAGACTTTAACACTTTGATAGCCGTACTCACGACAAATCAACGGTGAACATCATATTCAGTGACGTAATTTCAAAATTTGAGACCCGTTCAAAATTTGAGACCCGTTCAAAATTTGAGAGCCGTTCTTAATTTGAGACCCGTTCAAAATTTGAGACCCTTTCTTAATTTGAAACCCGTTCTTAATTTTTGAGACTTTTTTTAAATCTTCCGGCAACCGAAATTTTAAGGAAATTTTTTTGTTAGAAGACCAAAATCTGCAGACCTCTTTTTTTGCGGGACCGATCTTTGTCACGCCCCAGTGTACCGCCGATCGAACCTGAAGCTATAATTAACTCCCAAAAATCCCACGTCAACTTCCTGCGGGTTTTGCCCACATTGACGATCTCTAGGCCGCGTTTCGCAAGCGTGAGTTTTGTAATGTGCCCAAAGTATACTCAGAAAAATGTTCAGGTCAACTTTTTGCCAGGTTAACTCTGACCTTACAGAGGTGTCTGTAAGCCAGCTAGCGATCAGAGTTAACCTGTCTAAGGTCAACTCGTGCAGCTCCCAATGCCCTACTTCACCTGCTGGTGGCTTAATTTCAGAATTTCTCCGACCACAGGTCAACTCAGTTTTACTTGCCCACATGCAGGCGAACGCGCGCCTGCCCGAGGCCAATTACGCCGTATGTAGGTCGTCGAGTTAGCCTCCATTTTTCTGAGTGTAAAAGATATGGATTTACGATAAAAGGCAAAAATGTAGAGCATTTTAATACATTTAATTCTGCTTTTAACTATTTTTTATAAAATACGCTAGTTTGCAAGCCATTCGCAAAAATCTATTTTTTAAATTTTTAATGATAATATCTCGATAATGGTAAAAGACAGCGGATAACGGTAAAAATACATTATACTACGAAAGTAAAAAGTCTCTTTAAAAACTTTTCGTGACTAAAGGCTAGGTCCCAAATAGTTTTCGTTTAAAACAGGGCTTCAAATCATGAAAATTTTGGGTTTGGAATGGGTCTGGGTTCTGTTGCAACACAATAAAATTTAGCACATTTTTTTATAGTGTCAGCTAGAGAGCTAGAGTCTCGAGAGTTTAGGGGAAGACCCTTTAATGCCGAAGCACAACTCAGGATGATAATCCGAGTAAAGGGTCGAGTTCACAAAAATCCTTGAATCGGAACGGGTTCGGGTTCAACTCGACGCCTTGTTTCCGAAATAAAATTTTCTGGTTTATTTCGGAGCTTATTTGAAACCAATGGTTTGAAAACTGGTCAAAAATTGCTAAAGCTGATCAATTTTAAGTTTTCCTGTTTTATAATTAGACCATAGGGTTTACCGCATGTTATACACAGATGTTATATTTTGTGTTAAACACAGATCTTATATTTTGAGAGCTTAAAACGAAAGGTTTTATGTAAATCACTTTACCGTAAAAATGTTGAGAATTAAAAAAAAATCTCGCAAAAAAATTAGAAAAATAATAGATATTATATTTTGTGACCACGTAGAGAAGTTAATAAAATTTAAATCGTTGAAAAAATTGCTAAAATTGTCTATTTTTAAAAAAACGTCTTTAAAAAATTCAAAAAAAAATCCAACACGAAAGAGTCTTAATTTTTTTAGAAATGATGGCAAACTGATAAAAGACTAGGTACTCATTTTCTTACAATTGAAAAACCAGCGTTATGATTTTTATTTCCTTCACCACTCGTTCTACGTCTCCGTAAAAGTTCCCGAGCAAAACAATACATTCAAACACATATTTTTTTTTCATGACTGGAAATTTTCGCAATTTAATTTTATTTAATTCATTCTTATTGTCACATAATTCTGTGGCCAACGACGACAATGCGAACAAAAAAAAATTAGATGATATGCGAAGAGTATATCTTTTTAGAGTATCTAAAAGTATTTCTTTCTGAATCGCTAGCCGAGGCATGACACGAGTTCTTTGTGATTTCTTTTTGCAGATATCGTGTGACAATAACCGTAAATAAAGCTTAATAATAGAAACTCTTATTATGTGAATTTACTTTCTTCAGAAAAAAAATCAAACAAAAAACAATAAAAATTGAAGAAAAAAATGCTCATCGTTATGTGAAAATAGTGCAAATAATAAAAATTTAGTGACCATATGACAAATGTTGAATTATGCACGTGAGTTTCAATCAATGTGACTCTCATTGGACATTCAACGTAGGTGAAATCATTGAAAGACTGAACCTAAAAGGATTTTATTTGCCATATAATACAATAGATATTAATAGAATTAGAATTAAGTGGAATCAAACACTTAAAGTATTCAATCGACAATCGTATTGCCAGTCAAATCGATCAAATCAACAACTGACAAGTGTAAATCAACAAAATAGCAATCAACATGACAACATCAGAGGCAGCCAGTCAACCAGAAAGCCTGGATTTGGATTATGATATGTGGCAGGGCCAATTCGAATTTGTTGGCGTTAATAATAGTAATAATAATAACAACGTAAATAGTAATAATAACAATATTAATGGTAAATCAACAAACGGTTTGTCTAGTCATAAACTCTCCGATAGTCTTGAAGATTTAAATTTAAGTGTTCGAACGGCCAGAGATTTTGCCAATAATAAACCAATACTCTTTGATGAGGAAACGTTTCTTAGCCTCAATCCGAATGACTTTGAGGATCCCATATCGGGGCCAAATTCAACCCTCTTCATTGAAAATCAACTGAATCCATTCGTTGATTTAACATCAACACCTGAGGCACAGAAGCTGTTACAACTCAATAAGGAAACACAATTGAACAATAAACTCAACAGTAAACCAGCAAACAATTGTATAAAAATTGAGAATATAAAAAACTATAAGAACAAATTGATCAGTGATTTCAATGATAAAAGTGTAATAAATCAACAGCAACAAACGAACAACAATCAACCGCCAACAAATAAAATGAATGGAATCAAAGCTGAACTCTGTGACAATTTGAATGAGCAAGTAAGTAAACGCGGATAATTATTGTGGTGTCCATCAGTTTATTTGGTGACCAATTTTGGAGTTTAAAAAAATCGAATTTAATTCTGCTCAGGTGCGTGTTTTCTAGAATTTGTGATGTACTTTGCATCAGAGCGCATTCTGCATTATAAAATTTTTTACATGAATCTCGTATATCAATTTGTCGTTTAAGTGATGTAAATCTATCCATGGATGGGTGGTTTTTTAACTTCCTTGTTCTCAAATGAAAAACGAAATTCAATATTTTTATGATGACTAATTCAAATGATGGCAATTTTAGAATTTTTTTTTATTTACAGAGATTCACATTTCTTGTTTCCTAATGTAAAAGTTTGCTTATCAAATACTTCTAGGATGAGTGGATTTTCACACTTGCAGATTCGTAGAAAAGAATTTGCGATTGATGGAGATTGGAAAAAAATTGATGAGAAACTGTTATAGATCTTGAAATGGCTTCGCGTCATTCCCATAGAATTTCATTCACCTGCGTGAGCTTCAAATGATGGTAGCTCGAAGGTCGATGTAATTCAATTCTTCTAGAACTTAAATTGGCTTATGGGTTAATATTCTTGATTCTATTAGTAAGGGTTAGACAATATTTATGAAATTATGGTCGAACTCTTTGGTTTCATATATAATTTTTCAAGTGTTAGCTCACAGCTAAAAATGAAGCATAAGTTATGATTTTTGTTTCCTCATCACTCGTTCTACGTTCACGAGCCATAGAATAAAATCTTAAGTATTTTAAAAAAACATAACAAAAGCTATAATTGCCAATCTGGTAATCATTGGGTATGGTGATATTCGTTTCAAAATTCGAACAGTTGTACCAAAATTCCATTTTGAGTCAAACCTTCCAAAAGGATTTTTTAAAATTTATTCCAATCGGATTTTGATGTATGGGTGTTTTATGTAGAATCATATCCTAAATAACTTGTTCTTGCACTTCTTTGATAAGATGCACCGTTTTTGAGATATTCGTAAAAAATGTTTTCATTCGAATGGGGGGGTACCTCCCCTAATGGTCCATTTTTGCCCATTAACAAACTCAGCCTTGCATTTCACGAAAAACGAATCTGCGTAAAATTTCAAATCTCTAGCTCAATCCGTGCGCCCGCAATCCGCGTCACAGACGGACAGACTAACAGACGGACGGACATGCAAAATCCAACTTTTTTTATCATTCTTAACACACTGGTGTAATTCATTTTTGTGTATGATGACGGGATCTTGGCATTACAAACGGTAAGGCAAATTTAATATACCCTTTGGTTTCACCATACGGGTACCAGTGTGTTTAGAATGATAAAAAAAATTGAATTTTCCATGTCCGTCCGTCTGTCCGTCCGTCCGTCCGTCTGTCCGTCTGTCCGTCTGTCTGTCTGTCTGTGGCGCGGATTGCGGGCGCACGCATTGAGCTAGAGACTTGAAATTTTTCGCAGATTCATTTTTCGTAAAATGCAAGGCTACGTGCGTTAATGGGCAAAAATGGTCCATTAGGGGAGTGCCCCCTATATGAACGAAAACATTCAAAAAACTTAGAAATTTTCAAAAAAACAAATTGTATGGGAGGTTTCGTTATAGCTACAGTTACTTTTCCAAAAGTTGATAGAAAACTACGATTTTTGTTAACATATTTACGAAAATTTTCAAGTCGCTAAGTCAACGCGTTCTCGAGTTATTTAAGATACGTACAATGGACAGGTAGACAGAAAGTCCTTATAAAGATAACAGAAGATCCTGTAAGAAATCTGTAAGGATAATGGAAGGTCCTGAAAAGATGACGTCATTATCAATTTTCTTAAATTTTCCGGGAAAAAATCTATTCTGGGGTATTTTGTGGTCGTTGACTTCGATTTTAGCATTGAAATGTCCGTAAGGATAACGGAAGGTTCTGTAAGGATAACGTGATTATCATTTTCCTCAAATTTTCCGGAAAAAATCTCATCTGAGGGTTTTGGGGTCACTGAATTCGATTTATGGTATAGAAATCTGTAAGGATATCTCAAAGGCAACGATATATATTCGAAGACTAAAAAAGATAAAATAAAATAAAAAAATGAAAAAAAAAATCAAAAAAAATGTTTTTAAAAAAAATTTGACTGGAAATGCCCTGAAAAGGAAAAAAAAATAATTTTCTGATACACAGCAATCAAAATATTATTTTTTTCCTTTTTAGTGCATTTTTTAAAATAAAAGCTTTTTTTAAGAACATTTTTTTAATTTTTTTTTTATTTATTTTATCGTTTTTAGTCATTTTGTATTTGATTAGTATGACTAAAAATCCAAAATTACGTCTATTTTTCACCACGTTTGTTTATACTTTTTAGTATGTAAATGTTATGTTAAACCGTGTTTCATGACACTTTCAAATGCCACCAAATTTATCGAATGGTTTTAAACCGACATTCAATATCCAGGACCGGGAGCTTTTTTTTCCAAATCGTCTGGCGTTGCATGGTTTATATTTCCACCTTGAAAACCCCCGATCTACATTCAGAAATTGACGTCTATTTTAATAATATACAAAACTAAATTAATTTGGAACCGCATAACGCATGACAAGAACATGCCATTAAAATTCAAAGTCAATATTTCCGTACGCTGCTAGCGGCCATATGGTTTAATTTAATTTAACTCTTCCAAAATAACAATTTTTTGTTGTTGTTCTGTCAAATTCTATATTTGTTGTTTAATTAGGATCTGTATAGACACTGTAAACAAACTATGCTCCACGGAAAACATGAACAACTGATTAACTCTTCTTCGACAGGCCGTCAGAGTCGTTTATTTGATGTGAACGAAACTTGCTGCCAACAACTATTTTTATCGATTCAGTGTAAATGTTGAACATATTTTAACCAAATCAAACAATAACATGAAGCTACCAAGAATAATTCATGGCCCCCAAAAGATTTCCTACGCTCGGCGATCAACCAACCACCAAATTCAATTTTCTATTTTCGAGGTGAACTTCCACGATAGATTCTTCTGTTTATTTCCAAGTGCGATCCGTGATCATGACGAGGATGTCGAGGAACACACCCCAAATAATTTAGCTGACGATGCACTAAAACGAATACTATCTCTTGGCTAGGCTAGGTAGATCTATAGCTATTAGGTACAAATGGCTTTTGGGGAGATTCAAATTTAGAACTTGAGAGATTTTCAAGGAAATCATATCGGAGTCTTGTGAGTAGTTTGGTTCTATTAGCGACACCATTCAAACGCCCGCATCGGAATATCACTCGGGGAAAAAAATTGATCGTGTCTCTTCCGTCTGCCATATTGAGTTAGTTTACTGTACACGAAACATGTAGTTGACTATCAATTAAGAACAATTGACGTCGAAACTGTTAAATCCGCACATATTTAACATTTGGCTGACCTCACAACGACCAAATGAATCACACATGATCATCGCTGGTCTGTTAATTTTTTTTTTTGCTCAAAAGAACTAAACAGAAACTAAAACTTTGTATAGTACTCTCGCATATATGATATCAACAGTAGCAATAGTGTACGATTATAATTCGTGGTGATTGTCGGGAATTTGACTTTGGGGTCCGCGAGACTCGTTGATCAATTCTATTCGTTTTTGTCATTCAAAAAAAAAAAAGCGTTCATTGATACACATTGCCAGTATATGTGCCTAAGTTTAAATATTTTTCGTAAACATCGAATGAGCCAACAAACTTTGTACCGATCTTAATGGATCGAACTTTTTTAATGTCGAATTTTGGGCGTCTTCCTGAATTTTCACTTTGTGCAATTTTCTAGAAAATATGGCGGAATGATCTTTTGGCACATCATCAATTGCCTGCTAAGCTAAATGGATGCCGTTGATGAAATTCTAAATGATATAAATGAACTGAAATCATCATGTGTGAGTTCCATTCGTTTTTCTCTTGGCTTTTCAATGTTTTGTGTACCATTACTTGGCTGTTTTTTTTTATTTCACTAGCGTTGAGATGTGTTTATTGCCATAAATAAAATGATCAACTGTGAAGTTAATGTATGTTCGTCATAACTAACTAATGTGTTTTCTTTTCGTGTTTTTTTTTCTTAATAGTTGGAGCTTTTACAAAGGCAAGTGACTGATTTAGCTGACACACAGAATACTGTTGAAGATCGTACAACGAGAACGAAAACGGAATATGCAGTTCTACAGGCTCGGTATCATATGCTCGAGGAGCAGCTGAGAGAGGTGAGTTGAAGATTTTTTTTTTTTAAATCATACTAATCCTATAATATAATACGAGGAATGTCTGTCTGTCTGTCTGTCTGTCTGTACAAACTGGGGGTTAGGGATTTTCGGGGACAAAAAACCGATCTAGATAGGTCTCACCCCTGAGAAAATTCCCCCTCGATACCCCTCGCCTGTTATCTTCGAATTGAGTGGTCCGATCTTACTGAAACTTTACAGTATTACTAAGGGGGCTAAGGGCTTTCGATTTATCCACCACAAACCTGACTTTTCCCTCCCCTCGATAACCCTCACCTGTTGTCTCAAAACAACGTTTCAAAAATCGGTGACAGCGATTACTCAATAACCACTCAACCGATTTCTATGACATTTTGTTATCGCGCGTTAGTTTTAGTTCTATCTTTCTAGGTCGGGAATTTAAAAACTCTGGAAAGCTCTGTAAAGATAATGTGAATTTAGTTTTTCCCCAAAAATCAGTAAAAGTAGGATTTTGAAATCACCGAGCATGGCTCGGTCTTTCTGGTAGGTACTATATAAAAATGAGTTGGTGTCTGTCTGTCTGTTCCTCTTTCACGCAAAAACGGCTGAACCGATTAACTTGAAATTTGGCATGAGTGTTTGTGGTAGTTCTGGTTCCAATATAGGCATACGGAAAAGTAGCGCGAATGGTGGGGGGAGTAAGGGGAGGTGGTGAAGTAATCCCGAAACTTAGTTTTCCCTCTATGTTACTCTTTCGCGGGGAAACTACTGAACCGATTCGTCTGAAGTTTAACTCCAACATAAACCATCAAAAAAAAAAAATTTGAAAAAACTTAACCCGGCAACGACGGGTATGCAAGCTAGTATTAAATAAGATAAAAGAATGTACTCTTTTTATACCCGTATGGTGAAACCAAAGGGTATATTAACTTTGCCTTACCGTTTGTAACGCCAAGATCCCGTCATCGCACAAAAAAATTAATTACACCAGTGTGTTTAGAATGATAAAAATATTTAATTTTTGCATGTCCGTCCGTCTGTCTGTCTGTCTGTCCGTCTGTCTGTCTGTCTGTCCGTCTGTCTGTCTGTCCGTCTGTCTGTGGCGCGGATTGCGGGCGCACGGATTGAGCTAGAGACTTGAAATTTTGCGTGGATCCGTTTTTCGTAAAATGCGAGGCTAAGTTCGTTAATGGGCAAAAATGGACCATTAGGGGGGGTACCCCCCATACGAACGAAATAGTTTTTTGTGAATATCTCAAAAACGGTGCACCTTATCAAAAAAGTCCAAGAACAAAAGTTATTTAGGATATGATTCTACATAAAACTCCCATACATCAAAATCCGATTGGAATAAATTTTAAAAAATCTTTTTGGAAAGTTTGAGTTCAAATTGGAATTTTGGTAAACTTTTCGAATTTTGATACGAATATCACCATACGGGTCTCCAATGATTGCCAGATTGGCAATTATAGCTTTTGTTATGTTTATATATATTTTTACTGTTTTGTACACGGAAAAAACATATGAGAACCGTTCCACCAAAACTGCATGCTCCAGTCACATATTTATGGGGAAAAACCATAGTGGCGAATATGGGAGTCATTCCTATTATATCTGTTCCCAAATTTTGAAATTGTAAAAAATTGTCCAATTTTATTTATAAAATCACAAATATTGAAACAAACGTTCTAACCAGACCGGACCTTCAAAATTAAATTTTCACAATTAATTTCGAAGTATGATATTTTCCTCACTCCGCTCCCCCCCCCCCCCCCCCCTTCCTCTCCCCACCCACTCTTAAACGGATTCACACCTAAGAAAATATGACCACCTATTTATTTTAGTTCAAATTATGATACTCATGATAACCTCTGCTTCTATTGGCTTGCAATGGCTTACAAATGCTAGAATATAACCCATAATAAAAGCATCTAAAACTGGTGGTGCGGCAGCAGAGAAGAAAATTGTTACACTTTCTACACTGTCTGTTTACCATGCGTGATTTTCGAACCAGGAATTTGTGTTTTATGACAATTGTAAGGTTTTTTTCTGCTACCCGTCGACACCAGAAGACGTTTTTACTTTCCTCTTATATAGAGGGAAAGTATTGCATTCATGATGGAGACCGACGCGAGAATGGGGGTCGATAGAAACTTTCTGATCAGTACGAAATCCGTTTCAGGCAAAATTATGAGGTTGTCCGTGCATCTGTCTGTCGGTCTGTCTGTCTGTTGGTATGTCTGTTGTACGTATCTTAAATAACTCGAGACCGCGTTGACTTAGCGACTTGAAATTTTTTGTAAATGGGTTTTACGAAAAACGTGGTTGTTTATCAACTTTTAGAAAAGTAACGGTAGCTATATTTTCTTCGAAAAATGCAGTTTTTTGAGAATTTCTCGACAATTATTAGCTCTTGTGGAAAAATGAATGTGACAAAATAGATTTTCCACATTTTTTTGCCTTAACGGTTTTTATGTATCTCGAACGATACTCAACACATTTGAAAAAATGAAGTTTTTCGAAAACTTCTCGGAACTATGCGTCTTATGAAAAAAATCTAATCACCAAACTGAAAGAAAATAAAATTTCCTGCATTTTTTTTTCTTTAACGCTCAAGTAACTTGAACGGTTCTCCAGATATTTGAACAAATATTATTTCTTACATATTTTTTCCGAAACAAAATATTGCAGAGGAAAGTTTTGTGTTGATCACAACTGATATTTTTATAGACATACGGTTGCAATGCCGCCCCCTAAAAAATCTAACTGACAAAAAATTATGTCAAACCAATTTGTTTTTTTTTATCTAAATAAAACTTTTAAAAGGGCTTGACAACAAAATTACTAATAAATAAATCAAATCTCTTTTAGTCTGAATTGCGATCAGAGGAGCGAATAGCCGAGGAACAAAAGCGATATCGTGAATTATTAGCCCGTGTCGAACGGGAAACTACACTTCAAGATGAAAATTGCCAAATTAAAATCCGGACCATCGAAATCGAGGCGACATCGCTTCGAGAGGAAGCTCAACGCCTCCGGATACAGTGCGATAAGCAGGCAAACGACCTGCACGCCACTGAAGAAAAATTAGAAATTACACGGGAACATCTGGCGTCCTTGCAGCAGGAGCTGAACGAGGCCCAGCTAGAAACAAAAAAGTGCCAAGAAGAGAAACAGACCGCCGAGGAGCTGATGGTTGAATTAGGAAAGGAGTTGGAGCGATTACGAAATGAACGTGGACCGGCATTACCAACCACATCACCAGAAACACTTAGATTAGAAGAATTGCATCAGGAGTTGGAGGAACTTAGGCAAAAGAATAAAAGTAAGAAAAGTTTTTATTTTTTTCAATTATTAAGGACTGACCATTAATATTTTTTTTTATTTTCTAGCAATCGAAGAACAGAATGAAGAACTTCAAGCGATGGTTCTCACCAGAGGGGTTGAAGAAGGTCGACATCTTCTCAATGGAACCCTCAACAGTCTTGCACAAGAATTAGAAGAAATGTCACAGGCACAGGTTTGTAAAATTTTTGGTTTTTAATTGTTTAGTGCGGGTTTTTTTTTAAACAATGAAAATGTTTGTTTTGAATTTCACAATTAGGGGCTGTTCATAAATTATGTCACAAAAATGTTCGCCTTTTCGAACCATCCTCACTCCTTTCCCCTGTTTTTCGCGAGTTTTTTTATGGCGTTTATATTGCCGTAATAACACCACAGATTCTTGTGCCCCTGCAATGGTGATGTATTTTATGGACAGCTCTTATACCAATTATAATGTTGGATTAGCAATCTTTGCGAATGCAAACAAATCAATCAATGTTTGGCGAGTAATTCGAAAAATTTTAAGCCCAATCGAATCTGCTACCCTTATCCAGATATTGTCAACATTCGCCGAGTGTTACAGTCGTCACTAAATGGTTGAAAATCCGCAGAAATTGGTGATGTTGGTTTATCTTTTTCTTTCACAACTCAAAAAAAAAACTTCAACACAAAATTCGAGCATTAGATGTTTTCGTCGCGAAGCTAAACACAGATATGAACTTCCCTCCCTTAGTCTAGGCCCTAGACTAGACTCTAGGGGGTACCAGGATGAGAGCGGTTAGAACATTTGCCTGACTTGATTTGCCAAAGTTTGGCCTCAAGCTGGACGTTGCCCAAGTGCATGACAGCAGATTAAGGCGAGCGTATCTTCTGCATTCTCGCGTTCGCCATAGTTTGTCTGCATTCGCCAAACTGGCGTGAGAACTAGGGCTGTGGAACATTCGACTCCAACTCCGACTCCGAGTCCTGAAAGTTTAAAATATCCGACCCCGGCTCCTGAAAGTTTAAAATATCCGACCCCAACTTCTAAAGCAATCATTTTCTCCCGACCCAAACTCCTCAACTTAAAATCTACAGCCACAATAAGAACCACAAATAAAATCGATGAAATTTTGATTCATAACTGTTCATAAAATACGACATGCTTATTTTCGCCGTTTTTAAACCCCTTTTTCTCAGCTTTTTCACAATTTTTTCTATGGGACTTAATATTGCAGTGTCACTAACGCAGACACCCTACTTTCCAATAGAGTTCCTCCTCCATAATGTGTGCCGTATTTTTTTGACAGCCCCCATGGAAGGGTTTTTAAATTTTCTTGGAACGTACATCAGATTGAGACACTTTTAATGCAATAATTGTTTAGAATACGATTTTACATAACTCTTCCATACATCAAGAATTAAAATAATATGTGAGATTACTTAAATATTACAGTAGAGATTCGGTAATTCGAATCAATAGAAACCAGACATAATTTCAAATTACTGGATGCTTTTTTATGGTGGACATTTTGTTTAATAAAACTGTCTTAATTGCCAAAAAAAATATATTTTCAAGTTAAAATTAAGTAACAATGTTTTTGCATTGAAAAAGTATCCTATAATATAATACGAGGAATGTCTGCCTGTCTGTCTGCACAAACGATCTCGAAGACCCGCCTAAAGCCCGGTTTAGACACTTCAAGTAACTCGCGGCAAGTAGACGTAAATACACGCGATGTGAGCTAGTGTGCGACGCTCGCATATGTGTGAGAATACTTGCCGCTCTCTCGAAAAAAAATAGAAAACCATTCTATTTTTGTGGCAAGTAAAACCAATACAAGAACATGGAACCGTGTACAAAAGAGGTGGTTTTATGTGTGTGTGTTTCGGTTTATTTTGAATTTGCTGGTTTGCCAGGAAACGTCGTAACATTTTAAGGAAAAAACAACAAGGGTATAAAAAACTCGTCGGCAACAAACAGTTTTAGGTCGAAATTCGCAAATTTTTCTACAAAAAAGTGTCGTGATATTTTTTCTCAGGAAATTTTAGGCTATGTTTTCGTTCGGCTGTCATTCTACTTGAAGTGATTTACTTGAAACGTGTAAACTAAGCAAACTACTTGCCTCTCTTTACTTGCCGCGAGTTACTTGAAGTGTATAAACCAGGCTTAACGATTTTCACGAAACTTGGGGGTTAGGAATTTTCGGGGACAAGGAATCGATCTACATAGGTCTGGTGTCTTCGAATTGGGTGGTCCGATCTTAATGAAACGTTACAGCATTACTAAGGGCGCTAAGAGCTTTCGATTTTTCCACTACAAACCTGATTTTCCCTCCCCTCGATACCCTTCGCCTGGTGTTTTCGAATTACGTGAAGTTATCTTAATTCGCATTATTGCTAGGGAGTAAGGGTTTTCGATATGCATTCTAAAAACATCACTTTTTACATATTTGGATCCAGGATTTCAAACCTCAGGAAATGTGGTGTCGAGATTACGTGCATCTACTCTTTTCTCCAAATAAATAAATAATGCCTGTACAGTTACGAAAGTACTTACCACCACGCAAATTTTGCTGGTAAATGCGTTAGTTATTGTATTCAAGCCATTTCCATGCTCGACCAGTAAAGTTCGAATTACAGAGACCAATATATCAACCATGATTCAAATTACAAGATACCCAATATAAAAAAATGGGGATTCGAATTAGCGTGGTATTCGAATTACTGAGTGTTCGAATTACCGAGTCTCTACTGTATTTGGTTTTAGCTTTATACGTAGTTTAAATTGATTGATTTAAGTACTCTACTTTTAAGCAATAGGAAAAACTTTTTAAAGAAATTTGTAATTTTTACAAAATAAAAATGTAATTTTTACAATTATTTTCCTTTTAGAATAAGAAAAAACACATTTTTTATTGCAAAAAAAAAAACCAAAATAAAAGCAAACCTTGCACCGAATGAAGCAATTTTTTTGGGAATTCACCACCAGTGCATATTAATGTATTATGTTAAAACGTTTATTTTACAAAAATGTGATTAGTTTTTGATTTTCACACAAATTTTGTTCAAAAATATTTTCTGTTCGCTGCACGCAATCGGTCCATTGAATTTGTTTTGAGATTTCTTATTGGGTTCCATTCATTTCATGCTTAATTTATTTGTTTTTACAGGATTCTGTGGATTCAGCCACATTAGCATCATTAAGTCAGGTAATTAGTTTCAAATCACCTAATGGTCACCTGGAATTCTATTTCTTTTTCACAATTTTACACATTTCTGGGATTTTGGTTTTACTTTTTGATCCCATTTTTTCATGTTGCTTACTAACCTGTAAATATTTTTTCATATATTTTTTTATTATTATTATTTTCTTTCTAGTATTTGGTTTTAGGCGTAGTTCTATCATTGGTTTCACACTATTTTTACACATTATTAGGTGCTTAAGAGCTTTCGAGTGACATTTTGAGTTTTTCCATATTTAGTTTCTATACATGAAAAAGTAATATTAGATTATTTTAATCTCATTCTTACATGATTTAAACTAACTGTTTGGATACATTATTTTTTTTTATGATTTTTTCAAATTGTATTAACATAATTGTTATGTTTTATTTAACACTCACAAAAAACATTTTGGAAATAAACAATTTTTTAACATTCTAAATTTTTGGTTTTTTTTTACTTAAATCCGTTTTTTATTTTTTAAACAAACCGGACAAATGCAAAGTTTATCGCTTTTCATGTGGCTGGACATTTTGAAATATTTTCCTTATGACGAAAATAAGCGTTGAAGAGTTTAGTCTGAGTTTTTTATTCCTTGTAGGTGCTAGGATTTTCCTAAAAACTTTTTCTAACATAAAAACTTGTAATTGAAGTGGTTTTACATAAAATATTTATAGAACTTCCTGTTCAAATTAAACGTAATTGAAACCAATGTAACACACTAAACTTTTTTAATAGTAACTGCGTTCCAACCTCGTGCACAAACTACTTATAAATACAGTAATCCCTCCAACTGCGCGGTAGCTACGTTCCACAAAAAGAGCGCGCAAACCGAAACCGGGCACTGTGAACCCCACTTTGTATGAAATTTTGGGGTTAGGAACACGTTTATTAAATGAAAATTATAAAAAAAACCGCGCAGTTGCGAAATTTTTACCGCGCAGTTCGAAATTTTTGTATTAAAAACTTAACCGCGCAGTTGCGAAACCGCGCAGTTAAAAACCGCGCAGTTGGAGGTATTACTGTACTACCGAGTCCTAAAAAGTTTACTTAGGAGTACTAGGTAGTACTCAAAAGCGGTTTGCATGTGAAGTTAGAACGCAGCTGTCAATTTTAATAAGTAAAAAATCACTAATAATTTTTTTTATTCTGTTTATTTTTAGCTTCAGCAAGCATACCAAGACAAGGAAGAGGAGAATCAGCGACTTAAGCACTATATCGACACAATTTTGCTTAATATCGTTGAGAATTATCCACAATTGCTGGAAGTCAAACCATCTTCACCAAAAAAATCAACAAAAATTTCACAATAAATGATTTTTTATATTAAAATTACGTCAAAAGTTTTACAATTAGGGAAGATAAAAAAAAACTCATAAAGATGAAAATAGAAGCGAGAGACTGCATTAGAAAAAGCTATACATTTTTTTAAAACCATATTAAATTTATGTAAATGGCCTTACCGTTAAATTAAACTTAATTTAGTAAGAAAAGAAAACAACAATTCAATAATAAGAAATTAATAATTCGAAAAAATTAAGTAATTTGAAAGATTTATTATGAATGAAAATAAGAGCAATATTGTAATCTATAATTTAGGCTTATTGGTTAATTGGTTGGTTGGTTAGGAGACGGGAGCTTAACAAGAAGCCCCACACCTCGTAGGCCACCAATTGATTTAGACTTATTACTGTTATTATTATTATTAATTCCATACAGTGGAGATCCAGTATAACGAATAATATAATGTTCAGGCCCGTTCGTTGTACCGAATTGGTCGTTATATCGGACCAATATTTAAAAAAAATATATTTTAATGCAGAAATATCCGAATAATTCATACAAAATAACTAAAATTTAGTTTATCTTTTTTTTTTTGGTTTGTAAAATGTTTAGGTTTGTGAATAAAATTTCGCATATTGGACAGGCATGTAGCAATGAAACGTTAGGCACAGTTTTAAAGAATTTGAATCAGGTTCATGTGGTGTTAAAATAACTGATCTAATGTTGCTTAATATCGTTGAGAACGTTCGGTTAACTGCTGTCTCCCGCAGTTTTCTTAATACAATAATGTTACTAAAATCGTGACGTTCCTTTTTTTCTCTTTTCAATCTTTTAAATTTTTCCGCCTTATGAAGACACACACGATGTTTCGTTGACATCATGTACAAATTTTATACAAGCAGATCCAATAAATCCACGTGGAAAACAAAATCGTTCGATATATCGAATATTCGGCTTTCGGAACATTAGTTATATAGAAATTGCAATGTTAAAAATCGCATAAAATATGAACATTCGTTATACTGGACCTCCACTGTAATTAATAATTTTAAAAAGAAAAAAAAATTATGTTGATAATTGAACGTAATAAATAAATAATTTTTATCTGTTGGTTCGAGGGAAAGGAAAATAAGTTTGCTTATGTAAAAAAAAATTCAATTCAGTTTATTTTTCTATTAAAAATTTCCTGTTCCCGAACTAAGAGAATGCCTTTTTTTTAATTGTTGAATGTTTAATTAAATAGAAGAATACTTTTATTATTAATCCCAATTCGTCCTTTTTAAAAATAAAATAAACAATAACAAGTAATGTTCATTTTTTTTATCTTAATATATATTTAAATTAATAATTGTTTTAAGAGTAAATTAAATTCTGATATTTGTAACAATTCCTACTATTATTTATAAAAATAGTGTTACACATTGATATATATTTTTTGTATAGATAATGTATACAATAATTTCTTATACAAAAAGTTTAAAAAAAAAAAAATAAAACAAACGAAAATAAATTTGCAACTGAGTTTTATTATGTTTCAAATAATGTTAAAAATGATCTGGCAAACCGGCAAAAGAAGAAGAAGTGCAATGTCGTTACAAATCTTGTTACAAATCCTAAAATTGATGTTCTTTGAATAAAACTTCTGTAAAGGAACATCAATTTTGAAAACGAGGCATAATATTTAAAGTGTAAAATAAGTAATTAATATTTATAATTTATAGTTTTTAGTTGGAGAGAAGATTTTACATGTTCAAATAAAGAATTTTCATTTTTTTTAAAAGTAAACTTCCAATCAACAAGTATTTTCAGAACATACGCCTGGGGTAGATCGCCATCCTATAAGAAAAAAGTAGTTTTAATTGGATTTAGACAACCAATAAAAATACACATGCCTATTCCGAGATACACGCGTTACGTAACGCGGTCGATTCGATCCGCAACGCAACTAATATTCTTAAAAATGACGGAAGCATCCCATGCAAAAGGATTGTCCGAGATAAAATAAAATATAACTTATTTGTTTTTATACCCGTATGGTGAAACCAAAGGGTATACTAACTTTGCCTTACCGTTTGTAACGCCAAGATCCCATCATCGGACACAAAAATGAATTACACCAGTGTGTTTAGAATGATGAAAAAAGTTGAATTTTGCATGTCCGTCTGTCCGTCCGTCTGTCTGTCTGTGGCGCGGATTGCGGGCGCACGGATTGAGCGACAGACTTGAAATTTTGCACAGGTCCGTTTTTCGTAAAATGTGAGGCTAAGTTCGTTAATGGGCAAAAACGGACCATTAGGGGGGGTACCCCCCATACGAACGAAAAAGTTTTTTGCGAATATCTCAAAAACGGTGCATCTTATCAAAAAAGTGCAAGAACAAAAGTTGTTTAGAATATGATTCTACATAAAACTCCCATACATCAAAATCCGATTGGAACAAGTTTTAAAAAAATCTTATTGGAAAATTTGAATTCAAATGAAATTTTGATACGCCGCGCCGTTCAATTAAATCACCATACGGGTTTTCAATAATTGCCAGATTGGCAGCCAGCACAGCCATCCGACTCAAAGCAACATCACAATGGCATAGTTCGCAAAATGGACATGCCTCAATACTGTTGTCTCAGAGAACACTCCCGGAGAACATCGACTATACCCTACCACTGCTATCGCTAGACAGAGGGTTCCAATCTTCTATTCCTTCCAGGGAAAACTGGGAGGGGGGAGGAGTTTTGGAGAAAAAGACGATCCATGTCTATACAGATGGGTCAAAGTTGGGGGGCAGAGTCGGTGGAGGGATTTTCTCTGAACAACTAAACTTAAATATTGCCTTTCGCCTACCGGATCACTGCAGCGTCTTTCAAGCCGAGGTTATGGCGATCAAAGAAGCCTTAAGCTGGCTGAAGAATAAAGTGATATCGGGTAAGGATATCAGCATCTTCACGGACAGTCAAGCGGCAATAAAGTCACTTGACTCGTCATCTCTAACATCAAGAGTGACTATTGAGTGCTTGGCAACTCTAAACGAGCTAGCTGAGTTCTTCAATATCAAATTAATCTGGGTACCTGGACACAGGGACATTCCGGGTAACTGCAAAGCGGACGAACTCGCTAGATACGGCACTACACTCCAAATCATGCCGGAAAAGGAGTATCTGGGTGCACCATTAACAACGTGCAAATTACTGATTCGGGAAGAAGCAGCTAGGCTTGCAAATCAAAGGTGGTCCTCAGGCACCTCGTGTTACGCTACCAAACTTATTTGGCCAAAGCTGGATAAAAAGCGTACATGCAAGCTGATTCTGCTGCACCGAAGATATATTACCATGATTGTAGGCGTGATCACAGGACACTGCCTCATAGGGAGACATGCGAGTAGACTTGGTGTCCCCTCCAACGACTTCTGTAGAAGCTGCAAAGATGTAGAGGAGGAAGAGACTGTAGGTCATCTGCTCTGCACCTGCCCAGCACTGGCTCGCTGAAGGAAATTATTTTTAGGATCCTTTTTCTTTGGAAATACTAATGAATTGGAAGATGTAAACATAAAAAGCTCACACTGGTTCGAGTAGAGAAGAAATAAATAAATATATATGTGGTATCACAATGGGCCTCATTGGTCTAAGTGGGTCGGAAGACCGCCACTCTAACCTACCTACCTACCTTGTTGTTATAAACGTCATTTGTTTTTCATTCAATTTTGATAGTCAGGCGGTGAGCCGGCGAGATGGTGATAACATTCTTTTGTTATCAATTATCATACATAATAGGAATCTGAATCTAAGCAACACAGCATACGAAATATATTTCCTAATACAGGAGAACCTCGATAATGTGCACCTCGAAAATGTGGATTATCCAATAATGTGAACCAAGAAATATTTGTATTACATACTCTAAAATGTGAATCCGCAGCTGTTTTTTGGTATTCGAAAATGTGAACTAACAAAAAGTACCATTTTGATTTTGGTTTTGCATGATTTCTCGGAAAAGTCCCAATTTGTGTTTTCGTTTCTGTGAACGGCGTGAATCTGCATATTCAGTTTGTATCTGCAAATTGCTTATTTATCTAGGGTCGTTGCAAGAACAAATTTTTCACCATCAAAGAAAAAGACAATTTCTTGAAAAGAGGTAGGTATACGAAAAACGTTAAAGCAGAAAATGTAGAGAGTTTTATGTCCTTTAAATTTTGTTATACTCATTTTATAGGTTTATATAAAAAGCGCATAGATTTCGAGAAATTTTCGAAACACGATATTTTTTCAAAGGAATTGTTTGGGAGGTACCCGCTACAACTACCGTTACTTTTCCAAAAGTTGAAAGAAAAGTACGATTTTTGTAAAACTTAGTCGCTAGGCCAACGCGTTCTCGAGTTATTTAAGATACGTAGAATGGACAGGCCGACGGACAGATGCACAGATGCAAAAAAAAATTCTATTTTTAATTTTTTAAGCCCTTAATCCATGAAAACTTTACCTAAATCAATCGATTAAAACATTTTTCGTTCAAATCTGTGATAATGACCAAAAAATTTAAAACTTTCAACGACCAATTCGGAAATTTCAACGGTTATGGGTTTCACGGTGGCCACACTCTAGTTTTATATAGTCACTCTAAACACGTTCGCCGAATAAACAACGAACGATGTTACAAAATTCAAGTGTGGGTGACAAGTCAATCGCGTTTTTTGCCGTTTACAGAACACTGTTTGACGGAGTAAACGGAGTAAAACGGTGACAAATGCAGAGTATTTCGATGAATGTGTCTAGCAACCGTTATTGACATCTTTCCTGCAATAACCCTTATACAAAGCTCACGCCAACAAAAGTTAATGGATTTTTTTTTTCAAAATTGAATTTCCGATGTCTCACACATGAATAGTACGCATTTTCATTTAATTCGTATTTCTTCTTTTTTACTCTCGATAATTCGTAATCGCGCTGATTTGAATATCTCGATAATTCGTATTTATCGGTCGGCTCATTGAGATACGAAGTATTAGGATTCTACTGTAAATAATAATTTTCTTACTTTCGTTACGATTTTGACACTCGTGCATTCTTAACTCGCATGCATTTCCGAAAGTGCGATAACAATTGTCTTTAATATTATAACCACAAACTGGATCGTATAGGGTAATACAAGCCTCGGGACATTTTCTTCCTTTCCCCTTTCCAGGATTTGCAGTCTCTATTCCAATGGCCAATGCTAAATACAATAGAAATGTATTAATTTTTCAATAAAAAATTTTTATCAATTAAGAATGTACCCAAAATAACAATAACTGCAAAAACAGCTTTCATTTTGACTGGTAATATTCGTAATTTACAAAAAAAAGTCACAGTTTTATAGTAAATTTATTTTACTGATGAACTTTCCAAGACAGCAAGGCTTTTATATATTTTCAGACAAGCGACACATCACCGCCAAGTTTTTGGTTTTTTTTAGGGCAAAAATTTAGCCCATGCAGGTGTTTTTTATTTAGTTGACTTCGTTATTAAATAAATGGTTATAATAGTCAGTCTTGATAAATGTGGCGACTTTTCGAGTTCAAAAACAATGTGGAGATGTTACATTCATCATTAAAGCTTTGTTGTACGAGTTTATAGCCTTATAAAAATAGTTAATGCAGCGATTCTCAACCTGTGGGGCGCGAGCATATCCAAGACAAAATATTTAAAAAAGTGTATTAATTGACTGAGAGGAAAGTACATACCCACATACAAAACAAAATACATTTCGATATAATATTTAATAATTAACTTATTAACTTACGCTTGGAGCACAATGAACGCGAAACCAGCGCGAAACCAACGCAACTACAACGCTTTGAACTGTCACGCAGTGCAAAATTCTAGAGGCAGAGCACAATGGCAGCTCGTGAAGTAGTACAAGTGACATAATATAAAGTGGTATAAACTTGGAAAAATTACAAAAATGGATAATTTTGAAGCGATAATTTGCTTTGTTGGTCTTTATCTTTGTTATTTGCACTAAGGCTATCAATTTTTCCGCGAACGACATTTTTCCAACCTCACTTTATGAACTGTCAACGCAGAATTCTGCGGCAAAGTTAGAAGTTTGCAAACTTTTGCGTTGCGGTTACGTTGTAGCTGCGTTCTATACGTTCACTGTGCTCACTTCAAACAATTTGTGGGAACCAAACTTTTAAGTGACAGTTTCTGCGCCAGTTTCGCGTCGGTTTCGCGTTCATTGTGATTTCAGGGTTAAAATAACTTCTCGCGAAACCGCAAAAATGACGCAAGAGCTATAAAAAGGCACCGGATTCTTGTTTTGTCAACCCTGAGGATCGGTGTTGCCAAATGTCAATAAATTACTGTTTTCTTGGTAATTTGTGTTTAAAATTAGGGTAGTAGTGTAGGTTTAGCGCCAAAATACTCAAATTACGTTATTATTGTATAAATTTTATTGTATGCAGGGGGGCGCGATGACAATTTTGATTGAAAATTGGGCCGCGAATACTGAAAGGTTGAGAAACGCTGAGTTAATGAGTACATGAAAAAATTGTACAAAGAAAAAAAAACCATATTTCTAGTCGATTTTAAAATGCAAATGTTTAAGCCTGTCCATAGAATGTATGGGAAGGAGGGAGTCTGTATTAATTGCGGCGGCCCGTTGTTAATTCTTATGGAGAAAGTTGTGAAAAATCTTAACGATAGAGGGAGGTTAGGTTTGAAAAGGTGAAAATTAGCGAGATATATTTTATTGGAAACTGTCGACAACTATCTCACAAGGGGCATAGAAAGGTACAAAAAATAGCCCCAGAGATATAAAAGCTTGAATTTTTTTCGTAAACTGCCACAAATAATTTCTCAAAATTTCAGTCCAAAAAAAATAACCAGTTTTGGAGAAAAAAAAATAAAATATAAATTTTTTAATAAAATTATAGCTCCGTAACGAGTTAACGGATTTTGATGAAAAAAATCGCAATTTGTTCTAAAAGGCCTGATTTTCGAAAAAAAATAAATAATAAAAAAATATGTATAAGCAACTGTTAGAAAAAAATTTTCGTTTTAAAAAAATTATAACGGTAACTTAATGGTTCCATACCGCCACCATTTATTCCACAAAAATTCCTTAATCATTTACCTAAACAAAAAAAAAAATCCAGGGCACTCGGAGAGGCACTTCAGTGATTGTTTTTACAAAATTTAAAATATCTCGATAACAGTAAAAGATATTGATTTATAGTAAAAGGCAAAAATGTAGAAAATTTTAATATCTTTAATTCTATGTTTAATTGTTTTTTTTCCAAAAACCGTTAGGGAGATGTCCCACTGGCGCATCAGCTCCTGCAGCTGACTGATCCCGACATCAGGTCGCGCAGCTGGATGAACTGATTCGATCATTTGACATGGCACACTGAACTGGGATCAGCTGACCTCAAACGTCAAAATGTCGGACTCGGGGGAAGAACTTCTCCTTATTTCTCTGCTAAAAAAACTGGATCTGTGCAATCGTACAAGCATCTACGCTTTTCTACAGCTTGTACGATTGGTGTGTTTAATTTCTCCTATTCGATGGACATCGTATTTATTTTCGCTTGTTCAAAAGTTTGTTAGTTAAGCAGACTTGTGAAAATTTTATGATGTCCCCAACTAGTAATTATTTTAAAGTCAACATTATATGAAGTAGAGAGCCTATAACCTAGAGAGTGGCCATGCTACCTTTATAGACTGTGTCATTGATGACAATTATTACCGCCAGACGAAAAAAATATTGAAAATTATCATTTTATTTTATTTAATCTAACAAAAATGACATTAGAAACTACCCGACATGTTCCTGATATCAGCTACATTTAGGTCAGTTCAAAAAAGTCAGCTTTGTGTCCCAGACATGCAGCTGCACATTTTTTGCAGTGTGCCATGCGCCATTGAATTACATGTGCAACTGATATCGGGATCAGTAAGCTGCAGCAGCTGATGGCCAGTGGGACATCTCGCTTAGTTGGCAAGCAATTCTCAAAAATATATTTTTTTTAAATTTTAATGATAATATCTCGATAACGGTGAAATATATCGGATAACGGTAAAAGATGAAATTATGACAAACATTATTCTTATCAATTCATCTCATCCATTAAATGACCAAAAAACCGTTTTTGTTTCGAGATAATGGCAAAAAACTGATATGTTTTTAAATAACGGCATATCTCGATAACGGCTTGGGATATGAAGTTCTAGTGGAAGACAAAAATGTATGATTTTTGACTGTCTCCAACTTTCGTCATACATAAGACTACTAGAAAATGTTTAGTTTCGGAGTAAATCTAGAAAATGTGTAGTTTCGGAGTAAATAGCGAACAACGAAATTACATCTCTGTAAAATTTCATGGCTCCAGCTTCAGCTCCAGTAGTTTTTTGGAAATCTTGTACGCAGACTGACAGACTAACATACCCAAGTAGCACAAAAAATTGTAAAGTGGTCACTCCGACTTTAGTATCGTGATTGTATGGTTGCGACGAGAACTTTAAGACCTTTTTTGCTACTTGGGTACTGACAGATATAAAGATGCTCCCATCGACTCTCGGTGCTTACACTCGGTACCGGATTTTTTTTTATAATTCATTTTTCCAGAAAAGTTATTTCACCAAATTTAAATTTTTTCACACGTATCAAATCGTTGTTATAAGTAATAAAAAATTATTTTATAATCAGAACTATCTATTCATAATTTTCATAATTTAAATGAATGAAACTACATAATATGTACTCAAAACTTACAATTTCATGTGGTATTTTAAAAATTTAAATAGCAATATTCAAACAATTGCTGAAAAAAGAAGAATCTCATTGGCAAGTATTCTCATTACATTCTCCAGGGTTAGATCGCCATCCTATAAGAAAACAAATAGTTTTGATCGGTTTAAGACAACAAATAAAAATATAAATAATGTTTTTTTTTCATACTTTCGTTACGGTTTTGACACTGATGTATGCCTAATTCACATCCATTACCAAAAGTGCGATAACAATTCCTTTTGATGTTGTAACCACACACAGGATCGTATAGCGCAATACAAGCATCGGGGCAATTTCTTCCCTTTCCAGGATTTCCACTCTCTATTCCAATTGCTAATGCTAAAGTGCAAGCATATTTTATTATAAAACAGCAAGTATTTTTCATCACTTTAGAATTTACCTAAAATAACAAGTACTGCGAGAAGAGCTTTCATTTTCACTAGTGATATTTTTAGACTGACTGCGGTTCGCTATGGTTTGATCTTACTTTTATAGTTAAACTTTATTGGTGACAACGCGAAAAAAATTATTTACACTGCAGTGAACATTTTATCTTTTTATGAAAGATAAAATATGCATAACCGATAAGACTTTTTGAGTAGAAAATTTATAACTCACAAGTGTTTTTCTTTAATTAGCTTAATTTAATTATGAATCATAATCAGATGTTAAAGAATTATGCAATTAAAAAAGCAAATGGAAACTATACCAAATTTAGGTATAATATGAAATGGTTCAGAAAGGTCATGGTTACTTATGGTGACCATATTTTTTTCGGGAAAACGGAATATAAGCGGGAAAACGGAACAATAACAAATTTTATGAATAACAACATTTACTTTATTAAACAATGCAATCAAAAGTTAAAAGTCCAATCAAAAGTTTTGAATTAGAAGTTAAACAGTAAAGGCTGCAATACAATTGGCCCGACACAACATTTACGGCGACAGATTAGGGTAGACCGGGATTAGTAGACCCACTTTTTATAATCTACTTTATAAAAGTTTTACTGTAATTATTTCAGGTGTAGTAAAGACGTTTTTGGTTGGTTTATTCAATTGTGTTTCTTAGTCAATCTTTTATTTATTTTTTTTCATTTTAAAAAAAGTTGTTCGATGAGTCGACTAACCCCGTGTCTGGGGCTTGTTGACTCTGTGAATGGGGTTATTTGACTCTATACTTTTTATGAGGAAAATGTCTTGGAACATATTAAAAAACTATAATAATTCTGAAAAAATTTATTCTTTAAAAAATTTATTCTTTAAACAACGACTCTTGTCGAAAACGACACGACACTCGCAATCGGGGTGTAAATTTCATCTAATTAAAAAAAAATAAAATTAATTCACAAATCTATTATAGGTAATTCATATCGAGTCATTTAACCCCAGTATACTGTGAGTCAACTAGCCCCAAGCTGCCATTTTATTTTTAACACACTCGTGAGAAAAAATGAAAAAGTATGGGTCAGAAAATGCTTCACTAACTCGTTAACTCATACATAAATTTTCACTTGAAATCACTGACGAGTTCAATACAATAAAAGTGTAAGCTACAAAACAATTTAATTAACAAGAAAAAAAAATTACTCACACGCTTGAAATTTCGTTTTTTCCCCTCACAGGTCGTTCCAAGAGCACTGTGGTCTAACGACGTAGGTTCACTGATAGCTGTAAGTCGACTGAATAAACAGTCCAATTCACGCAGGTTTGATTTCAACCGTGGTTGACTTAACCGCAATGAGTCTACTTACCCCTATAGCCAACTAAGCCCGGTCAGCCCTATACTGCGACAATGTTGTCTCCCACATACAATTGCGCACACTTTGTTATTGTAAACGTCATTTGACAGATGTTGACAGTCAGACGGTGAGACGGTGATAACCTTGAAATGTTGTCGGCGAGCTGGTCGACAAAAGTTAAATTCGATTTAACGTTTTACGGCGACAAAGTTGGTCGGATTGATTGCATACAGAAACATAGGGAGCTATGATTTTAAAATCTGAAATGTCTTCGTAAATGTTGTGTCGGGACAATTGTGTTTTGCGCTTAAAATGGGTTTCTGTGTACAGGGAACTCTCAAATGTACAAAAACCAATTTCGTCGGATAGTAAAATCATTGCAGTATCCATGCCAGTATCGACCAACATAATCGCAGATAATTTTCATTTAATTTTTAATGTTGTTTTTAGCGATTTTTTCGCGCTTGTTAATTATTTCATAAGAAATTTAGCATCTCGTGATGGTGTTGTAGCGAAACTGTGCTGTTTGAGGCCGTGATAGGGACGGTTATGGCCGGAATAGAATTGGCTCGACACAACATTTATAACGACAATGTCGCACTCCATATGCAATTGGGCGCAATTTGTTGTTCTAAACGTCATTTGTTTTTCATTTGATTTTGACAGTTGGAAGGTGAGCAACATATAACATTTTTTGTTACCAATTATCATGCATAATAGGACTGTTAATGTAAGCAACACAGCATACGAACCATATTTCCTAATACTTTCTTTAAGTGACAAACTTTAGATTTTACGACTTCCCCATAAGATTTCATTTTGAATCAACCATGAAATTTTGTCGGCGATCTGACCGACAAAAGTTTGATTCGATTCAACTTCTACGACGACAAAGACAAAGTTGGTCGGATTGATCGTATACAGACGCATAGGGTACTATGAGTTTGAAATCTGAAATGTCGCCGTAAATTTTATGTCGGGCCAATTGTATTCCGGCCTTTACCTGTAGTTTCATATCGTTTTTCTAGAGTTTTATAGATAAAGTTATAAACTGAACAATCTGCTGGGATAGCTTGCCCTGATAACATGCCAAAATCCGGGACGTATGGTCACCTTACAGTTAATCGTTTGTTCTGAAGGTTTTCTTTGCTGAAAACGTCTATGGGAAATTTTCAGTTTTTAGCTGAATCCCTTATGTGTTTTTTTAAGAATTTTTTCTTTTATTTTGTTGAATGTACAAAAAATTGTGGCCTTCGGAATGAGGATTTTCGTTTTGGTTGAAGCCCCGAAAAGGAAATTTTTTTGGAGTGTAATATTTGTTTGTGAATATAGAACTTTTGCTAAATCATTTTTTAGCGATCGATTTTTTTTAAATTAGATTATTTGAAACCTTTTTTTTAGAAAAGAAATTGCTTTTTATATTTTTCAATCGGAATCTTTTTATTCAATGATTTTCGAGTTTTCAGGTAAAATCTTCAGAGAAACTTCTGAGGACTTCTCAAACTTGCTTCAATGAGAAGAACTTTTGTTAGCACGTAGACTCACTACATTCGCCAGAGGTGGATTGCCATGCTGTAAAAGAAAAAAAAATTTCATAATTAGTTAAATTAGAAATATATAAATAAATTTTCATACTTTGATTAGGATTTAAGCATTTATGCGAATCAAATCCGCACGGATTTGAGAATGTTAGATAGCAATTGTCTTTAATATTGTAGCCACAGACAGGATCATATACACATAAACATGGTGTTAAACAGTCTTTATTGTTTGTTGGATGTTCACTAGTTCCTGCATTTTCATTCTTTACAGGGATTTGAGCATCTATAGGATTATTTACTTTTCCTGAATTTTCATCCGTTCCAGGATCACCACCTACAATTCTAGCAGCTAATGCTATTTTTTTATATATTTAATCAGCGAGCCAATATTTTTGTCTTTTTAAAATTTACCCAAAACTACAAATGCCAAGAAATCACCTTTCATTTTTACTTAATGATATTTGTTGAATTAATGAGGTAGATTTGAAATCGATCACAGTTTTATAGTCAACTAATAGTGATAAAAACGACCTAAAGTAAAAAGAAAATAAATATGAAAAAATTATATAGTGATAACTTTTTACAAATTACACATTAACGAGAAGCTTTTTAGGCAGTGAAAATGTGATTGGCAATTAATAAACTTCATTTGTATGCACTGAATGGGAATCATATGGGAATCTAATGTATATTAGATTTAATATACCGTTTGTAACGCATCGAACCAATCATCGGACACAAAAATGAACTACACCAGGGTGTTAGGGATGACAAAAGATTTTTATTTCCGCATGTCCGTCCGTGTGTCTGTCCGTCCCCGGGAACATCATAAATTTCGACAGAATTGAGCTAAAGACTTGAAACTTTGTGCTAGGCTAAGTTCTTGAACGGGCAAAATCGGACCATTCCTTCCCTCTCCCCCATACAAGCTTTTTTTACAATTTTCTCGTAAACAGTGAGTCGTACTAAACAATTTACTTAGGTAAAATATGTTTATATTAGAATTATACATAACTCATCCAAAATTCAGTTGGACCACTCCTTTCTCCTTCCCCATACAAATGGAATACTTTTTCTTTGATAACAGTGCATAGTATCGATACATTTATAGAGACAAAATGTGTTTAGAAAATTTTTTTACATAACTCATCGATATACCAAAATCCAATCGGATCACTGCTTCCCCCTCTGCCACACAAATGGAATACCTTTTTCCTGTTTTCTCGAAAACGGTGAGTCGTATTGAAAAATTTAGAGAGGAAGAATCTGTTTAGAATATGATTTTACATTACCGCTCCACACATCAAGATCCAATCGGACCACTCCTTTCCCTCTCTCCTATACATATGGGTTTTTTAAATAAAAATTTTGTCTGTCCTCATATAGAATATTTGACGATTGGACCATGGAAATTGTAGCTTTTCTTTTGTTTCAATTAATATATCATATGTGCCGAAATAAAAAAAATTACAACAATAATTGAAAATTTAGAAAATCTATCATTATATGCAGAAACATTTCGGCATCATTTAAAAGTAGATTTATTTTTTTTATGCCTTTCTAGTTTAATATTAAAAGGCAGAGAAAAGCCGCGATTAGGCTATTGGTACACTGCGGGTTGTAATTATTATATCTTGATGCAACTTACCTAATGTGAAAGAAAGAATATTCAAAAATGAGAGACACGTATTTTTTTATCATCCATGTTGAGGATTCCTAAAAGTATGGAAATTTTCATTTTTTTTGAAATGAAAATTCGGAGTTGTCGGAATTCAATGAAATAAATATAAATATCTTTTTTCGTAAAGTAGAAGAGTTTTAGATTTTATTTCATTGAAATTTAACAACTTTCTTTTTATCAAGAAATGCAAATAATCGAAAATTTGCCTACTTTTAGGGAGTCTAAAAAGGACCCTAGCATGGATTTTTCAATATTTTTCAGTTTTTCAATATTCTTTCACATATGTAAGTTTCATCAAGATCTAAGAGTTAAAACCGGAATACAATTGGCCCGACACAACATTTACGGCGACAGATTACGGCAATTGCGCACCTTTGTTGTTCTAAACGTCATTTGTTTTTCATTTGATTTTGACAGTCGGACGGTGAGCAACATATAACATTTTTTGTTACCAATTATCATGCATAATAGGAATTTTAATGTAAGCAACACAGCATACGAACTATATTTCCTAATATTTTCTTTAATTTCCTCTTGAGTAACGAAATTTAGATTTTATGACGTCCCCACAAGATTTAATTTTGAATCAACCCTGAAATTTTGTCGGCGAGCTGATCGACTAATGTTAAATTCGATTCAACTTTTTACGACGACAAAGTTGGTCGGATTGATTGTATGGGGTGAATGAAACTTCACGAAACTTCTTAGGGATATGTCACATTTGCGAATCAGCTCCTGCAACTGCCTGATCCCGACATCAGGTCGCGCAGCTGCAGGAACTGATTTGATCAGTTGACGTGGTACACTCAGCGATATGTCCCACTGGCCATCAGCTGCTGCAGCTTACTGATCCCGATATCAGTTGCACATGTAATCCAATGGCGCATGGCACACTGCAAAAAATGTGCAGCTGCATGTCTGGGACACAAAGCTGACTTTTTTGAACTGACCTAAATGTAGCTGATATCAGGAACATGGCGGGTAGTTTCTATTGTCATTTTTGTTAGATTAAATAAAACAAAATGATAATTTTCAATATTTTTATTATCTGGCGGTAATAATTGTCATCAGTGGCACAGTCTATTAAAATAGCATGGCCACTCTCTAGGTTTTAGGCTCTCTACTTCATATAATGTTGACTTTAAAATAATTACTAGTTGGAGACATCATCAAATTTTGACAAGTCTGTTTAACTAATAGCGATATGTCCCACTGGCCATCAGCTGCTGCAGCTTACTGATCCCGATATCAGTTGCACATGTAATCCAATGGCGCATGGCACACTGCAAAAAATGTGCAGCTTCATGTCTGCGACACAAAGCCGACTTTTTTGAACTGATCTAAATGTAGCTGATATCAGGAACATGGCGGGTAGTTTCTATTGTCATTTTTGTTAGATTAAATAAAACAAAATGATAATTTTCAATATTTTTATTGTCTGGCGGTAATAATTGTCATCAGTGGCACAGTCTATTAAAATAGCATGGTTTTAGGCTCTCTACTTCATATAATGTTGACTTTAAAATAATTACTAGTTGGAGACATCATCAAATTTTGACAAGTCTGTTTAACTAATAAACTTTTGAACAAGGGAAAATAAATACGATGTCCATCGAAGAGGGGAAATTAAACACAGGAATCGTACAAGCTGTAGGAAAAGGAAGATGCTTGTACGATTGCACAGATTCAGTTTTTTTAGCAGAGAAATAAGGAGAAGTTCTTCCTCTGAGTCCGACATTTTGACGTTTGAGGTCAGCTGATCCCAGTTCAGTGTGCCATGTCAAATGATCGAATCAGTTATTGCAGCTGCGCGACCTGATGTCGGGATCAGTCAGCTGCAGGAGCTGATGCGCCAGTGGGACATCTCCCATAAACTTTTGAACAAGGGAAAATAAATACGATGTCCATCGAAGAGGGGAAATTAAACACAGGAATCGTTCAAGCTGTAGGAAAAGGAAGATGCTTGTACGATTGCACAGATTCAGTTTTTTTAGCAGAGAAATAAGGAGAAGTTCTTCCTCCGAGTCCGACATTTTGACGTTTGAGGTCAGCTGATCCCAGTTCAGTGTGCCATGTCAAATGATCGAATCAGTTCTTGCAGCTGCGCGACCTGATGTCGGGATCAGTCAGCCGCAGGAGCTGATGGCCAGTGGGACATATCGCTCACTGGGATCAGCAGACCTCAAACGTCAAAAAGTCGGACTCGGAGCAAGAACTTTTCTTTCTTTCTCTGCTAAAAAAGCTGAATCTGTGCAATCGTACAAGTATTTACCTTGTACAAGTATTTACCTTGTACGATTACTACAGCTTGTACGATTGCTGTGTTTAATTTCTCCTATTCGATGGACATCGTATTTATTTTCGCTGATTCAAAAGTTTATTAGTTAAACAGACTTGTCAGAATTGTATGATGTCTTCAACTAGTGATTATTTTAAAGTCAACATGATATGAAGTAGAGAGCCTATAACCTAGAGAATGGTCATGCTACCTTAATAGCCTGTACTACTGATGACAATTATTACCTCCAGACGAAAAAAATATTGCAAATTATCATTTTATTTTATTTAATCTTACAAAAATGACATTAGAAACTACCCGACATGTTCCTGATATCAGCTACAAGTAGGTCAGTTCAGTAAAGTCAGCTGCGTGTCCCAGACATGCAGCAGCACTTTTTTTCCAGTGTGCCATGCACCATTGGATTACATGTACAACTGATGTCGGGGGATCACACCGCGTCTTGATTAACAATTTTTCATCCCAAGAAATATCTCACCGCAATGAGATTTTTTTGACAGCTGTGCCGAAAATCTCTTGAAATTTTAGTACTCAAAATGGCGATGAAAAGAAAACACATAGTCGCCGCTCTCGCAATTAATGCAATACGTGAAATTGAAAAGGCTGAAACCGAAGAACAGACGAAAAGAAACATCTCTTAATGTTATATATTCTCTTCCAAAGCCTTTTGTATCGTATTGTTTGTAAAAATTAGTTATTTTCACAACTACTTGTCGGGAGAAGTTAGATTCCGCCATCTTGAATCAGGAAATTCCAAGAAATTTTGCAATTGCAAGATTTCTTGAAATTTATCTCTGGGATTTTTTCAACTCGAGCTCTGATTGGTCAATCAAAAATCTCTGCGATGAAAAATCCCAAATGAAGACACGGTGTCAGACAGCTGCAGGAGCTGATTTGCCAGTGTGACATATCGCTTAGACTTTTGTTTGAAAAAGTTTAAATAAAAAAAAATTTTATTAAATAAAAATATTTATTATTGATACATTTTTATGAATTTACAGCTTATAAAAAACATCAAAAACAGTTTTTTTTAGTTTAAAATGTTGTCCTTATTTTGAGATTTTATTATTAACACTGATTCTGTTATTCACTCAAAAAAGAATGAAATATTTTATCTTATAACTAATCCATAGAAAAATCAGTAAAAATAACACATAAAACATAATTTTTGCACGGAATTTCACCAAATAAAAAAATTCTTATTTGCTACCAGTTTTAGCTTATCCTTTTATTGAAAATGTAGGTAATTGGATTTAATAAATTAACAACTAAAAAATATTTCATAGATTAAAAAAAATATATATTTAATAAATAGTATTCATAAAACATTCACAATAGAAAATAAGACCGTATTTGAAAGGTTTCAAGTGTGGCGTCCAAAGCTTTGTTACGAAAGTAACTCCAATTAGCAAGTAGTCTTACCACATGCACCGGAAATTGATTGCCATACTTTAAGAACAGAAAAAAAAATCACTTGTAAATCTAGTTTAATATTTTATAGCTTAGCTTTTCTACCTTTCTCTGCTGCCTTCCTCATACTTTTTAAATAATGCAAAATAGATATTATAATGAGATTTACGATAAAATTGAATGTCACATGGTATGAGCTTTTTCAGGAAGAAACTTAAAATTTAGAAAACGATCGGTTTTTATGAAAAGTGAAATCACGTCCATGATTGGACAAATTCGCACAATTTTTTTTCCTCTGCTAATGCTGGGGAAAACCTTTTTGAAAGTTTCTCGAAAATTTCTCGAAAAAATGTTAACTATTCGACATAGTTTTGTTGTAAATCAAATTCCGATCGAGACCATTTTTTTAAATTCAATAGGGTTATATTAATTTAATTGGAATTGTTCAAAATCGAGATTCATAGGGTTTTATGAAAAATTCATAGATTTTAATATAAAAACACTAAACGATCATGGATTTTCGATACAAATCGTTATTAGAAATTTTTGTGACAAACTAACATTCTCGCATGTGGATTAGGCTCGAAATGACCGGACTCCCGGAGTGGGGCTCTGTTATGTTTTCGGTTTTTCGCATAATTTAATAAAAACGATTTTTTTAGATTTAAGAAAGGTAAAAAAAAGATTAAACCAATGTTTTATGATACATACTCTCATGCCGATACCGACAATGGTACATCCTTAATTCACATGAACTATGGAAGGTGCGATAACATCTTTTTATAATATTGTAAGCACACACTGGATTATATCGCGTAATACAAACATCGGGACAGTTGCTTCCCAGCCCCAGTCCAGGGTTTTCACTTTCAATTCCAATTGCCAATGCTAAAGTAAAAATTCATTTAGTATAGAAAGAAAGCATAATTTGTTACTTTAGAAATTACCCAAAATAAAAAGTACAGGAAAAATAAAATGCATTTTCACTATTTGTTGTGTAACTGAAGTGTTCTCTATATTAATTCTAATTTTATAGTTGAATTCCCAGAGAAAAATACATTAATATAAATAAAATTTAATGCAAAAAGCATTTTATAATCTTTTTATATCAGAAACAAAAATTTTATTACCTATTTTGTGAACAATAGTTTAAAAAACTTTGTTTTTCAGTCATTATTCATCATCTGTGAAAAGTTTTGGCAAAAACTTACATGCTTTCAAATTTAGAAACATCAAAATTTAGTTAAAAATGGGCAAAACAACTTTACAATTAAAACTAGATTTACCTTTTTCTTTCTGTTTTGTTCTAATAATAACAGTAGTTTTCGCATTTAACATCCTCCTTTTTTGTAGTCGATAAAAGTGTGGGTTTTTTAAGATTTTGTCAAGAATGTAGAATTCTTGACAACACTTTAACATAAAAAGCACCAAAGATTAATAATTGGTATGTGTTTACAGTACATTCATCAGGAGCACATCGCCATCAGTGTTGGCAGCGTAAATTACGTCGAATACGCACTTAATTACGCGTAAATAATGTATATATCTAAACTTGAAGCGTGATTAAGGTATTTAAGTATTTAAAGTAATTAATTGGAAATTCACCGTGAACAGCACATAAAATCCAAGAAAACTTTTTTTATGTGGAAATAAATGATTAAATTCGTCGTATTAAAATTTTGCTCCATATATATTTCTAAGAAAAAAAGTTATGTACTTTGTTTCAAGGCCTTTTTTAAATATTTAAAAAGAATTGTTCAATCTTCATCTTCGTCGTCAATTTGGATAATGCGTTCCATTCGAAAGGATATATAAAGATGAATTAGTTTCTTCGAATGTCCCAAACATAGTTGATTTATAACAAGGGTATGAATAAACCCCTATTTTAAATATAAGAAAAGCTACAATTGCCAGGGGCCAATCGTCAAATACTCTACATGATGACAAACAAATTGTTTTTTTTTTAAAAACACATTTGTATAGGAGAGAGGAAAAAGAGTGGTTCGATTGGATTTTGAGGTATGGAACGGTTATGTAAAATCATATTCTAAACATTTTTTACCTTTATATTTTTAACCGACTTCCAAAAAGGAAAAGGTTCTCAATTCCACCTGAATATTTTTTTTTTTTTTTTTTTTTAATGTATGTTCACGCTTAACTTTTTACTGGGTGGACCGATTTTGGTCATCCCAAAGAGAAAGTTGTAGAGAAAGTTCCTGGTTGGACCCTGGTTCATTCATGGGCAAAAATGGACCATTAGGGGGGGTACCCCCCATACAAACGAAAACGTTTTTTCCGAATTTCTCAAAAACGGTGCATCTTATCAAAAAAGTCTAAGAATTAAAGTTATTTAGGATATGATTCTACATAAAACTCCCATACATCAAAATCCGATTGGAATAAATTTTAAAAAATCTGATTGGAAAGTTCGACTTCAAAGTGGAATTTTGGTACAACTGCTCAAATTAAGATACCAATATCACCATACAGGTTTTCAATAATTGCCAGATTGGCAATTATAGCTTTTGTTATGTTTCTACGTTGTGTTCAGTACAACACAAGGAAGGTTCTTTTATATATTTCCCCCGTGTTAACCTACCCCTTCAAACCCCTACCTGCTTGGGATATCGAGTAAAATTCTTTGTATTGTGTTCAGTACAATATTTGGAAGATTCTTTTATATATTTCTCATCTGCGGACTTATCCCCTCAAACCCTTTGTAATTTTACCTATATTAAAAATTGAAACTAAAAACGTTCGAAATAAAAAAAATTTTTCTAAAAAAAATAAAACCGACTTTAAAAAAAAAAACTGAAAAGAGAAAAAAGCACTAAAAAGAAAAAAAATAATTTCAAACTATGTCCATTAATAGCGTATTTGAAATTTGGCTTTTTTGAAGTGGCGTTAAATTTGCAACTAAAATAAATTACATACTTTCTAACCCTTAAGGCTAATCGTTTACATACTTTCTAACCCTTAAGGCTAACTAAGAACTAAGATGGACTCCAAAAATTTTGTTGTCAAACAGATTAACTATAGACACGGCTCTTACAATAGAAATTTTACAACGATTTTATTTAGTGTAAATTTAACGCCACTCCAAAAAAGCCAAATTTCAAATACGCTATTAATGGACATAGTTTGAAATTATTTTTTTCTTTTTAGTGCTTTTTTCTCTTTTCAGTTTTTTTTTTAAAGTCGGTTTTATTTTTTTTAGAAAAATTTTTTTTTTAAATACGACTCACCGTTTACGCGATAATAAAAATAAGTATTCAATTCGTATGGGGGAGGTGGAACAAGTGATCCAACTTGATTTTGATGTATAGATAAGCTATACAAAAACACATTTCATCTTGATAAATTCTTAGATACGATGCATACTTTTCGAAAAAAAAAAACAGGAAAAAATTCCATTTTTATGGTCCGATTATGGATTTTGATGTATGTAAGAAGTTATGTAAGATTCTATTCTAAATACATTTCACGTCCATAAATTTTTCAATATCACTCAGTTTTGTTTAAATATGGGAGGGACGAAAGAATGGTTCGATTTTGCCGATTCAAGAATTTAGCCAAGTCATTTACAAGGAATGAGGCTTTACAAAATTTCAAGCCTTTAACTCATTCCCTTCGAAAGTTATGGTGTTCACGGACAGATAGACAGACAGACGGACGAACATGCGGAAATCAAAATCTTTGGTCATACCCAATACCCTAGTGTAGTTCATTTTCGTGTCCGATGATTTCTATATGATATATCATATAGAGTATAATAATAGTTTTCATACTTTCTTCAGTATTTCGGCGATAAGAATTATTTTGAGTATTGTAACCACCCACACATATCTCAACACAATACACTGCCATCTTAGTAAGAATTCCGTAAGGTCACAGGCAGCTTCACGTAAAGTGATCAACTTAAAAAGCCATCGAATCGAAAGTTGCCTGTGACCTTACAGAACTCCTACCAAGATTGCAGTCACTCGTCATATGACGGGCTGTAATTATAGTAAAAGTTAATGGCGAAAACCATGTTAAAGATGCTCCAACGGTTATGAAAATAGCAGGTGAGGGAACACAGGCAAAGCTGGTCGGGTGAATTTTATGGCAGAAAAATTTTCTTGAAGGACAATTTACCGAATGGCGCAAACCCCGTCATAATTGCCGTAAGGTTCAGACAACAGCAGGAAAGAGTTTTACAAGGCAGGAGAAGAGGTAGAGTTTAGTGGTCAGAAACTGTCATCAGAAGATAGCAGGAGAGATAGTAGCAGATTGTCGAAGAGGGGTTTACTGGAAAGGGAGAGGGTAGATTTTGGTTGGCAAAAACGGTGGGGACAATTTACCCATTTTTGCAAACCGCGTTAAGATTGCTCCAACGGTTCAGGAGAGTCCCCAAATAGCATTTTAGGCAGCAAATATGATGTTTATCCCCATAGTTCGTCACCATGCAGATCACGGCGATAAGCAATTTATGTCGCAAATACGTATCTAGTTGTGCGTATGAGACGCGCAACGACACACATAGTGGGGAACACTTTTCTGCGGTTTGCTACGTCGCAATTATAACGACAGGGACGTAATTAGTTGCCTCATGCGCGAGCGTCATCTGACGGCATTATATCACACAATTACACAAATCATCGAGCGGGTTTTCTTTCTCCCTCGAATGCTTGCTAGTAAACAGAGATGAACAAATAAAAACGTAAGCAGAAGACGAACGAGAAAAATCTAATGGCGACAAATTAATGGAAACTTTTGTGGAGTGTTATTTTATAATGGACTTTTCTTCCGGTTGCATGTCGTGATTTTAATTGCCATTAAAAATTTTCGACAATATTGGATCTGAAGTTTAAACAGATTTTAATGGGCCATCAAATTATTTTGTTTTTAATCAAAAATTTCTTTAATTTTATTTTATCGGTAAAATTTTTTTTTCTTTTGCAATGAAATTTTGATGCCAATAAAATTATGCTGTTTCAAAAATGTATGCTATCCACTTTTTATGCAATATCCTTCAGTCATTCGCCTGAAATAAGAAATTTAATTCTCGAAACGAAATCGTTTCCATCAAATGTCAGTGAGAAATATGGCGGCTGAAGGCATCAATTTTTTTTGGTGTTTCTCAGACGGGGAGCTTTAATGAAACTTTAGTGGTAGCAGTTTCGTCACTTTTTCCATCACACGCTTCTTCAAAATTAAACTGACGTTCAGGCTCCACAGCCAATCACTATTTCGGCCCGAAAACCATCAAATGCTGCTCTATCGCCGCAGGATTTTCATGAAGCGAATGTTGCCCCAAAGATCGTGCTCGTCACTTCTTTCGCTTCTTTTACGCGGATGTGAATTATAGGTGTAAATTTTTAATCCCGATTGTGTAAATTTCTACTCTTTCAAGTCGCAAAGAACAAATCTCATGTTCCCGTACTTTTCGATGCTGTTTGGGTCGTCCCTGCCCTAAATATCTATATATTTAAAAGGCAAAGCGATTTTATATGGATTTCTTTCGACAGAGCTCCTGCAGTTCCTATTGAACCGATTTTGATGATTTTTTTTTTAAATGAAAGCTCTATAGCTGTAGATATGTCCGTTTTACTTTTTTCCCCATTTTTAATAATACTTTATTAGTAATTTGCCTTTCAAAATTATAAATATGCCGCTAACTAAGTCTTCAATGTTAAAACGACATTTCGTACTGTTCGATTAGTGCAGTGAGTTAGAAGTTGGACTACCATGCGCCAGGACCGGGTTCAATTCTTATCGATGACAAATTCTTTTTTTTTCTTTTCAAATTTTTTTTTTTATTTTTTTACTTTTATTAATATATTATTACTTAATTTATCTTTAAGTTTACATTTTTACTCCTGAATAAGTGTTAGACTACAATGCGCCAAATGTGCGGGTTCGATTCCGAGTGGTGACAAAATGTTTTTTTTTACCTTAAATTATTTATATTATACTTCTTTAGGCGCGTTGGGCGATTTTTGGATGGGTAAAATCTTATGAGTTCGCGTCACCGACATGCTAATTTAACAGCTTAAGAATGCTGATTTGCTTTCATTTGATTTTTTTATAAAGAAAAAATCGATTTTTTTTGGAAGACAGTACAGAGCAAAATAAAATTAGCGAGGAAATTTCTGAATAGCACATAACTTTCTTACACAATAAAAAAACGATTTTTTTTTGGAAAATATCATACAGCAAAATAAAGTTAAACAGAAAATTTCTGAACAGCACGTGAGTTTCTTATACAACAAAAAATCGATTTTTTTTGGGAAATATACAGCACAATAAAATTAAACAGAAAATTTCTGAACAGCACGTGGCATTCTTATACAGAAAAAATTAAATATCTCTAGCCATTTTTTGTATAAGAAAATCATGTGCTGCTCAGGAATTCAAACCTTAATATACATAATTGACTTTTATTTAAAATTTACTGTTTATTAGCATATATTTTCGAAATTTCAGGTTGAAAAATATATAGGCATAAATACACGACAAAATTACCTTACATATATTATTGCTTTCACTTCTGTTGGCAGTCCCCAATGACTGCCTGTTTTTTATTACTTAATTTATCTTTAAAATTTATATTCTTACTACTGAATAAGTGTAAACTACATCGCGCCAGGTACGGGTTCAATTCTGAGCGGTGGCAAAATATTTTTATTTTTTTTTTGTTGAAATTGAGTCTTTATTGGAAAAAGTGAAAACCATCTGCTCTATATATAAAATCGTTTAACCTGACGCCCAGCCCAAACCCCTGAAGATAGAGACTTGAAACTTTCAGAATATGTCCCAACCATCGAGATTTTTCGAAATTTTAGTGCTAAGGGGGTGAACGGGGGGTAAAGGGGGTTTGGGTATTTTTAAACCGTGATTTTCGCCATGAATCCTGCTCAATAGGAGGCTGAAAAGTATCACTCGGGGGTTTTTGGGGTCGCTGATCCCGAATCCGGTGTTAGATTTTCAAAATTCAAAACGGAAGGTCCTGTAAGGATAATTAATGCAAGAAATAACTTTTAGAAAATTATCTTTAGATGTGTCCATTTTACTTTTCCACCAATTTTTAATAATATTTTACTAGATACAGACCCATCGTTGTCGGGCTAAAGTTTTTTTTGCACAAAAAACTTCCAGAAATAACTTTTAGAAAATAAACGTGTTCGCTTCAAGACTTTCGGTTTTGAATTTTAAAACTCTAATACCCAATTAGTTTTTCCAGCCTCCTCATGGGCAAGCTAACTTCAGTCATAAAATATTATCATCACGGACAATGGTGAAAATCTGATCAAAATCGTTTTCGGTTTATAATTAGTGTCTCTATTTTTGTTTTAAACAGTTTTCACATACAAAAAAAAAACACAAAAATCACAAAGAAAAAAATTTGTTTTAACTAAATGAAAAAAAAAATTAAATTAAAAAAACAAAACCTTGGCACCAGCAACCCTGGCTTCGAGCATGGGTATTTTACCCCTTCATTAAACGCCCAGCTGCGATCCGTGTTGTTAAGATCGAAGACTCATCTATATATTTAAAAGGCAAAGCGATTTTGTATGTATTTCTTTCGACACAGCTCCAGCTTAGAATCGATTTTGATTATTCTTTTTTTAAAGGAAAGCTCTCTATCTGTAGATGTGTCCACTTTACTTTTTTCCCATCTATATAATAAAAACTGTAAGGGGGACAATTTTTGTAATTTTGGATTTTCTCAAAAATATTGGCATACATTGATGTATTTGGTCGTATAATACTGATGCCAAAAATGACATTTTTATACCCGTATGGTGAAACCAAAGGGTATATTAACTTTGCCTTACCGTTTGTAACGCCAAGACCCCGTCATCGCACATAAAAATGTATTACACCAGTGTGTTTAGAATGATAAACAAAATTGATTTTTGCATGTCCGTCTGTGGCGTGGATTGCGGGCGCACGGATTGAGCTAGAGACTTGAAATGTTGTGCAGATCCGTTTTTCGCAAAATGCGAGGCTAAGTTCGTTAATGAACAAAAATGAACCATTAGGGGGTACCCCCCATACGAACGATAACGTTTTTTGCGAATATCTCAAAAACGGTGCATCTCACCAAAAAAGTGAAAGAACAAAAGTTATTTAGGATATGGTTCTGCATAAAACTCCCATACATCAAAATCCTATTGGAACAAATTTTAAAAAATCTTATTGGAAAGTTTGACTTCAAACTGGAATTTTGATACAACTGTTCGAATTTTGATAGGAATATCACTATACGAGTTTCTAATAATTGCCAGACTGGCAATTATAGGTTTTGTTATGCTTAAAATTTATGTTTGTCCGTCCGTCTGTATGTCGGTCGGTATTTCTGTCTGTTTGACTGAATGTTTGTTCCGGCATCACGCAAAAACGGCGCGGCCGATTTTGATCAAACTTTGCACACAGGTACAGTTATTGACAGAATAAAGGATATGATTCTTTTTGATGTCAATCCCTGTTTCTTCTGATATCTCTTACTCAAGGGTGTCGGATCCAGTTTAATAGCAACCCCTTTCCCTCTCTTGAAACCTCTTTATGCGCTTAAAGGTTTCGGATCCGGTTTTCACCATGAGAGAGGTCAGCCCGAAGGGAAAATTTTTGCTCACTAATATCTACCCCTCCTTTTTATGTATAGCTAACGATGGTATCTTTTTTCGGACAAAAAACAGTATATTTCACCTAAAAATTTAAAAAAGTAGTAAATCGATTTGAAAAAACAGTATTTTTCGCAGTATAAATTTTATTCAATGAAAATTTGTGTCTTTGCTCTTAATTTCGACATTTTTATTCTTTTAAATTAACAATGGAAAGCAAAATCAAAGTAACGCGTTCTGAAGAAGGGTGAATAATGACAAGACAGTAATCGATGGGGAAAGGAAGAAGCGAATCTATATGACATGTTGCCATCAATACTTCGCTGTTCGTCGTTTGAATGTATTTACACTTGCCATGTGTTGCCACTGTTTTGTGTTGCCACTGACGTTTTGCATTGCTATTAATAAATTTGAATTCCGAAACGTTAAAGAATTAAAGTTTTCTGAGTATTTAAATACAGTATTTTGGGGAAAAAGCAGTAATGCAGTATTGGAGTCTGAAAAACAATATCATACTGCGAAAAACAGTATAGATACCATCGTTATGTATAGCCCTCACCTGCTATCTTCTGCAATTCTAAAGGGATTTGGTGCTTCAATGTATGACATGAATTAAAAAGAATAACATTTCCCACAATATTGTCTTTCCCCGTGTGGATAACCACCTTTTACCGTTATTGAATATATTGTAAGTAAACAGTACGATTTTGTAATACACCGTTGGGTCAAAAAGAAAAATGTCTCTAAAAAAATTTCCCTATTTTGGGTTAACTATATGCATTTGATTCGAGGCCGAAGGCCGAGTAAAGAGGAAGGCGAGAGCTGAAATATATTTAAATAATTTTACATAACATCTGCATACATCAAATTCCAACAATTCAAGCGCGAGGGGCGAGGCCGAAGGCCGAGTAGTTGTGGAGGCCGTAGGCCGACGGGGGCAGGGAGGCCGAAGGCCGACCTGCGGAAGGGGGATGAACCGCGAAGCGGTTCGGGGCGCAGCCCCTAGTAATATTTTAAAAGGAAAATCTAAAGGAATGATTCATTTTATGTCTGTACGTTCCTAGAGCGTGCGTTTTTCTATCAGGACAAACTAATTTGGCCTAGCCCAAAAACTAGTTTATCCTAAGGCCGAACTAGTGTTGCTTGAAATTGCTTGAAATCGCATTTGGCCGGTAACATATACCAGGTGTGTCGGTAAGTCTTTTCCGGTTTTTCTAACAGATGTTGCTAGCCATAAGTATGCAGTGTTATAACTTGTGACATATGTCATTTTATTCTACTGACATTAATCTTCAAAACTACACAAGTTACGTTCCGTCAAAATAACAACGTCATAGCGTTAAAGCTGTTTGAAAATGTCAAGTTTTGTGCCTGAAAACGTGCATTCGCGGCACGCATTACTTTTTCTCTTTAATCAAAAGAAAAAGGCCGTTGAAAGCCATCGTTTGCTGGTAGAGACTTACGGTGATCATTCCCCAACCATAAGAACATATGAGACGTGGTTTCGACAATCCAAAAGTGGTGATTTCAACATCCAGGACAAAAAACGTGTCTGGTGGAACCAGATTGGTGTCGTATATTATGATCTGTTGAAACCTGGAGAAACAGTTAATACTGATCGCTACCGACAACACATGATCAATTTGAACCATGAATTGATCAAAAAACGTCCGCAATACGCTGAAAGACATGGTAAGGTGATTTTGCAGCATGGAAACGCGCCGTCTCACACAGCAAAATCAGTCAAAGAAGTGTTCAAATCACTTGGATGCGAAGTATTACCGCACCCGCTGTACTCTCCAGACCTGGCTCCATCTGTCTACTATCTTTTTGCATCGATGGGGCACGCGCTTGCAGAGCAGCACTTCGCCGATTTCGAAGAAGTGAAAAAATGGCTCGATGAGTAGTTTAGCTCGAAGGAGAAACAGTTCTTTTGGGATGGCATCCATAAATCGCCTGGGAGATGGGCAAAATGTGTAAAATCAAATGGACAATACTTTGAATAAATAAATTTTAACTGTCCATTGTAAATAACATGTTTTCGTTAGCGAAAAAACCGGAAAAGACTTACCGACACACCTGGTACACAAAATTATCTTTTTATACGATGTTTGTTTTATGCACAATACAATAAGAAAGAATACGCTGTTTTATGGAGAATAATTTCATTAACTTTTTTTCGGCAATTATTAATCATGTGTGAAGAAGTTTTGACAAAAAATTACAAATGGTTTTACTCAATTGTAATTTAGAAACATCAAAATTTCGTTAAATATGTGCGAAAAACTTAAATTTACTACAATTATAACTAGATTTATGTTTTTTTTACATTTACTAACAATAACACACGATCTGTTGGAATTTCTCGGTTTACAAGTCATAAAAAAAAGATATGACAAATTGTTATATAACAAATTAACAAAAGTATAACAAAATACGAAAAACTCCCCCAAACAGGTCAAGCATGTCTGCTCTGAAACCCCACTATGAGGCTGTTTCTGGCATGAAAGTTGGCTCTCCGCCAATTTTTCCCAGCTTCCACGCAGGCTTACAGGAATTTGGGCATAAAGGATATTACAAAATGTTATATTATTTTTGTGGATGTTGTCACATCCTTACGTTCCATTACGGATATTCAGCATTGTTTCTAATTACTAGAACCTTCGCCCCTGACCGCTTCTCGCTTGGCCTTCAGCCTCACACTAAACTAAGTCAAAAAGCACCAAAATTTTAAAACAAAACTAATATCCAGTCAGAGGTAAGATAACCAACATAGCATCGAAAGGCACGGGCACATGAGATTTGTTCTTTGCTGCTTTAAAATGCAGCAATTTACGCAATCTTGTACGCGGATGTGATTTACACCTATAAATCACATCCGCGTACAAGAAGCGTAAGAAGTGAGGAGCACGACACACCGATTAATAATGCGTCTGCAAAGCCACAATTGCTTTAATGGAGAAATTCGCGATCGACGGTTCGTCTTTGGGGCAACATTCGCTTCATGAAAATCCTGCAGGGATAGAGCAGCATTTGACGCTTTTCGGGTCGAAACCGTGATTAGTCGACCTTAGACACAAACTCATCATAAGCAGACTAACATTTTCATTCAATCCCATCTAGAACAAAATTGAATTTCAACTTCCAAAAAATAAATACCCATAGCAGCGACTCCAGCCGTAACAGCCATGAGGTTTTCCGCCAGCAGCACAAGACTTCGTGATGCAAGCTTTCCAGCCGATAAATCTGTTGGTTTTGTTTGAAGTCTTGTGCTGCTTGATCAGCGACCCCGAAAACGCCCTAATGCCATTTTTCTTCGGGAAAAATGGGGAAAAGGATATTTGCATTATCCTTACAGGACCTTCCGTTTCAAATTTCGAAAATCTAACACCGGATTCGTGATCAGCGACCTCGAAAACCCCCGAGTGAAACTTTTCAGCCTCCTATTGAGCAGGACCCCCTAAGAGGTAAAATTTCGGAAAACCCCTCCTTAGTGAGCGCCTACGCGATGGTTGGGACATACTGTGGAAGTTTCAAGTCTCTAGCTTCAGGGGTTCGGGCTGGGCGTTGATGAGTCACTCAGTCAATCAATCAGGTTAAACGATTTTATATAACTATATAGATTTTTATGTCCTAATGTCCCAATTATGGGAAGTGTCCCGATTGAACAGGATCAAAGTGCCCTTTAAGTGCGAACGCACACGGTTCATCTCATCGCGGCAACTTTTGGTCCTCAAAATACCTTTCCGACGTACACGCTTCTTCACATTTTAGTAGGGAAAACTTGTTTACAACAAGCGATCGCTCATGTGTGTGTGGTTCTCATATATGTGTTGCATTTCCAGCTCATTCCCTTTCTAGCTAGCACCGAGGCAACATCAATTGCCACAATAGAAACTGCAAACAATAGAAGAATATAAGGACTGGTAATTTGTTATGGCATTTACCCTTTCCTACCTACCTGAAAAATAAAACTGCCTGCAATTGGCATTTCACTATTTGCATTCAATTTTCATTTATTTGGGATATGTTTACGAGTCGGTGGCTAAGCACCGACTGACTGACTCAATGAAATTACGCACACATGCATGCTGACGTGCTACACGAGCAACTTCGTTTGTGTGCGTAAAAGAAGACGAGAAGAACACTTTTCGAGTGGCGACTTTTGCCCTCTTGCCGCACTCGTTTCTTTCCTACAATTTGGTGAAGTTGCGGCATGCTGATGACCGAAAGTTGCTCCGTGTACGCCCTCGCTAAGAGGGGTAATTTACTGACCCAATTATGACGTGGCCCAATTTTGAGGTGTCCCGACTATAGTGTGTCCCAATTAGAAGATTTCACTGTTTTAAAGTTAGTTATATGGTTTTTTTTTAAAGAAAAGCTTTTACGTATTAGTTTACCTGTATTTGGTTGAATTAAAAAAAATACGTATTATATTTTTAATCGGAATTTTTTATTTATTTATTTATTTTCAGTATTTAAGATACAGTATCTTATGTAATTTTCAAATATTTAGTTGAAACAGAAGATTTTTATTGGCAAGTATTTTCTCTACAAGCATCAGGGGTTGATCGCCACTCTTGGGGAAAAAATAGTTAAAGTGGTTTTAGAGAACAAAAAAAAAATCTGATAAATAAATTTTCATACTTTCATTAGGGTTTTGACACTGATGTCTGCCAAATTCACACGAATTACCGAAAGTACGATAACAATTGTTTTTGATGTTGTAGCCACACACAGGATCATATACCGCCATACAAAATTCGGGACAGTTTCTTCCGTTTCCAGGATTGGCACTTTGAATTTCAATGGCAAATGCTAAAGTAGAGATGTGTTTAATAAGAAAAAACTTGTAATTTGCTGTTACTTTAAAATTTACCCAAAACAACAAGTGCTGCGAAAACAACTTTCATATTTTAAGAATGATATTAGTGGATTAACTGAGTACATTCTAGGTGAATCACAGTTTTATAGTCAAATTTTGATCATAAAAACACGCTAATCGATATAAACACAGGTGAAAATAACGATTGGCAGCGGAATAGGTTTTTATCGTTTTATGAATAATAATAACATACTGTATTGTAAACAAAAATTTTATTAACTCGGTTTTTAATTGAATAATTATCATCTGTTAAAGAGTTTTTGCTAAAAACTATAATTTTATTTTATCTAAACTATAATTTTATTTACGCATTTGAAGTTCAAAATATGACAATTTTATTAAATTGCTAGTATTTAGAGTTACAACTACAACAGATGTAGCTTTTTATACATTTATGAAGTGGGTATTCACACTTTATTGTTTTGTGCTGCTGTCTTTTAAAAACAAGTGAAATAAGAGAAAACAAAAACAAAAAATCCGGAAAAATTTAATTTAACACTTAATTTTAGTAAATATTATTTACCTTTCGTTATTCCAGCGAGCAGGTGCAGCATATTTAGGAAAATAAATCTTAAACCTGGTCTCGATTAGACATAAATTGAGAGAAATTTCCAATGGATATCAGTACTTGTCATTTTCCCAAGCGCCATGGTATTGAGGGCGGTAGCGAAATTTAAGTCATCCCTTTGTCGCGTTATTTTTGTGAGTGGGAAAAATTAAAAAAGATTCCACAATGTTGGTCCAGCTACAATGCCATACACATCATTTCTACTAGATTGAAAAACCCATCTATCCCCAACAGGAGCAAGTTGTCTTAAATCTCCAAAAACTATAACAGATTTGCCACCAAATAGAGATGTACTTCTAAAAATCTGCTTTAATCTGGAATCGATATGGGATAGCATTTTGGCACCCACCATTGATATCTCGTCGATTATAATTAATTGAAGATTTTGCAGCTTTGAATAAATTGTATTAGCAATGTCGCTGCTAAGGGGCCTAATTAAAGAAAAGATAGAATGGGTAAAGAAAAGATAGAATGAAGGGTAGCTCCATTTATATTAAAAGCAGCTTTTCCGGTAGGTGCGCATAAAACGACCTTGATATAATCAGGGTTGGCTCCCGGTCGCGAATTAAGTCGTTTGGTCAACGCATTATAGAGTGCAGTAATTAGTCTACTTTTTCCTGTCCCAGCACCCCCGCTAACAAATTCATAAAAGTTTGTTCCATATTTTATGTTATGTAAAACATGGTTAAAATACAGCCTCTGCTTGGTATTTAATGATCGAATAATTTCGGAAAAGTCTAGATCGGAAATGAGTGGTGGCAATTTTATTACACGGGTTTCGTTATCCTGAGGAACATTATCATCTATTATTCGTACATTAGGTTCCACATTTGGGATTTGAAAGGGGCGAAGATCCGGATCGTCGTCATTCTGAATATCATCGGTATTTTCAAGAAATCTTTCATTTTGTGCAGCGATTAGGGCAATTGAACTTGCGACGAACAGTATTAATCGTAATGAGATATTGTTGACAGAGAGTCTCACAATTTTGCTGCAAAATATCACGTTCTTCATTGCGCCAAGGCAAGAAAAGCATGACCTGTTCTCGAAAATAATTATCACGTTCCTGAATCATTTTATATTTGCGATACCGAATGACACAGGGTTTGGTTCTTTTTCGCAAGAATCCACTGGAATCCTTAAGTCGTAATGGCTCGTCGCCGGTGACTTCCTCATTTTCTTCTCCATCATCATTATTGTCATTTGCTGAACGGACAGATGAGAATTTATAGTATGCGGTGAATTCAGCAAGAGATATATTTTCGAGGGAGTCAGGACGCTGTTCATAGTGGTCAAGCATGGCCGAATTATACAAGGTCTGCTGGTTATTTTTTGACAGCCACCATTTTGCTACGTCATCGGCAAGAAATAAGCGGAACTCGGCTTGGAAGAAGTATCATAGATCTAAATGCCCAGAGGATTATGAATTATTTGCATCATTACGTAAAGAGTTCAACAGCTATGCTAAATTTCTTTACTCCTCTTATTTGAACACTGTCATGGCTGGTATTAGAAATGCTCCCAAAAAGTTTTGGAATTTCGGTAATACTAAACGTAAATCGAATCAATATCCGAAGGAATTTTTGACATGGAGTCTGGTTATCAAATTGATTGTTTGTACACAGACTTCAGTAAAGCATTTGATAAGGTAAATCATAATATTCTCCTATTTAAAATAGAGAGATTAGGGCTTCACCCTCTGATTGTTAAGTGGATAAAATCTTACCTGTCTGGTCGTTCCTTTGCTGTGTTATATGACGGTGTCCTTTCGGACCTAGTTTATGTGTTCTCGGGGGTGCCTCAAGGTAGCCACTTGGGCCCCTTGCTATTTCTGTTATTTATAAACGATATTTTTTCTATATTATCGGATTCGAAATCTTTAGGTTTTGCTGATGACTTAAAAATCTACAAATGTATTAAATCTGAGTCTGATACACTTGACCTACAGAATGACCTTTGTAAATTCAATGTTTGGTGTCAAAAAAATAGTTTAATATTAAATACTGATAAATGTGTTTTTATCTCATTTCATAGGAAGCGTAAACCAATTGTTTCAACCTACACGTTAAATAACAGTGTGATCAAAAAATCACCTCATGTTGTTGATCTAGGAGTCACATTAGACTCAAAGTTGAATTTTGACTTGCATATCCACCATGTGGTATGTAAAGCAAACTCTGTTTTAGGACTTGTTAAACGTTTTTCTAAGGAGTTAAACGATCCCTATGTGTTAAAATCTATTTATTCATCGTTAGTTCGTCCTATTCTTGAATATGCTTGTGTTGTCTGGAGTCCATTTTATGCATGTAAAATTAAACGCATTGAAAGTGTTCAAAGAAGATTTTTACGATTCGCTTTAAGATTGTTACCATGGAATGACTCATTGATGCTTCCTCCATACTCTGAGAGGCTTAAGCTCCTTAATATGGTTTCCTTAGAGGACAGACGTACTATGCATCAAATAGTATTCATCAACGAACTTTTGTCGGGTAATTTGAATGCCCCTGATTTACTATCTTTGGTAAATCTTAACGCCCGTCCCCACTTACTTCGGCACTCTTGTTTTATTTATACGGACACTCACTGTACCAATTATGGTTTAAATGAGCCAATGACGTCCATGTCACTCCTTTACAATAGGGCTAAATTTTGCGATTTTAATTTAAGTAAAAAAATCATAAAGTCTAATTTTGATCTTTTGGATTCATATGTACATTTAACGTAAATTTATATATATATATATATGTACATTTAAGCTTAATTATATGAAGTATTGATTTTGTTTGGCAATCAGATGGATTTGTATCCTGTTGATTAAATAAAAAAAAAAAAAAAAAAAAAAATTCTTTGTAATATTGATTGTGCGTACGGAGTTGTTCAGCTAGATGTTAGCTAGATTTGAGAATTAGGGAAAATTCCCATTGAGTCTTATAAGAATTTCTTGCCGATGACGTCAGGGCCAGAAGCAACTGAGCTGTCAAACAGACCTTGTATAATTCGGCCATGGTGGTCAAGTAAATTTGCGACGAAAATATCAGTTGAATTTTGCGGTAGTTCTCTCAAGTGTTTTTGAGACTTAACAATACGGACACGTTCATTAGGGGGACTGGTATTAATATACTCAACCACATTACTACTTTCTGACATCCGAATGCCGAGAATATTATACACTGCTTCCTGCGCTAAGATTTCTACCCCATGATTAATTTTGTTCCCTAGATGTTGGAGTTTTTGTTTTACAGTATAATTGCCGCTTGGGATCTCGTCCATTACTTCCCGCATAAGTTTGGAAACTCCTTTATTAGATTTGTTAATATAATTAACAATATAACCGCAACAAGCATAAGCATCCATTACAAATTCAATGTCCATGTTCGCTCGGTGCAAACTAAGAATACAAGGATTATATGCGTTCAGCATAATGGCATCTAAAGATCTTTTAAGAAAAAATGGTGGGGCTTTTTTAAATTTGACCGAAGCTCCAAAATATAAGAATCTCTAGACATCTCAATATTTCCTAGGAACGTATCGAATGAGCAATTGGGAATGGATGTGGTTTTTACTGCTTCATTCAAATATTCTCTAATTTTATCAAAATTTTCGTTATGAGTATTAGAAATTTCAGAATTGTCGAGTGGAGTAAGAATATTGGTTTTATCCATTGGAGGATATGGCATGCCGAATCGATAAAACTTCTGACCTCTAATCTCCCTTAAACAGGATCTCGCGTGAGAATGCTTCTGGTAGACTAAGTATTCTGCCAAATCACTATTCTGGGTGGCCGTAGAAATATGAGTATCAATGAAATTCTCTACAGATGACAACTTTTTTCTTTTCAGATTCCCAATGGGATGGGGATGACCTTAAATTTTTAAAAAATTTATACCCTTCGTCGTGCTGTATTAAATTTTCAACGTGACTATCATTAACCAAATCTCCAGCTGTGTGGGAACGACTACCGCGACTCTTTTTCCTTAGGCAAATTGAAATAGAGTTTTTGATTGAGATAAGCTCGTTTTTTTTGTACGTATAAAAGATCTTTTCATTTGTAGTGCATCGACGATCATACCGTCGAATTTCGGAACGCGCGATTTTGCTATAGGTTAAATTTGTTAGCCGAGGTTGTCCACAATATATGGAGGGGAAAGATAATTCTTCTGCATGTCTATCGAAAACTAAATCGACCGGTCTTTGACCTTCACCTGGAGCTAGTGCAATATTTTCCAATTGAATATTTTCGAGAAGGGTCTCTTGGGTTGACGTCTACAGGATCTAATTGGTCAATATTGTCGATATTTTCTTCAATAGTTCTATCCAATAGAGAATTGACAATTTCTCTGTCTTGTTGTGTGACTGTAAACGTTGCTCTATCATCAGGATTAGGATATTGCTGTAACCAATTGTCAGACAAGGTCACACCATCTTCAATATATAGGGGCTGCCTTATTAAATATTGAATTGCGGCAAAAACTTTGGATGCTTTCGACCAAAAAACTATGGGCGTATTGTAATCTACGCTTTAAGTGAACCTGGATAACGTGAGTGTTATCAAAAGTTCTAGGAAGTGCACTAACTGTGGTGTTAAGGGAAATAGGAACGTTGACACAAGCCCCCTTTAAACCGCACTGTCGGTCACAACCTAAGGCTCTGATTTGCATAAAAGGAATTCGGAGGGCTATTAACCCTTGTTCTAGGCACTCCAGTCCTTGCAGACATCCGGGTATTACAGGAAAATCAAGACCATTTGCTAGACAAATATTGGGAATTTTTTGTCCACTAATAATTCCTCTATGGCAGTTTTGGCAAAAAGTATATGTATCGGTTCGACTAGGGAATTTCTCCGATAGATAAAATGTTTTGACAACGAATTCTGGATTATTTAGGTGTTTCCGAAGAAGTGGTTGTTTTCGAATTTTGTTAATGTCAGTCGGAAACCATAACCCCCCGCAACATATACAAATTTCGGTTGGACCCTGCCGTATTATATCAGAATAATTAGTAAAAAAGCGTTCGCGATTACGGTTTCTTTCACCTTGCAAATATTCCTCGCGTTGCTCAGGTTCCATTATGGCCCGCGATGCGATGTTACGACGGGACTGCCTCACGGTTTCTGCCTGCTGGGTATATTTCTGTGACGTCGAACCCTCTCATTTGACAAAGTTACACGGCGAGATGTGATTCCGCGTCAGTGTTGCCATTTTCAGCGACTTGTCTCATTTCTAGCGACTTTCATGCCTTAAAAAGCACGTGTTGAGATTTGAGATTTTAGTGGTCTTTTGGGGACTTTTCGGAGATTTTCAGCGATTTTCAAAAGTTTCTTAAGAAAAAAAAAACTTTGTTGAAAATTTTACTAATAAATATCATACTTTTCACAATTTTTTACATTTATGCTTATTGGGTCAACAACCTACCAAATGTATATAAATAAGTACCACAGAATCCCCCTATAAGAAAATACATGAATCACTTAACTTAAGTAAACGTCAAATTTTTTAAAATTTTGTTTGCTTTCCTGCAGGTGCAGTGTGTTTTTTAAGAAGACAAAGTTGTTTTTTTTTTTTATTATTATATTTTATTATTGTTAAAAACAAAGAATAAATGTGATTTGAGAACAATATGTTTAAATATGCATTAAAAAAAGTCTCAAAACTAGCGATTTTTGTCTATAATTTCGGAGACTTTTGAGACTTTTTTTTCCTCATTTCAGCGATTTTGGGCTTGAGGTCTCCGGCAACACTGTTCCGCGTGTTACGTTCTTGTTCCCGATCACGATATTCGGGATCCTGGCGCCTAACGGAATGTTCGTCGGTATTACGTCGCTGTTCCCGATCACGATATTCAGGGTCTTGGCGCCTACGGGAATGTTGCGCGGTATCACGTCGCTGTTCCCGATCACGATATTCAGGGTCTTGGCGCTTACGGGAATGTTGCGCGGTATCACGTCGCTGTTCCCGATCACGATATTCAGGGTCTTGGCGCCTACGGGAATGTTGCGCGGTATCACGTTCCTGTTCTAAAGCGCGATAAGACTCGTTAGACCGTGCCAAATTTCGCGCAATGCCGTCTCGAATGCGTTCAGCATTTCGATATTGGCTATTTCGACGGTTTATACGCATTGATTGGGTTCTAACCCTTTTTCTTTGGCTAACAGATTGTTTTCGTAATTTAGGCATTTTAACCAAAATCGAAGCAAATTTGTAATTCCAGAAACAAAAAAGATATATTTACTAGCACTCAAAGTAGCTTACCTAGAGCAATTAAGAAAGTCGCACTAAATTTAAAAATATATCCTCAGTTTCAAAAAAATTTTAATTTCACTTCACCAAAGGTTGTGTTCACTTCACCAAACAGATTTTAAATTGTTGATTAAAAATTTTGTTTTAAAGTCGCTTTAAAAGTTAAGATGTTAACTTGCTGGTGTATCTAAAACAACTAACGATAACAATCCATTTTGTTCCAATATATAATGATGTCCTTAATTACAATATATGTCAGGTAAATTAAAAATTCTAGTAATTAAGGGCATTATTATGACAAACACCTTTTGGGGAAAAATGGATTTTTGGAAAATCCCGGTTGTAAGAGCCATAACAATAATCTCATTACAAACCTAATGAGGTTTTTAATGAGATTATTGTTATGACTCTTACAACCGGCATTTTCAAAAAATCAATTTTTTCCAAAATGTGTGTTAGTCATAATGATGTCCTTAATTACTATAATTTTTAATTTACCTGATATGAGTATTTTCTGGGGAAATGGGTTTTCATCGGCGTTTTCTACCTATGGTGATAATAGTTCAATATTTGACAGATGTTTTAATTATTCAAGTATTTTTTAAAAATTATTTAAGTAATTTATGGCCGTTTGCACCAACATTTCTTAAATAATAACTTAGTTAAGTAAAACTTAGAAATAAGCTATTCTTATTTTAAAGTGTGTTGCACCAACCAAGTTGTTTTAAACTTAACTAAACTGAAATTAGCGTGAATCGCAGATAGCTTCTTTGCTTTCGTGACATGTCAAATAATAAAAACTTCAAAAATTTCGATTGTGTTAATTGTTTTGTGAGACGAAAAGTAAGTATAACTTTTAACGGTGATTAGTTAGTTGCAATCATATAATTTAAATCATTATCATATAAAGAGCAGAGCCAGAGGACGAAATTTTACAGAATCTGAAAGAAATTTCTTACTTCTGCTCGTTGCGGACGAAAAGGCAATAATAGAAAACAGACGGTGTGACATGTTTTGAGAAAAATCATGCATGGGAACGGATAACAGAACGGTTCAATGCGCAATTTCTTCAATGTTACCGAAGTTCTGAATCAATCAAAAAATGCTATATGAATATAAAAAAAATTGTTCGTAAAGATGCCGCCATACTCAGGCAAGAAACTATGAAAACTGGTGGTGGGAAACCTTCAATAGATGTAGATCCAACGTTCGATTACTACTAAAAACTCAATAACTTCTAAATCGTCATCAAAGAAATCAAAATCTTCAAAAATATTAATGGAATCCATTTTCGTATTGGCTCTGTCTTTGAACAAAACTTAAATCGTTAAGCCCTGAAATGTGGTAGCTTAGTTTAAGTTCCAATTTGACAATTTAAGTTTTCCCGAATCTGTTGGTGCAACAGAAAATTCATAACTTAAGAACAAAGCTTTCCTTAAATTTTTAAGTTATGTTGGTGCAAACGGCCATTAGTAAATCATTACAACTATATTGGTACCTACACTACGACACAAAATTCTGAAACTTATTCGTGGAAAACGACAGGGCTCGAATTTTCAACACAAAACCGCCGGAATAAATTCAAATTTGACAACTTTTGCTAAGTGAATTTATTTTGCGATCGATTAATAAAACTTGCTGAATAGATTTTGAATAAAATTCGTGGAGAAATTTAAGGAAAAATCACAAATGCAAACGGGGCTTTGAAGAAATGTTTTGTAGTAACAAAAATGACAGATATAATTAAATCAAGATGGAAATGAAGTTAATTAATAACAAAAATAGCAATTTTCCACATCCGTTAGGAAAGGTTTTAATTTGAACAAAACAATCCGAACATTAAAAAAAAATAAAAAAAACTTTTTTTAATAAGCTTTTATTTTAAAAAAATGCACTAAAAAGAAAAAAAATTAGCGCTGTGTATCAGAAAGAAAAGTGAGATAAATATTTATTTTATTTTATTTTTTACGCTTTTTATTCTCGCTTTTATTTCTGATACACAGCGCTAATTTTTTTTCTTTTTAGTGCATTTTTTTAAAATAAAAGCTTTTTTATTTTACTTTTATTTTATTTGATCTTTTTTAGTCATTTCGTATTTGATTAGTATGACTAAAATTCAAAATGAAAAGGATAACCACAATATTCTAATAGGACTCTCTGTTATCCTTACAGACTTCTTAATGTCAGAATCGGATTCGCCGAACCCAAAAACCCCCATATGAAATTTTTCCCAAAAAAATAGAGAAAAAGGATAACCACGTTATCCTAAAAGGATCTTTCCTTATGCGTACAAGGTCGAAGTAAAGAAAAAAATGATTACAAGATTTGGCACTATACAAACAAACAAACGAGTGGAGCTAAATACAAATTTGTAAAAAGTAAAAATCCTTTTTTGGTACAAAAAATCAAGTCTTTATTGTCACATATTTTCTAAATCCAAATTAACTTGAACAGTTTCCGAATTATAAGTAATTGGCACATTCTGGCTCTCCAACTGATTAGCAAATCTTTCAATCATCCCCAAATTTATTTCATCGAGATCAACGCCCAAATCTACATAACTCAAAGCTTCCATTTTTCTCAGAGATTCACTGATATCGGAATCCATTAAAGCAACATCATCAGCTTGAAGTGATCCAACTGTCGGCTGAGCAGACATCAATCGAACTTCATCAGGATCTGCTGGTCCACTCAAATACCTGCCACCTTCGTGGTGAGTGAGAAGCTGTGATATCTCCGCGCTTCTCTCCCCGATCCGGCACAAACTGCACTTGTTCTGATCCAACTTTTTCTTGAACTGCTGCAATTCGAGTCGTTCTCGAGACAACATAAGAGATTCTTGCGACAATCTTGCCTCTCTTTCACCAATTTGTCGCATCTGCTGCTGCAAGAACTGAATTTTGCCGTTCATATTTCGCTCAGATAGCCGCGCTCTCTGCACCGACTCCATGGCTTGTTTCTCTTTTGCTTTGGCAGAGCAAATTGTTGCTTCAAGCTCATCCTGTTTCTGATGCAAGACATTCTCTTGATCGATTAGCTCTCGTTTTTTTGCTTCCATCTGGCGCTGTAGGGTGAAATATCGCTCGCGTTCTTGATCTGCCTGTCGCGTAGCATCCTGGGCTACTTTAAGCACTGTCTCCATCTCCGATTTCGCCGTATGTACAGTTTGAGATGCGTGCAGCTTCTTGGCCATTTCGTGTTTGGCCTTCTCCTCGTTTAGCAGTTGCCGTTCATCCTGAATTTGTTGCATGTGTCGTTGGTATTCGTCAAGTTGAAACTGTTTCAGACTCTCGATGTGCTTTTCTTCGCGTGAGATTTGCTGCCTGGCAAATTGCCGTTCTCGCTCGAATGAAGCTCGCTCCACTTCGAGAGAGGACAACTTTTGTCGGAGAGCCCATTGCTCGTCGGAGGACTCTCGAGAGTATTTGCCCAGTTGACCTTCGAGGGTCTTCACCAATTCCAAAAGTCTGATGCGTTCTTGTTCTGAGTGCTCTTCCGTTATTTTCAAGCGTCGTTCAGAATCTAAAAGATATTTGAAAATAAAGTAGTAACGGGCATCCAACTGTTATAAAACTTACCTTCGATTTTCTTCTCTCGCAGTTCCAAAGTTATATCCCGGTCCTTGTGAACAGAGTCTATTTGAGTGTAGAGATTGTCCTTAAGAGTCTGAATATCTCCCGTGACATTTTCCAAATTGCTAGACGCGTCCCGTAATGTTTGCAAATATGAAGAATTCTCCTGAACCACTGCAAATTCAAGTAACTTCGACTGTCGAATATTCTCTATCATATTTTTGTGCTCAGTCTTCAAAGCCAGCAGCTCAGCTTCGTGATCCGCTTTGATCCTCTTTAAAATGGCGACATTTTCATCCTGCATGACTTTCAATTTCAAATCGTAGTTCCTCATGAGCTCAACTCTTTCATCCTCCAAATGTTTTACTTTCGTCAAGTAGGACTCTTCTAAATTTTTAGCATTTCCCCGGAGCCTATCTTCGATATTTTTCTGGTTCTCCTCCAAAACCTGGATTTGTTTCTTATGGGAAGTCTCCAGAAAGTCGATTTCCTTCTCGTGATTTGCAGTCATATTCGAAACTAAATCCTCCAAGCGTAAGTTCTCCAGCTCTAATTTTTTCACTTCCGCTTTCAGTTGGATATCTTCGATTTGTTCCTCAACTTGGGCCTGCTTTCTTTGCTTCCCCTCAGACGCAGACGCTGCCTCAAGGCCGGGATTGAAATTCGCAACCGGTTGCGACATCAGCATTTGTATGTGACTGGATATCCTTTCTTGTTGTGCTCGAATAGCCCCTTCTAATTGATGTTGGCGAGAGATTTGCTTCTGGATTAAATCATTGAATTGCGCTTCTTGGTTCAAGAGGAGTTCCCGTTGTTTCTGCTGCATCTCCAGTAGAGCTCTTTCCTGGTTTTTCATCTGCGACGCCAGCATTATTTGGGCTTCCTGTTGTTGGGCGGTTTGAAGGGCGTTCTGGGCTTCCAGAGTGGAAGTGGCCATCAGGATTGTTGCCTGATTGAATGGTGATGAGGGATATGCTAAGTTTAAACTAGGATTCGGGAGAGTTAATGCGGGTGAAGGGTCTGGAATAGTCAAGATTTGAACTTGTTGGTTCTGAGATGGTTTTTCTGATGCTTTCGGGGTAGAGTCGGTTGGTCCCTTTTCGGATTTTCCCATGTCGCTTCCCAAGCCAAGCCAATCAGCCGTAGTTCCCTTTCTCTTTGGCTTCGGGGTTTCCTTCGCTTCTTTTATCTCCAACGGGTCTTTTCCTCCTAGAAATCCCAAAGGATCATTGGTGGACGTGATTGACTGATGTCTTCCTGCGGTTTTTGGTCGTGGCAACGAAGCCGTATACGTACCGGGAACGGTACTTTCAGTAGTTTCTGTGGACTGCCTGGAAATTCCCTTTTCCTCCTTTGAAATTCCGCCAGTTGTTAGGGGACGCTTCTTCGGTTCCATTGGTCCCAGGATGTCATCTAAGATGCTAGATTTTGTGCTTTTGGGCTTTTTCGGATCAAAACCCAAATCGGAGATCAAATCGTCGTCGTTGAAGATCGATTTTAAGGGCCTCGTTGGAGGATTCTCTTTCGGAGCATCCCGCTGAACTATTGGCGTTATCGGTTGGGCTGGAGTTGACGGTTTTGTTACAGGCGGAGTAGTGAATTTCTTTGGAGATGTTGAAGGTTCTTTAATCCCGAATAAATCTTCCATTTTTCCCTTGGATGCTGTGCTAGTCGCTGCTGGAGCAAAGGGTGAAGTTAAATCCTTTTTCGGTGTTGACTTTGCCACAGTGCTTTTCTTTTTCGGTTCGTTATCGAAAAAGCTGTCGTTACTACCGTCACTTAAAATATCCCCGAGAGGGTCGTCGAGATTAAAATCCATTTTTAATTAACTATTTTAATGCTTAAAAAATTAACTCAAATCGAACTCCGCGAATAACAAAAAATCGAACTTCATTGCCCACTTTTGTTTACTTCCTCCGTTGCTAGGATGATAAACGTTAACGATTGTCGACCTTTTTTAAAAAATAAATTATAAGATGGGTATCAACTAGGGTACTTGAATTTGAAATAAGTGCGTTTTTAACATTATTTATTTTATTCAAAACAAAAAAATTATTAATTTTTGACAAAAATCAAAAATCCTGTATAAGAAACTTTTATAAAAATCGCATTAAAAACGAGAAAACTTTTGCATTTCACGTTAAATTTCTTGAAATTTTTACAAATTCAAATTGAAAAGTTGATTTTTTGCGATATCAACAATAAAATTTGCATAATTCCCAAAATTTCCATTATCAAAAATTTCGATTCAAATTTAAACCGCCTAGGAATTCCTGTTGTACTTATTACTTAGCTTTCTGATTGGCTGCGATGCGGCTATGTGTCAAAACAGTTACGTTTCTCACCACCTCTGGCGCAGTTTGAAAATCAAAATAACCTAAAAATTTGATACCGCTTTTAGCTGGCTGTTTGCATTTTATCAAAATAATGGAAAATCTTTACAAAAATTGCATAATTCACCGATAATGAAGTAGTTCGTGTAAAGTAAACTGTTATTTAGGCTAATTGTGAGATAATTTCATGTGTTGCATAATGCTGCAAAGTTTATTGACAAATTTGAAACCTTCGATGATTTGTAGTAAAATTAAGAGCAACAATCCATTAATTAGTATATTTCGGCTACAAAGTAATCAGAAGAACTCACCGGAAGCGATTAGGAAGCTTAGAATCAGATCAACACTTTACTATGTAACTGCGGGTGCTGTTTTCGCAGTGGGGCTCAGCTATGCAGCAGTCCCTCTCTATCGGATGTTCTGTCAGGTGAGGATTCATACAATTTTCTAATTTTACATCCTTATGCGAAAAAAGAAATATTTTTAGGCCTACAGCTATGGGGGCACCACATCCCAGACACACGACGGCTCCAAAGTGGAGACAATGCAGAAACGAGACAGAGTCCTTAAGATTCGCTTCAATGCAGACATTGGGGCTTCGATGAGGTGGAACTTCAGACCACAGCAGCAGGAAGTCAAAATAGTTCCCGGTGAAACAGCGCTGGCATTCTACACGGCGAAAAATCCAACGGATCTGCCCGTAACGGGAATTAGCACTTACAATGTTGTGCCTTTTGAGGCGGGTCAATATTTCAATAAAATCCAGTGTTTTTGCTTCGAAGAACAGCAACTGAATCCACACGAAGAGGTAGAGTTTTGTGAGGGATTCAATGGAACTTCATAAGAATGATTGAAGCATCAGATTTTGTATTTTTTCACAAAGAACCAAAATTGAATTTCACTACTTTTCAGGTGGATATGCCAGTCTTTTTCTACATTGATCCTGAATTCTGTGATGATCCAAAAATGGAATTAGTCAACACAATTACGCTGTCGTACACCTTTTTCGAGTCGAAGGCGGGCCTAAATTTACCAATGCCGACATTTGCGAAGCCCCACGGATAAAATGTTTTTAGTTTATTATTTTTTTTTGTTACAAAATTTTTATTTAAGAGAATAGACAAATGCTGAAAGTTACTTTTTTCAATTGATTAGGTGCTTGATGCAAAATTACCAGAGAACAGAGGCCCTATCATCGAACACGATACAACATTGTTATAAACATTATAAAACGTTGAATTTGATTTATCTTTTGATAAAATGCAGATCCTTTGTAACTTTCAAGTTTCCACCCCATTATTTTCAGAGTTTTGAGTACTTTTATATTAAAACGTCTTGAGTTACAGTAATGAAATTTCAGCCACATGTTTAGTAAATCAATGGGTCAATCCTGTTGACTTTTGGCGAAATTCCGTTGACCAGAAGTGACAAGAATGGCGGCCAGTCATGATATGTCACCACACCAACGAATGGTTAATTGCGTAAAGCATGCTACAGACAGAGCTACATGTCTGTAGACATGTCCGTGAAAACTGAATTTTAAGCGTCTGTAGGCTGGTAGACAGACGGTTGAGCTACATGTCGACAAAATCAAAATATTTTGAATTTCTGGGGGCGTGGCTTCAAGTTTGGCTACATGTCTTAACGTCTGTACGTCGGTATGCTAACTTGATTGCTAACATCATTGTGAAAACGGAGCCGCAGTGTTCACATCTAAATAAATTGAGAGTCGTTGAAGGAAAACAATTGTTTTATGATGGCTTCTATAGCGAATAATGAATTTTGGCGGGATTTTTTCGAACTCTATCGAAGTCTACCGGTGTTGTGGCAAATAAAATCTGAAAATTTTAAAAACAAAAGTTTAAAAAATAAGGCTTGGGATGATTTATTAACAAAGTTTAAGGAAGTGGAACCCAATTTGTTCATCAACAGATGGTGATTTTTCTAAAATGATTTGTCGCAATGGTGATTTTTCTAAAATGATGTCCATACTACATGTCTATCGACATGTAGACAGTCTGTTGGATTTAGCTTTAAGACATGTCGATAGACATGTATCCAGTCTGTAGGGGCTTTAAGAAAGGTATAATCGTACCGCTGGGTTTTTGTTATAAAAGACACTTAAAAAATCAGATTTTTTTTCAAGGCTTTTCTTAATTTTTTGGGTTTTTTTGTTATTCCTGATTTGGGAGTTGTATTATTATACTAGCAGACCCTTCGTTGCCAGCTTAAAGATTTTTGTATAAATTTTAGAATGCCAAAAAGCCATAAATAACTTAAAAACTTTTGGGAAAAAACGTTATCTTTACAGGACCTTCCGTTTCGAATTTTGAAATTCCAACATAGCTAAAAACCTGCATTTTGCAAAAAAAAAACGCGTAAAAATCGGTCCAGTAGTTTGGGGTAGGAGGCGGCAGAATTTATAAGAACTATAAGTGACAAGCGCATAAACGAATAGGGTAAAGTATCCAGATCTGAGCCCCAGCACCAGTTCTGAGTACCCCTGTTAATTTTCGGCTAAAACAAGATTGAGCCGATCAAACCACATTTCACTACGTAATGAAATTCCCTAGTTTTAAAACTACGAAGACTCGACTTTATAAATGTTCATTGATAAGGCTTAATTTTGTCATAAATGCCTTTTTTTTTGTGTACAAAATATAGTTGGTAGTAGAGTAAGTTCGGGTATTGTGCAACACCTATTTTCATTGTTTTTTTTATAATAAATAACTAGTTAACAATATAACTTTGTTTACGATACTTCCAAAGGATTGTCTATAACATTCCAGAGCAATAAAAACAAAAATATGATCAAAAAAGCACACTACCCGAAAAACTAGTACATACTTCAAAAAATTGGCGGTTAATGTGACGTAATGTTTCTTGCATACAAGGCGGGTAATGTGGAATACTGTTTTTTTCATCAAAATCTCAAATCAATTTCGCCTTAATTCAAAAACTTTCAAATGTGTTGTCTAAATAATTCACAATTAAAAAAAAATTACTTTAAATTGGCTTTCAAAATCCACTTTGAAAGTGGAGACAATAAAGCTGTGATTGCATTCTAAAATATCTTTCAGAAAATTGAGGTTAGGATCAGAAGTGACAATATTCACTTTTCCCGACCAGTTCTTTCTTATTCTTTCTTTTTTTTTATTATTTCAATCACTTTTTTCCGTATCGGACTTATAGTATTTTACCAAACAGCTTCATTTGTTTTAAGATTCTTAATTGCATCTATAAATATCAGTTGTGATCAACACAAAACTATCTTCTACAAAATCTACGACCCTGCGCAATTTACGCTAGAGCCCTGTCGCGTTGTCAACCTAAGACGACCTCCCAATAAATTCTTGGTTTATTCAAAAATATCAAAAACGTACAAAATTTGAGATAACTTGAGAACTGTAAAAGATATCAATTTACGGTAAATGGCAAAAATGTAGAAAATGTTAATATCTCCAATTCTTCCTTAAATTAATTTGTCGAAAAATCGTTAGTTTGCAAATTATTCGCAAAAATATTATTTTCTACATATTAATGAAAATATCTCAATAACGGTCAAATATAACGGTAAAAGACAAAATTGTGCAGAATGCCATTCTCATTAATTCACTTCATACATTCAGTCAGCAAAAACCCGTTAGTTTTCGAGATAATCGCAAAAAAACTGTTGTTTTTTTGGAAATAACAGTTTATCTCGATAACAGGTTGAGATATCGAGTTATAGATAAAGACAAAAGTGTGGGAAATTTTATTTTCTCCAAGTTTTGTCATACTTAAGGCCACTAAAAAACGCGTAGTTTGGGAGTAAATCGAGAAAAACGAAATTGCGATTTTTGAAAAACCGCCATTTTGGATACTTCCGGTTAACGGATTTCCACCAAAAGTTGATAGGATCGTCCATAGATATACTAGATCGCTCGATTTGCTGTCTCAAATGGTCCCATTTCAATACAGTTCAGTGAATCAAAACGAGTCAAGAGCAAGATAACCGTATGAAAATAAATATACTCCTCTCGTTTAAACTGTGAGCTGTCAAAGGAAAATAGACTTTCGGAATGGTGTTGGCACCTAAAGTTATTTGTTTGCGTCTAAAGTTAGTCTCAAACTTATGAAATTTGAATTTCGCGGCAAACTAAATTTGAATTTCGCGACCTTATACAGTTCAGTGGATGCGTTCAAGTACGATAAAGAGGGAAATACTTTTGGGACCATTTTTCAGCAGAGCTTTGTATGGTGACAGTTGTTCTATGTTATATAGTTCTGTGGGGAAAACTTATACAAATTCAAAAAATCACTCGATTGATTGGGGTGAACTTTTTTTGCTCTAATTTAGGTGTATTCCGGTCCTAGTTTAGAAAAATTTTCAGACTATATTCGAAAAAACAAACTACTATTTCATAACACAAAAGTTGTAAGAATGAGAAATTCTTAGAAAGGGATTTTACATCCGTTTTCGGTACTCTAAATACAATTGGACCCGCTCCGTTCTTTTCACATAATCGATAGGTATTGCTAATATTTCACGGATGATTGAACTCCTGAAATATAATTTTTCCAAATAAAGATAAGCAGAGGGTCGCGTCATTTCACATTTTGTAAAGTTTCTTATTTTGTCAATAAAAAAGTACATCCCATTTATGAATATTTTTATTTCTTACAACATTTTTCAAACAGTGAACAACAAACAACTTGAAATATTTTTCCGAGTTTTTCGCGAAAAGTGGCGCAAAATTGAACTGTCGCAGATTAGTCGGAACAGTCCTGGATTTTGGCACATTGTCCCGGCATCCTGAAAGCCAAATTTTTGTCTCGGATTTTTCAAACTCTGTGAAAATTCAGAAAAATTTATAAAACAATGCGATGCTTCCACCATTTACTGGTATTTTTTCCTCAAAATTTTATCTGCCTCGCAATTTCAGTTGTTGGAAAAAAGAGGTGAGGGGAGGTGTAAGTTAAAATTTGGGTGCGGTTTGCCTTTTTGTGCATACTTTGGATTTATTTCCAATTATTCTCTCGAGTGATCCATCAACATACGTCCCAAAGTGGGATTGAGCCTTCTCGATAGAGGTTTCGTATTAATTTTCCCTCCCTGCTGCGCATCTATGTTTTTACATGAAATGCGAATCATAAATGAAGCTTTTTCGTTGCAACCTATTAACAGCAGATGCCGTGTTAGCAGTCTAGACCGATGATGTCGTTAGCACCACGCAGTAACTAGCAATAGAGTAAATTCATAAAGAAAGAAAAACCATCACTCGTGAATGAATTAAATCAGTAATAGGTTAGTAATTTCATAATTTTTATGTTAGTTCCAAATAACTATGTTTTTAAATTTATATCTGAATAAATATATATAAGTGGAACCGATAACCAATAAACCAATTGTGGAAACGATATAAATGTATATTTTGAACCAATTTTTCGGATAGATAATCTGACATTTGCCTTTTTGCTCTTTATATTTATATTCTTTTATTGATTTATAAGCGATAGAGGTCGATTGAATGTTGGTGAAATCCTTAATACGTAGATTCGTTAAATTCTCCAACGTATCAACAGCATGTTTCCAATGTTGTGCACTCTCTCCTTTACCCAAAATTACTGCATTTTCCGAATGATTTGATATGAATGGAAATTCTTCACAACTCCAAAAAATCAAAATTTCTTTTTTATCTACAAAAATTAGTTTATGAGGCTGTGGGTCAAACACTGGGATAATTTTGCTGTCATTCTTTATATTTGAAAACCTTTTAGAATTTGTACAAAACGAAATTAGATGCCACTTTAATGATTTGATAAAACATGCCATAAATTGAATATTCATCACAAATGCTTCCCAACTATTCAAAACATAGCAAAAATCTTCAGCTTTATCATACTTGATATTATTGGCATTGAAGGAAGTTTCAAAATCATCAGTATTAACTAAACTGTGTGACATTGGCCAAATATCGAAATATTTTTCATTCGCAGTAATTGATGGTACTTTTGGACATGGTCCTTTAAAAATCTTTCCACAAATTTTATGCAAACTGAGAATAGCCACACATAAATAAACTGGAGGTAACTTCATTTTATCAATTCCAAAAATGAACCGAATAACTTTTTAAGAGGATAGTTTTCGATTGACTAAAATGTAGTGATTTCAACATTTACCCTTAAAGCATTGTAATTTTGTTAAATTGTTTCTATTTGGAAAATTTAATTTTCTATATAATTGTCTTCTAGGAGAGTAGTACTCAAGCTTATATGGCAAGTACTTTGCGTTTATCATGAATTTAATGAAACAGCATTAAAGTTCGGTGGTAGGTAAGATAGAAGCCGAGCTAAGAATAATGATTTTTTTAGGGACATATAAACGCAAGGCCGCATTAAGGCATAACCTGTATTTGAAAAAAAAAAACATATTGGAACCGTTCCACCAAAACTTCATGCTTCAGTCCCATATTTCTGGGAAAAACGGCATACTGGCCAAATATTGGAGTCATTCCTATAAAAAATTGTAGGTTTTACTAAGTTTTTTAGGACACGTTCCAACAAAAAAATCGTCGTTTTATTTTTTTTTTTGTGTAATCATTTCCAAAATTATGGGAGGCTTTACTGTAGATGTTAGACATATTACGACAAAAAATTGGGGAACATTCCCTTTTGTAAGGATATTTTTAAAATTTATTTTCATAAATTACATCACAAATTACGGAAACTTAATCGAATATCCAAACTTTGATAAATACATGAATGGTCAGTATTGATATTTTACATTTTGATATATGACGCATGATATTTTCTACAAAATTTTCAGTCAAATTTTGGGGCAATCTTTATCTAATTCGTCGTCTCCCCTTTTGTTCAGGAGGTGCAAAATTTCTATAAAATTCAGAATTTGAATATACAGATAGAACTTTATCACACTGAAGCTAAAGGGTCTTTCAACAAGGACATAACAATTTTGTATTTTAATAAAAACGCACCCTAAAACTTCTTTTATGATCTGGCAATGCTAAAACGTCAGTCAAGGTTTACATTTTAATCATGGTGAAGTTCACGAACGAGCAATGCCACAAAGCTGGTCAAACAATTGATCTATTGAAAGAGAAGTTCGGTAATCGTGTTATCTCGAGAAATAGTCCGGTCGAATGGCCACCTCGTTCATGCGATTTAACGTCGTTGGATTTCTTTTTATGGGGTTATGTTAAGTCGTTGGTTTATGCCAACAAGCCAACAACGTTAGAGGAGCTCAGGAACAATATCGAACGCGAAATTGCCAACGTTCCGGCCGATATGTGCGGAAGAGTGGTGGAAAATTGGCTCCAAATAATCAATCAGCAAACGTGCTCGCGGTGGCCATATGAACTACATCGAATTTCATACTTAAATGTAACATGTCCACTACACCTGGAATAAATTTCAGCCCGATATCTCAATTATTCTGTGTTTTATTTAAATACAAAATTGTTATGTCCTTGTTGAAAGACCCGATATTATAAAATTCATCGTGCGATAAAATTCATCGACGTGTCCAGGGGCGTAGATAATCGACGTATCACGTATCCAGGGTACGGGGGGGAGGGGAGTCAGTTTGGGTGGTTCATTTTTTTCTGCAATTCCCGTGTTAACATCGTCTGTTGAACTTAGAAATGCCATGGAACAAGATCGTTAACCTGGGTTACTTTCTTGTTAGAATTTCTAGATAAGTACATATGTATATAAAAAAAAAACCCGGAGAGATTGTGGACATACAAAAATTGAGTCAAACATCTTCTTTTTGATTGGCCTCTCTAAATTTCCAAGCATACACAAAAATGCGTTTTATCAATATTTTCTAAAACGAGGGGACCCAAAATACAGATTTTGCCCTGGGCGCCTCTTTACCTTGAGCTACACATTAAATTATTAATAATTATTAGTGGGAAACACAATATTTACCTATCACCGATTACTAGCTGTGTTAGCCCTAGAGTCTGACAACCTTGCATTTTAAAATAGTCAGAATGGAAGAGGGCTGTAATAAACATTTCGCCTGCGGCGCATTTTTTTATGGATTGATAGTATGAAAATTTTTAAGTTAAATTTCAATGGTAATATTATTGCTCCTTACGGTTTGGTGTAGAAAATTAAATGTGGCAATTGAGTTTGACCGATCTGCAGATTTGGCTCTTACTAAACCTCTCCTCCCTCCCTACCCCTGATAAACCTATAGCTACGCCCTTGGATGTATCTTAACAATTTTTAAAGAACCTTCAAAACTTAACCTGACTTTCAGATCGCTTGGGCAGATTTTTTTTTTTAAATTAGGTTACTGGAGTTCAATTCCTATAAGCGGCTTAGTTTTTTGAAACAAAATTTCTTAAACGACGCCGCGCCGCCGCTTTATGTCGGTTAAACTGAAAAACTAAAAAGACTTGGGAAAATTCATTTCAGCCTATAACGGCCATATATGTTTAATTAGATATTAGCTAAGAACAGAAGTTGGAAAAATTATACTTTTGTAAATAATTGTCGGCTACTTCTTTTTGAAACAAACTTAATTCAAATTTTTAAGAAAAACGTCTTGTTATCAGTGCAACATGAAAGTTGGTACCTGAATTAAAATTTGTTCATTTTACCGGTTTTCAAAATAAACACTTCTGTTTACCCAATTATGCTCTCTTTAACTTTATCTTATTTAACTAAATTTTATTTACGTCTTATTTGTAGGCGTAAAGTCAAGAACTGAAACCGACTTTCATCTTGCGGGTTTAAAAATGCGCTCGAATAAACGCGTCTCTCTGTCTAAATCAATATTTGTTTAATTTCTGCTTGTTCAACGATAAGATTTTTATTCTTTGTAATCCGAAACGAAAATAAAATTCGTAATTTAATTACAATATAGTGATCTGCATGTTGGTAAACTTTTTATTTTCCTCTGCTATAGAAGGGAAGTATTGTATTCATGATGGATACCGACTCGAGAATGGCGGCAGATAGAACATTTCTAATCAGCAAGAAGTCCGTTTCAGGCAAAATCATGAGGATGTCCGTGTGTCTGTCTGTCAGTCTGTCCGTTTTACGTGGCTTAAGCTTGATCCATACTACACGATGTACGGGGTACGAGGTTGGCACGTACCCCGAACTTCGAGTGTTTGGATGGGAAATTTACACATGGTTTCACCTAGTGAGTAAAATCAGAAGCTGTTTGAATTTCCTTGTACGTGGTAACCCCGTACATGGCAACATCGTAGGTGTGGATGGAACAGTTCGGGGTTTTCCATTGACGTAGTGGTATTTCGAAATGGCGGATTTTCGTAATTTTCCAAAAGAATTTGTATTAGAATTTATTGAACTTTACCGAAGTTTTCCTTGCGTATGGAAAATAAAAACTAAAGATTATTTAGAGAGCCATTTTTTACGTTTGGTAATTTTTGATTTTTCTTTTACACATAAAACCGCCGCCACTGCTAGCAGTATGTCAGCGTTCATCACGAAGCTCAAAACACGAATGAGCAAACCCCTGTGCAGTGTGGATACAGTTACGAGGAAACCAGAAACCTCGTACCTCGTACCCGGTACATCGTGTAGTGTGGATCAAGCTTTAAATAACTCAAGAACGCGTTGAGCTAGCGACTTGAAATTTTTTGTCAATCGCTTTTACACAAATCGTAGTTTTCTATTGACTATTGGAAAAGTAACGGTAGTTATAACGGGTAACTGTTATACAATTTTTTTTACGGGAAATAAAATTTTCTACATTTTTTGCTTTAAAAGTATCTCTAACGGTTCTCAACATATTTCAAAAAAAATTGTTTGGAAATTTCTCGGTTTTTTGAATTTTTTCGAAAACTAACGGTTTTTATGTACCTTCAACGATTCCCAAGCATTAAATTATTTGTCACATATTTTTTCCGAAACTAAATAGTGAAGAGGAAAGTTTTGTGTTAATCACAACTGATATGTTTTAAAGCTTTTAAGTTAATTTTTTAAATCCTCTTTTTTTAAAATTTTTGGCTAGACAAATTATAAAAACGGTTGGATTTATTTATGGATTCATAGATAGATCGAATTGACGAAAATCAATTTACCTGAAGCTCGCTCGTGTTGTGTCACCTTTTAAGGTTCAGCTAATCTAATATAAAGGCCAGTCAAATTTAATTTGGCTACACTTTGAATAGCTGCAAATGCTAAATTCGTTACTCGTAAATTGCTTTTATGATGAGTCGGTGTTGGTTGCTTGTGCCTGATGTTTGAATGGTCCTTTTTATTCACTTTTCCCACCATAGACTGAACTTTACTACCTCCATTGACTGTGATGTTGTCATCCGAATAAATAAAAACATCGAACAAGAAGGGAGACGCGTCAACTTCAATAATGCCGATGTGATTGATGTCTACTCGTACCCCAAACCAACCTCAAGAATAAGGGCTGGATGAGACCATTAGTAAAGTGAGTATTCTGTGCTTGCTTTTAGTACAATAAACCGATAGAATTTCGATTCAGCTAATGTGGAGTTTATACAAATTGTTGAAACTAATAAAATTGTTCAAAAGGCTCTAACATAAATCATACTAATATATAAAAAATGAGTTGGTGTCTGTCTGTCTGTCTGTTCCTCCTTCACGCAAAACCGGCTGAACCGATTGACTTGAAATTTGGCATGAGTGTATGTGGTAGTTCTGGTTCCAACATAGACATACGGAAAAGGATCGCGAGGGGTGGGGGGAGTAAGGGGAGGGGGTAAAGTGATCTCGAAACTTAGCTCTTCCTCTATGTTACCCTTTCGCGGGGAAACTACCGAGCCGATTGGCTTGAAGTTTAGCTCCAACATAGACCATCAAAAAAAAGAATAAAAATTTGAAAAAACTTAACCCGGCAACGACGGGTATGCAAGCTAGTTTTTAAATATGAAAAACGAAAATTTTAAATTGGTAAACTAGTGTGAAATTGACATTTTTCTGAATTTTTTTTCACACTAATATGTTTAAGAGCATTTCTGCAAATTTCTAAGTTAGAGGGCTTTCTGCAAAATTTCTATTCTTAAACTTAGGGACAGCAGTCAAAGTTCGATCCATTTTCCGTATTTTTATATGAAAACCGCATAAAAGGAAAAAGTATGAGTCCCAAAGGAGACTAATATTTAGGGTTGGATTCATTCAATCGCTGCTATTGCAACCGTGGAAAATTAAATTCATCAATTATGCTTGAATAGAGAAAAGCTCTCATCTTGTCACAATTTTTTTTTCTTCTTTCTTTACTTTCTTACGCTGTGTGAGAAAGTAAAGAAAGGGAAAGCGTTTTTTTCCTTTTCTCTGAAAGAAAGGAAACACTTTGCCCACTGGATTGAAGAAAGAAAAAAAAAGTAACGGAACGAAAAGATGATGATGCCTGAAAAACATTTCCCTAATCATTTTCCGATCATCTCATTGTGACTTTTGAATTTCGTTAAACATGCAACTCGACCTGTAGCCATCATTATTGGCTCATTTTCCTCCATGACGAAATGAAAAGTCAATGAAAGTCGTCGTTCTTTGTAATTTTCTAAAGATAAAGGCTATTGTTGAAAGTAACTACACACCGTCGACAACATGACGGTAAGGAAAACATAAAATTCAGTAATTGGAGGAGGGGACAGAGCGACAACACGATTATTATTACATTGAGGTCCTGTAATATTAAGCGATAACATTAGTTTACAATTCCCGGGACGGAATCGAAAGACGTTTAGAATTTGAAGCCGCACATTTGCTGGTTTTTTCACAGGACTTTTCTCACATAGCGTCCAGAGGTAGTACGTTGACTCCCCCAGGGTGTAAATATATGGCCATGTTGGGCACAGAACGGTTGGATGTATGCATGCAAAATAGATGAATTAAATGACTGTCTTCGGATAGTCACGAAGGATCTATGCGGTGATAGAGTTTCCGGGCCGGGACAAAGGATAAAAGCTGAAGCATGAAGGACAGAAAGGGTGGCCCCACAAAATGATTGATGCCCTACTATGGATGGGCATTGGCTCATTTGCATTTCACTGATAGCTTCCTGTCGTCCTTCTTCGGGTTTTTTGCTTAACTTTGAGGTTTTTTTTTGTGTCAGGCGTTTCGTGTCCTGGTTTTTCTTCCTCCGCCTTGGTCGGGTTTCTATCCTGTCCCAATCCCGTATTGCTACTATCTATAGAGATCCTGGTTGATGTGTTTGTGTGTACATGTAGGGGATGGATCGACGTCATCATCATATCTGAGGGTTGGGTTTCATTGGGGGTTTTTTTTTTGCTAATTCCACGAGGATGAGACATATTTTACCGTTGAGGATTTTTATGTGAAAAAGGACACATGCTTGAATGGATAAATAAGTAATAGCGTTGCGGAAAAGGGCTTTTAGTTGAATTTAAAGTTTGTGTGGCTGATGATGGCAGGCAACAGAGCGCCACATTCGTGTTTTATGTAAAATTTTCCTATTCTTCTCTATGATCTCTAGTTTTCAGTGTCAGGATCCAGAAACGACACAAAAAAAGACTTGGTTTCGGCCTCTAGCCCAACAGCATTGAAAGGGAATACACTTGATCCTATTTCTTTCAATGACATGTAAATCCCAGTGTGACAAAGGGTCGACATATAAGATTTAACATGACAGCTCTGGGTGATTATATTTAAATATTTTCACCATTTTTATGAAGTTTTCATAACTTACACATTCGCTTAAAAATTTCAACGTTTTTTTTTTGCATGGAGAAGGTATAGTCAACTTCTCTAGGAATAGAAACTTTTAAGAAAATTCTAGGCGATTTTCAAGAAGGAAAATTATGCTTTATATTTCTTCTTGACAAAATATTGCATGATTTCATTCCTTTTTTCATACCAAGAAACATATTTTTAAATAAAATAAATCAAATTTTGTTTTCTGACAGGCCTCAATTTCAGAGGCAAATTCAGGTAACCTGAGGCTCAAGGAAAATTCGACCGAATTTTTTTTGTCCAATAATTAGTTTGAAAAAAGACGATGCTAATTTTCGGGTTATGCTTAAGATGACTTTTTTGTTTCTTTCGAATCTGGGACCTATGAAATTTTTAATACCCATAAATAAATCGAAAAGCACGAAACAAATCAAAGCAGCGCTCGCTCCAACTCCCAACGCTTTTACGTTCCAACTCTTTTCCATACTAAGTGAATTTTTCTGTCACTTTTGCGGTATTTTTTTTTTCTTTGACAGCAGTAGAGTAGCACGCAAAATTTTTAGAGACAAATATATGCCATAATCCAAAAAAAAAATGTGATAAAAAGCACCGCATGCAATTTTTCTTAAAATGAAACCACGATGAAGGTAGAAAGTTATGAAAAAATGCGCCGCAATTGAAAATCTCCGGTTTCGGAACTAAAATTGAATGATCCGGGACCAACATTTAGATTCCGGAACTATGTGGTGCCATGCTTAATTCCTGGACTATCCCGGTTAATCCGGAACATATGATCACCCTAGTTATGCTGTTGCTGTTCAGAATTTGGTATATAGGGTCAGGTAGGGTGAAGTGGTCCACGTTTTTATTATTGGCCATAAAATGGTCAAAAATTGGAATTTTTGCATGGTAAGATAGTCAAATCGCAAGCGCAGGACCTAAGCTAACTTTCTGCATTCACAGATTGCTAACTTTTTGACATTCAATTTAATTTTTAGGCATTTATCGAAAACTATGATTTTTCGAGTTTTTCAAAATGGTAGGGAGAAGTGGTCCACCCTCAAAAATTTTCCAGAAATAAACATAAAATTAAATGACAAATAAAAGTATAATCATGAAGTTTGATCAAAAATATGGTTTATTAGAAAGTAACAAATGAGCGTTTGGTCTGTTTTGGTGTTGGTTTCTTCGGTGTAGTTGTTAAGCGTCGTTTTCCTGCGGATTTTCTGCTTCTCTAATTCAGCTCGATTTTCGGGAGAAGTTATAATCGAGCTTCGCATCGATTTTCGGCCACGATTTGAAACACTCAAAATAACTCATACCAAAACTTGAAAAAAGAAATATGACATTGACAGGGTGGACCACTCTCCCTACCGACGCTATTTTGCGCGGACTGACGCTGCTTCAACAATTGTGGAAAAAAGTGCAGAAATTCGGTGGATTTACAAAGTTCATAATGTAAACAGCATTTTAGATTAATTAGCTTATTGAGATTGATGAAGAATTCGTCAAAATGTTGTTGAATGTGCATACTTGCGAAAATTTTCAACAATGTTTTTTTGGCACTGGTCTGTGAGAGTGAGTAAATATATGTCTGCACACTTCAATGACTAATAAAAAACAAGGTATCATCAAGAGCTACCGATGAGAGTTGCATATTCTTATCTAATGTTACTATTACTAAAAAAAAATGGTGGTGGACCACTTCTCCCTACGGACCACTTAACCCTACCCGACCCTACTTGAATAATAATTCCAAAGCCCAAGAGGAGGTCCCAGTAGCCAGATAGGGCCCCAGTAACAGAATCAAGGCCTTGTTCAAGTCGTACTTTTCCACTTTTATTAAAAGTTTTTATTTAGCTCGGTTTTTCTGCTTGTTGGTTTGTTTGTACGTCTGTCAGGGTCACATCTTGTAATCTAATTTTGACCCACTTCCACTCATCCGATTGATTTGAAATTTTGGACATATACGTAACTCTGATGACAATATTTGCACTTTTTCGTCCTTGTAAGGATAACGGAAGGTCCTGTAAAGATAACGTGATTATCTTTTTTCACGAACTTTCTGGAAAAAATCTCATCTGGGAATTTTTGGTATTGCTGAATCCAATTCTGGCATTAAGAAGTCTATTAGGATGACGGAAGGATAACGTGATTATCATCTTCCACAAATTATTCTACAAAATTCTCATTTGGGGATTTTTGGTGTCGCTGAATCCGCTTCTGGAATCAAAAAGTCCGTAAGGATATCTCAAAGGCAAGGATATAAATATCTTCGAAGATTAAAAAGTATATAACAGTGTGGTGAAAGACAGACTTCATTTTGAATTTTAGTTATACCAATTAAATACAAAATAACTAAAAATGATAAAAAAAGAAAATCAAAAAAAAAAATTGAAAAGTTAAGAAATATTTACTAAAAAGGAATAAAAAATGTTTTGGGCGCAGAGTATAAAAAATAAAAGCTGGATAAAAGCAAAAACAAAAAAAAAATATCTCGCCTTTAACTAAGTATCTACAGTAAGCCCTCCAACTGCGCGGTAGATACGTTCCACAAAAAGAGCGCGCAAACCGAAACTGCGCACTGTGAACCCTATTTTGTATGACATTTTGGGGTTAGGTCCCAGATATTAGAAAAATTCCAAAAAAAATAGAAAAAAGTTTTTATTTAACGACATATTTAAATAATACAAACATATTATATGTACTACTAATTTTTTTGAAAAAACCTTGTTATTAGTGATTGATTACCCGATTTTTGTTTTTCATTATGAATGTCTGCGTATGGGACTAAAGTTGGTTCCGTTTTTATTGATGTAAGGATTTCTTAAACACTGAAAAGTGTCCGAAAAGTCGACGGAATTGCACTAAATATAAGCACGAAATTACCAAATATGTACGAAGATACCAAATGACCAGCTGATTTCTTCTTGTCGGGGATTCACCAAAATATATTTTCAGAACATGTTTTTTAAAATGAAAATTATAAAAAAGAACCGCACAGCTGCGAAATTTTTACCGCGCAGTTCGAAATTATGGTATTAAATACTTAACCGCGCAGTTGCGAAATCGCGCAGTTAGAAACCGCGCAGTTGGAGGGATTACTGTATAGTAAAAATATGTATTTTTCTCAACTTTTGGTGGCTCCAACATCGGAAGCTCTAGGCGCGCGCGCATTTTGCGCCTAAGCGGAAATCCACCACTGCTGTACTTAGAAAAAAGTGTTGTACCATCATCATAAATCGAAAAATACAAAAATTAACAAAACCTACCCTGTATCTGCTATTAGTAATAATCCTAAAAAATATATTGTTTGCAAATCGAGTCACTAAATCGATTTTGCTTATAAGCAATTTGATACAAATAAAATATAATACTTGGCCAAAATCTAATAATTCGTACAATTTGTTAATTTTTAACGAAAAAGGGGGTGTTATTAAAATCAAATTCCACTAACTCGCTCACTACAGCAATATGTATTTTCGTTACTCATGCTTGAAAATTGACCATCTGTGTGGATGTTCGTTTCTAATATGACACTCTCCTTCGTTTAAAATACCAAAAAAAAAAATGCAAATAAAGAAGAAAAAAACCATCGAACACGAGAATAATTTTTGCACCCTCAACGTATAGCATTTCCTTATCCAACGTTGACATGTCGCAATCATTCCTTCATTTCTGTCTGGATAAGTTTCTCGCCCATATATTTAGTCGCAAATATAGGCAAGTTGTGCATTAGGATTTAGTGGGGTGCATTTTGATTTATTCCCAAATCGAAGGGTTTTCCATCACAATCCACCGTAAAGGATTGACATTTTTCATTTTATTTTGAATGTACTGGGAATTCAAGGAGAATCAAACGGAAATATGGAAAACATTTTTATGAGTCATTTTGGAATTGAAAATTTGATGGGAAAATAAAGTTTTTTTTTTAGAAAATTTTTAAAATGATTTTTTATGATTAGTAGTTTACAGTTGAGTGCATTCTGCTGTTTGTATGCAAATTGAAAAAAAAAAAAATTCAAGTCCTTGAGAACCAGTAGTCTAAATAGAGGGTGCAAGATGTGCAAGGCTTCGAGGGCAAAAATTTCTTCCAAAAAAACGTGTTCAAATACAGATTTATATAAGACGTTTTGATATACGACGCAATTCGCCGAGATTTAGTAGTAGCAAAAACGTCGCAAATCGAGGTACGCCTGTATTTGATATACATATATAAAGAACCGGAATTTTTAGATGGTGCACAAAAATAATTTGCATCTATTTCATACGCAGGGCAAGTTTAGCCATGCTGCTTGCAGGTCAATCAAAAACATTGGGTTTTGCTGAAAAAAAAATCGTTGCCCTGATATTTTTCTAATTATTAGTTTTTGAATTATCGTAAAACTATAATGAGCCTCATTTTTTAAAAGGTAAGTCCCAGTTGAAAAATTAATGACCAATAAAGAGAACACTAGTTGTTTTTGTAGTTATTTTGCAAATGAGGATTTTCATTTTAAAAAATAAAACTCATCATTGTAAGTCCGCTTCAGATTTTGTTAAATCTATTCATTGCCTGCCCTGCAAAACTTCCCTGCGTATGAAATAGATGTAACGAATTTTGGGGGAAATTTCACTTTACTGAGGCGTTGGGAAGACGGCGTTGACCAGGACGCGAAGAGAATTGGAATGCAAAATTGGCGGACATCGGCGCGTGACCGGGACCTCTTGCGAGAGACATTGCGGTAGGCCAAGACCGGAAACCGGTTGTAGTGCCGAGAGAGAGAGAGAGAGAGAGAGAGCGAGAGAGAGAGAGAGAGTGAGAGAACGAGAGAGAGAGAGAGAGAGAGAGAGAACGAGAGAGAGAGAGAGAGAGAGAGAGAGAGCGAGAGAGAGAGAGAGAGAGAGAACGAGAGAGAGAGAGAGGGAGGGAGAAAGAGACGTTGTTCGCTAGGACCTTCATATTCTTTTCTTAGCTTTATGGCTTTCAAAAAAAAAATAATCGCTTGGACACAGAGAAGTGTATAAAGGAAAGGGGCGGTGAAACCTCGCCACAATTTATTTGCGAAGATTTCAAATGGCTGTACAATTTTTGTTTTTCCACCGATTGCAAAGCTGTAAAAAGCCAAGGTGTGTCTGCGGAAGAGTTCTTTAAAACAAGAATAACTTTGTCGCCATTCAATGCAAAATATGCCTACACCTCTGAAAACAAAAAAAAAAAATGTTCATTTTTTTCTGCCTTTAAAGCATTTAAAATACTTTTTGAGCAACCTGTGTGTTAGATAGTGATAAATGAGCCGTGTGGGCAATAGAGGATTCGAGAAGGCAAAAATTATCGTGACTCATTTTATGGACAACACCTTGTCGTTTTTGCAGCTTTTATTATATAATTTGATGTATTAAAATCTCCTTATTTAATCTCCTTATTTCTATTTTAAACTGAGTTGAAAATCATCACAAGTTAAAATTGTTGACATTAAGTTAATTTTCAAACACAATAATTTAAAAGCAAATGAAGTTTTAACAGCATTTCAACTTTAATATTTGAATCAAAAAAATTAGCATCAAAATGGCTAAAAGATACGAAAACAAATATTATTACTAGCATTTTAACCCTAGGTCACGTCAAGGGCGACAACATAAACCATAAACGACTCAGTTTTATTATGCTGTATTCAAATTTTTGATGAAAATAATTCAAATATATCTGATGGTTGAAAGTTTCATGGAAAATTCCCACAGCAGTGTCATTATCCTTCAAAAATTGGCGTTTAGTTGTATGCGAAGTCATTTTGGAGTATTTCATCTATGAAATTGTACCACAATCCCACCAGATATACTTGTATAATAACAACGGACGAATATAGAGAATCCTATAAGGGAAATGGGAAACATTTCATGGCTTAATGAACATACATACAGCCATGGACCAGTTAACCTAGTATAATATAGTAATATGGAAGTGAGGAAAATAAGAAGCCACCCGTTGATATTTTTGAGTTGACGGTCTGCCACATTTTCATTGCCAGTGAGGCGCCTCGATGCTATTTGACACCCAATATCAGTTCATGTCGCCACAACAAGCCACAAGGGGATGCAGGCGAAGGACGTGATTTCTAGCTTTACTGTAAGAAGTTTTACTATACGCTTCCAAAGTCGCAAACTTAGTTCACCGCACTTAAATGGAAGATGTCGGGTTGATCGACTTGTTTAAGACATCAGCAGGATGAATGTCTCAGATCTCGGGGAGGTTTCAAATGATGCCATCGGGTGGTAAAACGTTGGGAGGATGTCAGTCACAAATTCGATCTTCTCCCGCACTAGAACGTCCATCGTAAACGCTTTTCAGCCTTTTAGATAAGTATTAGTTGTTATGTAGGACAACAACCGATAGCAGTAGACAAAGTTCGGGAAAATACCAAAGAAAAGAATTTCATTTATAGGATGCGTCGCCTTCTGATGAGAAACATGAAAAAACTTCTTTCTACAAAGTAAAGAAATAGAGAAGGGCATAGATGTGATAGGGAAATAGTTTTCCAGGAAGTTAATATCGAGTTTAATCTTTGGATGGTTCTGTCCAACTTATTTTCGACCAGCTTCGAAAGCTAATTTGCAATTCCATTTGAAACTGAGTTGAAAACACTTTCCAGCCATCCTGGGTCTTCTCTCATTTATCTATGAATCCATTTGTACTTCAGACAAAAAGTTAATCATACTATCAGAGTCTTTGACTCGATATTGCCACATCAGAAATTTAGTCATAAATACGAGGGGATGGTGGAAAGTTTCCAGATTGCGAAGGAACATATAAGATTTGCGACAATTTTTTTTCTATTTTCACTTGCTTTCTTTATAAAATATTGAAATTTCAGTTAAATCGGTCAAGTAGTTTCGAAGTTAAAAGTTTTCCATGAATTCCGTGGTACTAAAGTTTTGCATTTGTGAACCGCCTCACTACTAGCTTGCACTAGCTTGCATACCCGTCGTTGCCGGGTTACGTTTTTTGTATAAGTTTTAGAATACGAAGAAAACCGAAAAGAACTTAAAAAGTTTTGAGAAAAATCTTATCCTTGCATGACTCTCCGTTGCGAAATAGTCTAATACCGGATTCGTGATCAGCGACCCCGAAAACCACCGAGTGAAACTTTTCAGCCTCCTATTGAGCAGGATTCATGGCGAAAATCACGGTTTTAAAACACCCAAACGCCCTTTACCTGCCGTTTAACCCCTTAGGGGCAAAATTCCGGAAAACCCCGCCTTAGTGAGCGCCGACGTGATGGTTGGCACATACTGTGAAAGTTTCAAGTTTCTAGCTTCAGGGGTTTGGGCTGGGCGTTGATGAGTCAGTCACTCAGTCAGGTTAAACGATTTTATATATATATAAATCAGTGTTCCCCAGCCGGGGGTACATGTTTACTAGGACTACATCGACTGGTTCCAGGGGGTATGCGAAATTTGAAACAAAAATGGCGACAACCAAATGTTGAAAAAAAGTTGCGAAGTATTGTAAACAAAACAATATCTCGAATTTCGATTAGTATTTTCATTTTGAGCACAGAAAATTTTCTTTCACCATAGATTCCACCGTTTTAACCACAGAATCAATATGTTGGTCTCACGATGGTTCAACATTAAATTCTTCGAACCGAGTTGCGTTTGTCGTAAATTTGAACGGTCAAAATTGGACCATTCGTTCCCCCTCCTCCAGACAAACGAAACACCTTTTTGCAATTTTCTCGAAAACGGTGAGTTATATTGAAAGATTTATTATGGTAAAATGTGTTTAGAATAATATTTTACATACATCAAAATCCAATCGGATCACTGCTTCCCCCTTCCCCTCTCCCGTACCTGTTTTCTCGAAAATTGTACATCGTATCGAAAAATGTATGAAGACGAAATGTGTTTAAAATATGATTTAACATAATCGTTCCATACATCAAAATCCAATCGAACCAATCCTTCCCCCTCTCCAATACAAATGGATTTTTTTCATTAAAATTTTGTCTTGCCTCGATTACTCCTGGCTATTCTAGCTTTTCTAACGTTTTCGTAATTTTTTTTCTAACGTTTTCGTAAGAATAGTACGCCCAAATGGGCCTAAATATTGCAAAAGAAAGTTTTATGTTGATCACAACTGATATTTTTCGTTTTCTCTACGGGGAGGTAGAGGAAGTACCAAAATAATTGGAAATCCCAAATTACGCGTTTCCGTTCGAATTTCGAAACTTTTTACGCTATCCTCATATATTTTGAGACAAAAACTATCTGAAATTGGATTCAGTTTTCCATGCAATGGAAATATTTACAGAGATTTCTACATCCTGCAGTCAATATGCGACTGTACAATTTAAAAGATATGGCAATGTCGATCATGTACTCTTCGTCTTTAGTTATTTATTGGAATATATTTAACATATCCCGATACTATTCATCCGCTTCTCCATGGCATAGCGGATATTTAGAATGCTAGTTTGTGAAAAACGATTCCGTCGCCACACTATTTGCATATTGTTCTCAACTGAAATTCAAACTACAAAGGCAACTGACTCACAATTAGACAGAGATTTTCATTCGATGCGCCAGAATATTTAAAAATCTTCCTTAGCATAATATACTTGAAGATGATGTATTTCTCTACATTGAATAGCTGGGCATTTGCAATTATTGGGCTACTACTGAGTTGCATGTAGAACGGTGGCTACTGCCTGAAGATACACTTTTCAGATGCAATCCCAGAGAGATACATTTAGTCTTAACATTTTATAACTATAGATAGATGAAGATGTGTTGTGGAGGTTAAGTTTGAATTGAGGAAAGACGAGATTAAAGATATTTCCGTGCCAATGTGCAAATGCATTGCAATTAACACCGTAACGTGATTCTGTGGGTTGGCATAGAGATGCATATCTGGACCATAAGATTGCCACAATTTGACTTCTGGTTAGTTGCATGGTGTTTGGTTGATATCATGTTTACTAGACATCTTTTGAATGATGTTCATGTTCCACGCATGATTTCTTGTGGCTGAAGTCAATAATGTGCACAAAAGATGAAGAACAAAAAAAAAAAGAACGGAATCAATGCATCTGCCTTGAAAATTATGTTGCAATCGCTTGCATGCTCCTGTGAAAAGTATTTAAAGTTATGGTTTATGAACACATTTTATTGCTATTGATACTGTAACAAAATGAAAAGTAAAATATTGAGTCATTTAACTAGAATATATACGGAAAAAATCCGCATAGGAAACGATCCTATAAAATATGGGAAAGCGATTATAGGACTCGTTACACCATTTTGAAGCAAAGGCTTCCATAAATATTGGAACTAGTCCTAATTTTCATGAATCATGAGAGAAGAATGGACGTATTCCAACAAAAGTAGAGCCCGTTCCTAATCTTTTACTGGAGACATTCCTATACTGAGGGAGAAACAATGCTATATTATGGTATGGAATCGTTCCCATTGTTTTTAGAAGTGACTCCGATATTATGTGGGACTCAGACCTTCAAAAAAATTGGAACGAATCCTAAGAGTTGGCGGCCTCATTTCTATGCAAATAGGATTCAGTGAATATTTCAGTTCAAGCCAAATTTTTGTCTTCGATTATAATTCGTATGTGAACTCGTGGTTTATGTAGTTTGGACCTGGCTTCATTTGATTTTGACACTCGGACGGTGAGCCACATATAAAATTTTTTGTAACCAATTATCATGCATAATAGAAATTCGAATCTAAGCAACACAGCATACGAATTATATTTTCTAATACTTTCTTTAACTTCCTTTTGAGTGATGAAATTTAGATTTTATGACGTTCCCATAAGATTTCATTTTATGTCGAAATTATGTCTAATACAGGAAAATTAGGCAAAAAAAAGCATGAACCTCTTAAAAAATCCTAGTTAACTGGAATTTTGCACAGACCTTTATTTTGGCATAACAAACAACGTCCCAAAAGTCCATTCCAAAATTGCGCCGGCGTCGTGAGTTATTAAAGGTCAAAAGTCCAAAAAATCAGTTTTTTACGTTTATCTCACTTTGTACGGGTTGTACGTCTTTTTGAGGTTCAGATGAATTAATCACAATAAAATTCTCTACAAAAAAGGTTAAATACAATTTTCTTGTAGGACAAACAGTTTTCGAGATACAAGTCGTCAAACTATGCATCGCACAGAGAAATTGCTATTATTCAAGGTCAAAAGTCAAATAAATCGTAAATATCTCGCTTTGTATAGCCTGTCCGCATTTTTTGTGTTCAGATGAATTTCTCCTCCGCAAATTCTCTACAAAAAGGGTTAAATAAGGTTTTTTTGTAGGGGCAATAGTTTTCTAGATAGACGTCCAGACACTGTGAACTGTACATTCGTTTCCCGACCACCATTGAGGTAGAATACAAGGCGCGTTTTTTACATGGTTTCCCCAGTAGGCCTAATCCATATTCTTTCCACCTTCATTCATTTATTCTTCTTCTGCTTCTGCTTCTGCTTCTTCTTCTCCTTCTTCTTGTTCTTGTTGCCCTTCATCTTCCATATAGGTATCACCTTCACTTGCATTTAATGTTAAGGTACCAATAAGATCGAGTTCATCATCGACATCGTTTAAATTGTCAAAGGATTCAGTGATATCACAAGAAGCAGGATTTAAACATGATTGACCCCGACAAAAGCTACAAACGATGGAGCACGGTAATCCAATTTTTCTGCATCCACAATTGGAACCACAACCTTTTGTGCAGTTGCAAAAAACGGAATTCAGGAGTTCTTCCGGTGCTGGTGGAAGTAATGTACTAACTGGCTGCAAGAAATTGTTGTTAAATGTCCATCCCCACTGTTCAGGGTCTAAGTCTTTTCCAAGCCAAGTTTGCACCTGATAATATGGTGTTGTGCGGCTCCTATTGTGGGTGGAAGTGAAGATAATTTAACTGCCTTATTGAGTCTTGTAGATTTAGCGAAACTCAAGTAGCGATAATTGTCGAAGGAGTATTCAGTTTTTGGAGCTCCGTACGTTGCTAAAATAAAAAGTGTTCCATTTCTGGCAATAATATCCCGTGAGCAATTCTCTTGCTTGAATACTTCGACAAGACTCAATAAGGCAGTTAAATTATCTTCACTTCCACCCACAATAGGAGCCGCACAACACCATATTATCAGGTGCAAACTTGGCTTGGAAAAGACTTAGACCCTGAACAGTGGGGATGGACATTTAACAACAATTTCTTGCAGCCAGTTAGTACATTACTTCCACCAGCACCGGAAGAACTCCTGAATTCCGTTTTTTGCAACTGCACAAAAGGTTGTGGTTCCAATTGTGGATGCAGAAAAATTGGATTACCGTGCTCCATCGTTTGTAGCTTTTGTCGGGGTCAATCATGTTTAAATCCTGCTTCTTGTGATATCACTGAATCCTTTGACAATTTAAACGATGTCGATGATGAACTCGATCTTATTGGTACCTTAACATTAAATGCAAGTGAAGGTGATACCTATATGGAAGATGAAGGGCAACAAGAACAAGAAGAAGGAGAAGAAGAAGCAGAAGCAGAAGCAGAAGCAGAAGAAGAATAAATGAATGAAGGTGGAAAGAATATGGATTAGGCCTACTGGGGAAACCATGTAAAAAACGCGCCTTGTATTCTACCTCAATGGTGGTCGGGAAACGAATGTACAGTTCACAGTGTCTGGACGTCTATCTAGAAAACTATTGCCCCTACAAAAAAACCTTATTTAACCCTTTTTGTAGAGAATTTGCGGAGGAGAAATTCATCTGAACACAAAAAATGCGGACAGGCTATACAAAGCGAGATATTTACGATTTATTTGACTTTTGACCTTGAATAATAGCAATTTCTCTGTGCGATGCATAGTTTGACGACTTGTATCTCGAAAACTGTTTGTCCTACAAGAAAATTGTATTTAACCTTTTTTGTAGAGAATTTTATTGTGATTAATTCATCTGAACCTCAAAAAGACGTACAACCCGTACAAAGTGAGATAAACGTAAAAAACTGATTTTTTGGACCTTTGACCTTTAATAACTCACGACGCCGGCGCAATTTTGGAATGGACTTTTGGGACGTTGTTTGTTATGCCAAAATAAAGGTCTGTGCAAAAATCCAGTTAACTAGGATTTTTTAAGAGGTTAAATCCTAATTTTCCTGGATTAGTCGGCGAGCTGACCGCCAAAAGTTAAATTCGATTTAACTTTTTACGACGATAAAGTTGGTCGGATTGATTGTATGACATAAGCATAGCATACTACGAGTTAAAAATCTTTAATGTCGCCGTAAATGTTGTGTCGGTTGGCAATTTCGCGTTCGATATTGTTCCTGAGCTCCTCTAACGTTGTTGGTTTGTTGGCATAAACCAACGACTTAACATAACCCCATAAAAAAAATCCAACGGCGTTAAATCGCATGAGCGAGGTGGCCATTCGACCGGACCATCATTTCATTCATCATTTCATTTCATCATTTTCATTATAATTACACCGGACTCAGAATTTCGGTAGTAAGTTTCAATAATTTCCAAACGTTGCTCGTTCGTGAACTTCACCATGATAAAAATGTAAACGTTGACTGTCGTTTTAGCATTGCCAGATCATAAAAAAAACTTTTAGGGTGCATTTTTATTAAAATACAAAATTGTTATGTCCTTGTTGAAAGACCCCTTATATAACAAGAGTAAAGGAGTGGTTCAGTTTTTCTCTTTTTTCGAAGATTTTTAACTTTTGATAAAGGGCTGTTCTATACCAAATTTCAAATTTCTACGTCAATTAGTTCTCGAGTTTTCAATTTAAAAAAAAAATAATACAAATACATTATTCAGACGCGCGTTGCCAGGGCCTTCATATTTTACTGGTAGGGATATAGTGTTTACCAAAATATATTTAAAATTTAGAAGCTCCGCCCTAGGGGCCGTGAAGTGGCGTCCCAAAGTTTGTTTTTCCTAAAGAGGGTGTGACAGAAAGCGAAAATCCAACAATTATATATGATAAATTTTTTTGTGAAAAATCGAGAAATTCATGTTGTGCAAGCAAATAGTACCGAAACCGTGAAAGATACCATTTTTGTATGTTCAAACGAGTAATAGATAATCCTAGTTAGCATAAAGAGAAAAGTTTCATGAAAATAGCCTAGTGGAAAAACAGTTTTTCTTCACAGTGAACAATTTTTCATGAGAACTTTCTTAAACATATTTTGGTGTGAAATTTTAAGCAAATCATATACCTTTCAGCTAAATTTCTTCGACAATAAAAAGTGTGCCGTTTTGTTAATTTAGTAATATTTTCAATTTAAAGACAAATTTTTATTTATTGCTCAAGCAAATTGTGCCAAAATAAGAATAGTTACAAAAGATTTTTTTTGTTTACGATTTTTGTTGGCTAAATAAAGATAAAGTGCAAAAATTTTCGTCATAATGTGGAAAACTACATTGGATTATCATCAATTTGCCGAGGTCTCATGATTACCTTGATTTTTCGATTGGATTCCACAAAAAAAAAGAAAAAAATCTTTTGAATTTACAGAAAATAAACAACTTTCAGTATAATTGTCCTCGACGGTCCTGGAAACAGTTGAGCCTGGCAGGAGGTCGCTGAACATGAACTTTGTTCAAAAGACTTCACAAAGCTTAAAACTTGTGCAATAAATTTTCATGTTGAACTCCGTAGATTGAGTTTCTTGGTGGCTCCTCGACAAGATTTATGGCTGACAACTCTAAGTTTCAATTTAACCAAGTAAAGAAGCTATACGGTTTATCCAAACATGACATTTCGCACAAAAACAGTAATACGTCGTCGTCTTCGTCCTTATTGTTCAGGATACCCCTGGAACCAACTATGCTTCAGTGTCCTGCTGTGAACGGAGAGGTAGAAGGGGCTGCAAGCAGTATAACAATCTATCTGACATTGACTTTAACTCAATTTCAGATTTATAGCTTGGAAAATTACATTTTCTCCGATGAATTTTTGCATGAAATCGGTGAGTGTCCGCTGTCTTGGTCCAGCATTGTATCAGCTGGGCAACAATCACTCCGAAATCCCCCGACCATTCATCTGTTTGTAGTTAATCGGAGGAAATTAAGACAACCATGATGTATTCGTCAAAAATTTTGTTTACCAAATCAAAAAAGGGAATCAGACACAGAGCGTTGAATGCTTTTGGTCCGCTCAGATGGTCGATTTCTACAGCCTTCGGGCAAACAAAGTGTTATAAATCAACCCTTTCCTTCATGGTGATTTATTACGTACCACTGTTAAATCATCCCTAAGCCCGCAAAATATAATCTCAAAGTGTCAAATACTCTCGCAAAATTAATCATCTAGACATGTGCTACTGTTTCACCCCCAAATAGAAAAACCGACTGCCAGATAGACAGGCAGACAGACACATCCTCGTTCATTGCTTCCAACACCCGTAGTCGTTGTTCTCCTGCTGTAAAACGACCGACTGTGTGAGGTCGAATAGGTTGACAGTCGTTGTCCTGAACATAATCAACAACATGAAAATCATTAGAAGACGGATGAGGTCCTCCGGGTCGGCGAATTCTCGTAAAAGGCCAAATCAAAATCAACCGAAATCTCATTACGAAGTCTAATCCGTAGCAGCGTCGAATAAGGAAAAATAATCAGGCATCACAAAAGGCGCACTAACAGAGACCTAACTTGGACTGATTCTTAACTAAGAGGCGAAATTAGAGATGCCTCAGGGCAGGACATTTTCTAAAGTATAAGAAGTCGCTAGAAAAAATTGACTCTTTCATTCCATATCGATAATGTCGCGGTGGTAAACCGAATAATCAACTAAAAAATCCTATTTCCAGTCTAAAGATTTTTACTTTTTTATACATAATATAATAAAGTATTGTGTTTATGAAAAATTTCGACCTCTTAATTTTGCCAAAAACATTTCCCGAGCACTCCTGAGGCGATTGGAGCATTATTACAAAAATTTCTTTCTGTCTGTTAGTCCGTGTACAAGATTTCTCAGAAACTAATAGAGCTAGAGTCATGTAATTTTACAGATCCTAGAATAGGACAATCCTATCAACTTTTGGTGTAAATCCGTTAACCGAAAGTAACCAAAATGGCGGTTTATTTTTAAATTGCAATTTCGTTTTTCGCGATTTACTCCGAAACAACGCATTTTTCAGAGTCATGTATAGCAGTGTTTGGATACAATCAAATTTTCCACATCTTTGTCTGTTACTAGAACTCCGTACCTCAAGCCGTTATCGAGATATATAATCAGAAAATCAGTTTTTTGCGATTATCTCGAAGAACACCGGGTTTCTGGTGGTTCATTGGATGAGATGAATTGAATAGAATAATGTTTGCCATAATTTTGTCTTTACCACTATTCGATATCTTTTACCGTTATCGAGATATTATCATTAAAATTTAAAAAAATATGTTTCTGAAAAATCCTTGCAAACTAACTAATAGTATATTTTAATATCTTTATTTCTGCCATTAAATGTTTTTTTAATGGCAGAATTCATCAACATCCTCGGCGTTACAGTTCTCGAAGAGATGAGCCTCCTCAGTTGAGCTTTCATAACAATTTCTTCCCTGCTTCGCACCTACAGTTTTACATGGATAGCAAACCATGCATGAATTACCACATTTGTAAGGTTTGCAATCCATCAACGTTGCAACCCATCAACAGCAGAGACTGTGATAACAATCTAGACTGATGATGTCGTTAGCACCAAACGGCAACTATCACTACTAAATTCGTAAAGCAAGTTGAGTGGACTTGAATCAGAGCGTGCGACAGTTGGGAATTAAACCACCGACCTCCGGAATATGGGCTAAGTACTTTGCCACTTGGATTACGCTGTACAGAATGAAAGTTATTAAAATTCCCAAAATTTTTGCCTTTTACCCTAAATTGATATTTTTTACCGTTATCGAGATATTTCAGATTAAGGGTATTTACAGTCCTCTTTTAATTTTGGGTATTCGGTGTTTTCGGTAATATTAAAAGACTGAAAATATTCTGCTGTGAACATCCCACAGTACAGATTTGAGAACAGCGATGTTAATGGATACGTGACCAAATCATGAACTGCGAATTTGATTGTCACATACCTTTATATTTATATTATATTTATTTACAAATTTCATCAAAATACTGATTACTGATTAAAATTATTTACAATAAAATATGTATTAAAGCTTAGTCTTCAGAAGCTCCAAACTATTGTTAAAATCAATATTTTCAAATTTCAAATTGAAATTACGGCATATGTTGGATATAGGTTCGTTAAGACCATAGTTTGTACGATGCATAGCAACATGAAGAAAATTATGACATCTACGTGGACGAGAAGGAGCAAGTATAGATATATTTTCTAATATTTGAGGCGAGCTAATCAGTCCCGTTAACAATTTGAACATAAAGGTAGTCTTTGTGATACTCCTTCTTTCTTTTAAGCTTTTTAAATTTAGCAGCGCAAGTCGATCTGCATAAGGAGGTAGACTTAAGACGTTGTTCCAGGGCAGTCCCTTCAGCGCAAAACGACTAAATCTCCTTTGCACCATTTCTATCCGATCACAATGTATCGCATAGAAAGGGTCCCAAACTACAGAACAATATTCTAATATTGGACGAACCAGAGAGCAGTATAAGGATTTGGTGACAAAAGGGTCAGAAAATTCCTTAGACCACCTCTTGATACAGCCCATGAGGGAATTAGCTCGACTCAAAATCGAATTTATATTATCAACAAAAGTAAGAGAAACGTCAAAAATTACACCAAGGTCCTTAATTTGTTGAAGCCTGATCAGATCAGTCCCTTCATGGGTATAGTCATAAAATAAAAATCTTTTCTTCCTACCATAACTAAGGACAGAGCACTTGTCAACGTTTAGTAACATACAGTTTTTTTTACACCACACATAAAAATTTTCAAAGTCATTCGATAAAAGTACACAGTCATTTATGTCACGAATAGGGCGGTATATTTTCATATCGTCAGCAAAGAGCAAAATAGAGCTATTTTTTATAATCAAATAAATGTCATTCACATATAACACGAAAAGCAACGGACCCAGATGGCTTCCCTGAGGTACACCAGAAATATTATATATAGTTTTCGAAGTTATCCCTCGAAAACAAACTCTTTGAGTACGATTACAAAGGTAAGAGTTTAACCACTTGAGAAATAGTGGGGGAAAACCCAGAGCAGAAAGCTTAAACAACAAAATTTTATGCGAAATTGAGTCAAATGCTTTGGCTAAATCAGTATATATGCAGTCGACCTGCAGCCCATTCTCGACGATATTTTGACAGAAAGATGTAAATTGCACTAAATTTGTTTCAGTAGATCGACCTTTTAGAAATCCGTGTTGCTGCGGAGTAATGATAGAGCTTATATGAAACTGTAACACAGAACAGATAATAGACTCAAATAGTTTAGGAATGGATGACAATTTAGCTATAGGTCTATAATTTGCAACATTCGATCTATTGCCTTTTTTGTGGATTGGGATTATATAAGATGCTTTCCAAATATGAGGGAAAATCCCATCACGAAGAGATAAATTAAATAAATAAATAAGTGGTTTGACAAAACTATTATTACAATACTTAAGCACGGCAGCGGGGACGCCATCGGGACCAGACGAATAATTTAAGTCAAGTTTATTTATTGATTCACAGATAGTATGCTCGTCAATGCTCAAATCCTTCATGGTCAAGGTAGTTAAAGGTATTTTAGTCAAGAAATCAAAATATTGCTCATCAATATCACAGTTTAAATTATCACTAAACGCGCCTTGAAAAAGATCTGCAAACAAGTTACAGATTTCCTCAGAGTTGTCAGAATTAAAATTTTTCAAAAATAATGACGTCGGGTAACCGTCGACGTTTCTCTTACTATTAATAAAATTCCAAAAACTTTTTGGATCACGTTTTAATTTGGTTTTCATGCTCGACACATAGCTATCATAAGCTTGGCTAGCAGCAGAAAGGAATTTGTCCTTAAAATAACAGTAAATTTTAAAATCGTACTCACATTGGGACTCAACAAATCTTTTCCAGTGTTTCGTTTTTAAGTTTCGCAGATGCATAATTTCAGCATTAAACCATTTAGGACGTGTTAGAAGATTTTTCTTCGTAAAGTAGGGTACTGTCAAATTTAAAATTTCAAAAATAATCATATAAAATTTAGAAGTTGCAATGTCAATATTAGCTTCATTTAAGACCACGTCCCAATTAACCATGTCAAAAAGCTTAGACATTTCTGAAAAGTTAGCTTTTCGAAAATTAAAATCTTGAATATTACAAAAAAGACTACTTGAAAGTGAACAATCAGTATGCAAGAAACAAGTTAACGCTGGATGATGACCACTCGCTGGCAGGATTGGAGAGATGCAGGTGCTCACAACCAAAGAAGAAGCATCTGACGTAAATATGAGGTCCAAAACGCGACCATTTGCATTGAGTATGCTATTAACTTGGCAAATATTGTGAGAGTATAGTTCATCCAGGAATGCAGATTCAGCTTGACATGAAGTACTCGGAATAAGGAAACTCTCGTCGTCACATGGAGACCAGGAGACTGATGGCATGTTAAAATCACCAAAAATTAAAATGTCATCTTCAGGATTCATTAGGTCCAGCACAAATTGGATTCCTCTATTAAATGTATCGTAGATTTCGATTTGAGATGACGGCGCAGTGTAGAAGATTATTACAAAGATGTTGCGCGAGCATAATTTAAGTTTGACACATAAAAACTCCAATTCTAGAACGTCAGGCACGTTGACAATACAAGAGTCCAACGACGAACGAATAGCACAGAGAACGCCACCTCCAACTGTAGCATTGTAGGAACAGTGTCTGTCACGTCGAAAGACAGTAAAATCAGAACTAAAAAGTTCGTTGTTCAGAAAGCTGGCATTTAACCATGTCTCAGTGAAGCACACTACGTCAAAGTCGCATCCAGTCGATGCGCAGAACAGCTGAGGAATTTTTGTACGAATCCCGCCTACGTTTTGGTAGTAGCAGGAGATGCGAGTACTCCGTTTTTTGAATTTCCCTTGAAGTGGGTTTTAAGATTTCTAGGCTGAAACTCCTTGACGATCATATCAGAAGGCCAAAAATTCCCGTTTATCACATCCGCAAAGCAATATTCTGGTAGAAAAACTTTAAATGACGATATAGTTGACCCAGGTTTTTGCATAAACTTGGACGATGCAATTTTATCGCCATCTTTAAATTTATAATTTGATTGGAGGAAACCAAGTACGTCGTCTGTTGTCGTTGAGGGATCCAGTCTGGATAAGAACAATACCCTTGGTCGGCTGACTGTTTTCAGTGTTGTTATCGAAGAGATAGCAGTTTTGGCGACAACATCAACCACTTGACTAATTCCCGAGTCCGTTTTTTCGTGCTCTGCGAGATCTTCAACCGATTCGACGCCACCATCAGGTAACGACGCTGATTTTTGTTCCGTGCCAAGTGGACGTCCTGCATCAGCATTTTCCAAAGGAATCCCAGATTTGGAACTGCGCGGCTCATTTAAGTCAACGTGGACAAAACTTTTGGTTGGATTTGGATTTTGCCTATTTTTTTTGGTGATACTTTTATTGTTTATATTATTCAACGTCGTATTTAGTAAGTCAGAAATCGCATCCAATTTAGAGGTTAACGTCTCAAGTTTCGCAGTGTAATCAGTTTTTAAAGTATCGATTTGAAGAGTTTGAGATTTTAATATAGTTAAGACATCGCTTAAAGTAATATTGTTGCATTTGTCGCATCTAAAAGTCACATTCGACGATTTAGCACAGGTATCCAATGTCGAAGTAGGCAGTTGGTAGCACTTTAAATGATAGGACCGATAACAAGGTCCATCACATGCTATAAATCTACTGGATCTTGACTCCACCTCTCCACATTTTCCACATTTTGGGTCGCAAAAAGAATTACTAGCAAATGACATAGTTTTTACTTTGCGATTTCACGTAAATTGTTTTATGTAATTTGTTTGCTGTGCGTATCAAATGTTAATGATTACCAAAAATCCCGTTGGCGCTGTTATCGTTTAGAAAGGTTTGAAGCACAGAAGCGGCCAAATTTTCAAAAATTTCACACTGACAACACGCAGAAATGTCAAAATTTGAAATGTTTATGTTTTGAAATTTTTATAAACAATGTCGATCAACGACAGTAAAAAGCGCGACAGTTAAATCCATGTTTGATGTATTTCTTTGAATTTCTATTGTGGCAACGGCTATCAAAATTGAAAAAATTTGCAGTCCGATGAGATTAAAAAAAAACCAGCGAGAAAATTTGACAACTAAAAATATTACTAGCGCCACTCGCGGTTGATTCTTGATACCGAATAACCGGGCCGGAAAACACGACTCAAGGCATGTCTACAATTACTGAATCCGGTAATTCATTTTTACATGCACCAAATTACCGTCTCGGTAAAAATCTGTTAAATTTGACTGAATTACCGAGCGGTAAAATTACTCGCAATTTAAAAGAGGACTGTGAATACCCTTATTGTGTAAAAAAAAATTCATTTCTTTATGCAAACTTATAATTTATTCGTCAGGTAAATTGTGCAGAAACGTAGATTTTGTATAAGACAGTCATGTGCTGTTCACATCAATTTTTTTTTATTTGGTTAGGGATTTATAATCCCTCTTATGATATTACTTTGGCGCTCATTCCCATCAAAATCTAATCGCATACTGAAAAATACCACTTTTAAATTTTTTTACCGCATAGGGACACAGGGACTCGCAATTTGACGTGATTTATAAAGCTTTTAGATGCACTCGATTGTACATTTAAAGCCGTTGAAGATGAACGGCGGTAATGATTAAATTCATAATATAATAGTAATTGCAGTGTTAGTAGCGACGCACATTTGCAAACAATATAATCGCTCTCAGTTAAAATAAAGTGACGTCCATAATTGCCTGCTTGTTTTATAAGGATTCTATTGACATCACTATTATGTCTAGTTCATATTAGGCTGGTTGCCAGTTCCTAGTCAACATTACCTGGGAGCTAGAGTACATCTAGTGTAATTCCAGGTGATTTTGGCAATAGCATCTAACTAGTTCGAAACTTCCCACTTTTTGTCACGCTAGTGTGACATCTAAAATGACGATGGTGGGCCAAACTTATACAGATAATAAACAACATAAGTATCTCTAAAAATCGCGTTTCAATTTCTTGCCAGCTTTAATTTAGTGCTGGAAACGTCAACTGTAAAAATTTACTGGTGTACTAGTCGCTGACCAATAAGCAGCTGGCAACCAGCCCAATATCAACTGGCACTATGCTTGGGAAAATTGAGGTGGACATAGTAAAGAGGGTGAGTTTTTTGACGAATACTTTTTCTTTGAATATCGATTTGAGATTTTTTTCCAACAAGTTGAACGCTGGTACCTTTGGAAAAATTAAAAAGTCGCCAAATTAGCGATATTTAAAAAAGTTTCAAATCAATTTCTACTGCTTCGTCAGGATTAAATTCTTGGAGATGATAAATTTTAATATTCATCCTGCGCGGCACAAATGCGACCAACATTTTTGAAATTTTTGGGTCTCGTTTTTGATCTTAGGTTGCTGTAATTTACTTTTTTTTGCCTGTGGCGTATTGTTTCGAATTGATATTCCCATGGGGAGCATAGATCTAAAAAAACTTCGCCTGCTGCATATATTTTCGATATATTGTACAAATCTGTGGTCACAAGTAATAAGGGCTTAAGTCGAATTTCTTGATTTTTCAGGAGAAGCATTTTAATATTTATGAAATTTTAACTGTCGGTGGCAAAAGGGTATCAAACCGAATTCAAAAACCTATAACTACAAAATGTTATGAAAAATAAGCGTTTTAAGATTGGTTTAATCTGGTTTATTCAAACTTAATATTTTCAGAGAAATAAAGGATTATTTTATTTTAGCCACTCTTTCAAAACTTTTTCATATCTTAGAAATGGCTACAATCAATGGCTAAAGTCAAGTTAAGCCCCTAAAAACCTATACCTCGATTTGAAAAAGAGGCCAAAACAGACTTTAGCCTGCTCGTTTCGGAAAAGTTAAAAACGAAGAATGAACTAACTCGACTTAAGCCACTATTCCACGTGCAAAAACTATCAAAACAATGCAGCTTCTCACCCATAAGAGTGGATTATGTCTATACAAAAATATATGGGATCTGACTTTAGCCGTTCTTCCAAATGCAACTTGTAAATTTTTTGACTTAAGCCGTTTGGTGGGGTAGCCTATAACGGTCAAAAATGGTCATAGAAACTAACGGGTCAGTGAAATTAAAAGCATTTTGGAAATAGAAGGCAATTCTGTAAAAACATTGAAAACGGCTAAAGTCGAGTTAGGCCCTTACAACTTGTGACCACAGAAATATTGTACAAATATTGTATAATTCTGAACTTTTTTGTCAGGGGCTCAAAAATGAATGTCTTTGTAGGGCTCAGGAATGGTTACTTCTGATTTCCTGTACCATTATTTTGTATTAACGCGAAAAATATTTTTGGGCTCTTAAAAATTAAAAACGGTATTACATTTTTTCGACGATCAAATCTCATACACTGTATACTCGTTTTTTTAGGAGACCGAACAGCTTCGAAACAAGTTTTTTAAAATTTCGGTCGTCTAAAGAAGATTTGACACCTGGGCACGAATCATAGTAACTGACGCGTCTGCAAAACACTCAAATCGACGCGACAGATTTTGCAATCCTGATTACCGACACGTGATTTTTTCAGTTCAATGCAGTGCTTTGATTGTCACATCTGTCAAAATGTTTGCACTTTTGGAAAACTTGTTTGATTTTGGGGAAAACAATAACCCTGAAGAAAATTTAAGACGCGTTTTTGCAGACGCGTCGGTTACTATGATTCGTGCCCAGTTTTAATTCTGTGAGGCCTACGAATATGTTTCACTTTGGGGGGGTGTGCAGGTAGAAATTTATAGTAACTGGATCTTTCCTTTCCCATTTCTTGGACCGCTTAGGTATTTTAACAAACTTTTAATTGCGTGTATATGCCTTAAAAAATACTGGCCCCTTGCAGCAGGACAAGGCAAATATTATTAACCAAAATCGTTATTTCTAAGTAAAACTTGGTAAATACTTTTGCAATGCTTTTTTTTTGATCCTTTTATCTAGTTTCCACTGTATAGTGAAAAAGGTATGATAAAATACTAGAACTATATTTTATCATGGTTTTATGGTTATCCAATCTAATCCATTATGTCACAGGTATGAGAATAATGGCGGTTTTCAGGGTAGGGAGTGTGAATGAGTTTGAGGTCGGCTAGATAGAAAAGTGGATGCTTCGTTTGTCCAACGAATGTAATCCTCGTTTGCATTTTTTATATATCTACGTGTCAGGGCTAGAAGTTCGTATAAAATGGTATTGGATACATACAGTTGAAAGGGAAATTAGTAATTTCAGGGTAGGTAGTCGTCGGTCGGTCGTACCTACCCCAGTTTTGACAAGGACTCTCTAAAAGGATATATACACATTCAACCCTTTTTCATACAACTAATATTCGCTTAGAGTTGGTTTCCGTTTGAGAATGGCTGTGTGTGATTCCCAATAAAACATTTCTCAGTTGTTGTATAATGAATTGACATCTCTCCGATCTCGTGTCACCCTTTGCTTTGTACTCTACCTTCCAGAATTAAGAGTTTCACTAGGTATACTCTGCCATGGCATTTGCTTTAAGGGTTTTTATGCAAAATTTTTTATATGTGTACGGTGTATGTTCGCACACATGAATATTCACTTGGCATCCCTAATACCACCGAGCACAGCCACGTATTTTTGCCACCGGGCTATAAATATGGGCATATATTTATATGAATATATAGAATATGAAGCTTTTTCGGGGTTCGTTTTGTGTAACCCAGCCCTTGAAATCTGAATACGGGTTAGAACCTAATTAGAGCTCTGTTATTAATTGCTGTATGTCTCTCGTAGTGACGTTTGTTTTTGTTTTTGTGATTATTTTATGGGCTGTAGAAGTTCATCAAAATTAGTAATTAATGAGTAAAGTTGATGCTATGTGTATAAACTTTGAATGATAAAGTGGTTGTGCATCCTGAACGGATTTAAAGAGCATATGCTGGATGTAACTGTCGATTTCAAGATGGATTACTATGTTTTATGCTCTAACATGATTTAAGTTGGAAACGGTGAAAAATTTATTAATGATACATGATGTTTGGTTTTGCTGAAGTGGGGTTGAATGCTGTTGATAATATGCTCTATTTCATAAATTTCAACACGGCATATTAATTGCGAATCATAATGTTTTAGTACAACAGGATAGTGAAATCGGTTAAAAATTTATTAAATTTCGCGTCTATTGTGACTGGCAAATGTAACCTGAACTACACACTGTTCCCGACTGAGGGTGAGTATCAGCCTCGGATGCCAACCTGGAGCGCTTTTTTTATTTAACTGAACTTTTATTTAGTTTCAATTTTTAGTTTGTTTATTTGCATGAATGGGTCAAATTTTGTGATCTAATTTTGACCCTCTTCCATTCATCCGATTCCCTTAAAATTCTGCACACATTCGTAACTCCGGCGACAAACGATATATGTTCACTACTTCCTCTTTGTAAGGATAACGAATGGGCCTCTCAGCATATTACTCAAATTTTTACTCAAATTTCGTGGAAAAATATCATCTGGAGATTTTTTGGGCTGCTGAATCTGATTCTGACGTTAAGAAGTCTGTAAGGGCAACAAAAGGCCCTCTAAGGATAATGTGATTATCCTTTTCCTCAAATTTTTCGGAAAAAAATCTCATCTGAGGTTTTTGGTAACTCTAAATCAGATTCTGGCATTAAAAAGTCTGTATAGACAATGGAAGGTCCTGTAAAAATAACTTGTTTATCCCCTTTCTCAATAAAAAAATAAAATTAATTAAAATAAGGAATAAGCAAAAGTACGAACGACAGACGTCCGAATCGAACAAACGAGTACCCACCGTGTGTGGTCTTAAATAAAAGAGCATTGCAAATAACTCAGGAAAACACTAAATGGCGTCTAAAAAAATGAAATTTTTAAAGAAAAAAATAATTTCTAACAGCCGGTTTCACAGTGCGAGCTTAAGCTTCGAATTTGGTTTAAGCTTTCGCTTAACTGTTTTTACTGTTTCACAGTGCTGGTTTAGTCCTTAAACTGAGTTTAAATTTCCGTTTATTTAAGCCACCAAACTTGAGCGCTTAAGCTAAAGCTTAGCATGCTTATCGTCCAGTGAAATATTATTATTATGGGTTTTAAATTGAGTTTTTAATAATGGATAGTGATTTTGAAGATTTATTTGATGAAAGTGATGAAGAATGCTACTATCTGGTTGTTCACTCTCGAAAAAATCCGTGGACGAATTAACTCCGCCTCAAAACATAGCTAAAAGTAAGCACCTCGCAGTGTTATTCAGAAAAAATGTAACACCGTAGCGCGGAGTTATTTTTACATTTTTATTTTACGGAGCTGAATATTCATTTTAACACCGTTTTGACCTCAATTTTGAATTAACTCCGAAAAGGAGTCAAAAATTCACTCCAACTTCTTTTGGGAGTTATTTTCATTGTAAAGGGTGTTCACGTTTAGAAGAGGCTTGCCAATTGGCTTCAACAGCCTATTCGGAAGGCAAATGGTTTACAATTCAAGAGGTCCCGTGTTCGAGTCCCGGCAGAGACTGCAAGAAAAGTTGTTAACAGTCGTCAATATTAACTTTGAAAACACGAAAAAAAAACTCAAAACATCTCAAATGCTTGCAAAAAAAAGATAATTTTGCGAGGCTTTTTTTGGGCCATCTAATAAGTTGGTTTAACACCGAAAAATTGTTAAAAATTAACACCCATAGGGAATTGTTGTGAACTCCGTAGCCCGGAGTTCGATTTTCTCCGATAGGTGATGGACTCCCTCAAACTCCGTTTCAGTGCGTGATTGACTCCGTTTATTCGGCAGTGTACCATGTTGTTGTGTTTTCTATTTGAGACCTTATCTAGTTTTATATTGTAAACGCAAACTGCTTACTCATTCTAAAACGAGTATAAAATTCTGAATCCTTAAAACGAGTATAAAATTCTGAAAGCTTCTTCTGCTACACTCTCGAAAAAATGGAGTCGATTACGCACCGAAAGGGAGTTTGAGGGAGTCCATCCACCTATTGGAGAAAATCGAGCACCGGGCTAGGGAGTTCACAACAATTCCTTATGGGTGTTAATTTTTAACAATTTTTCGGTGTTAAACCAACTTATTAGATGGCCCAAAAAAAAGCCTCGCAAAAATTCTCTTTTTTTGCAAGCATTTGAGATGTTTTGAGTTTTTTTTTAGTGTTTCCAAAGTTAATATTGACTTGTTAAAAACTTTCCTTGCATGTCTCTGCCGGGACTCGAACACGGGACCTCTCGAATTGTAAACCATTTGCCTTCCCAATAGGCTGTTGAAGCCAATTGGCAAGCCTCTTCTAAACGTAAATAAAAATTTTACGGAGCTAAATATTGTTTACTATGATTACAGAAATACACAGTGGCCTATTAAATTCACTAAACTGAGTTTTGTTAATCGACACACAAAATTTAACTGTGAAACAGCACTTGTGTGAGCGAAAGCTTAAGCTACCAGGATAAGTTTAACAAAGCCGAAGCTTAAGCTCCCACTGCGAAACCGGCTGTAAGAGCACTCTGTGGTAAAAAAAAGCCTTTGTCACTATAATTCGACTTGTTTGAGTAGTGACATTTTGTAAATATCATTTTCACTTAACTAGGGCCAGGTAGAGTGAAGTAGTCCAGGTGTTTATTATTGGCCATAAAATTGTCAAAAATTGGAATTTTTGCATGATAAGATAGTCAAATCGCAAGCGCCTTCCGTCATCTTTACCTAAGCTAACTTTCTGCATTCATAGATTGCCAACTTTTTGACATTAAATTTAATTTTTAGGCATTTATCGAAAACTTTGATTTTTCGATTTTTTTCAAAATGGTAGGGAGAAGTGGTCCACCCTCAAAAACTTTCCAGAAATCGCATAAACATAAAATTAAATGACAAATAAAAGCATAATCATAAAGTTTGATCAAAAATATGGTTTATTCGAAAGTAACAAATGAGCGTTTGGTCTGTTTTGGTGTTGGTTTCTTCGGTGTAGTTGTTAAGCGTCGTTTTCCGGCGGCTTGTTCTGTTACTCTAATTCAGCTCGATTTTTGGGAGAAGTTATAATCGAGTTTCGCATCGATTTTCGGCCACGATTTGAAACACTCAAAATAGCTCATAAAAAAACTTGAAAACACGAAATATGACATTGACAGGGTGGACCACTTCACCCTACCAAACGTGGACAACTTCTCCCTACCGAAATTCAGTGGATTTACAAAGTTCATAATGTAAACAACATTTTAGATTAATTAGCTTATTGAAATTGAGGAAGAATTCGTCAAAATGTTGTTGAATGTGAATACTTGCGAAACTTTCAACAATGTTTTTTTGGCATTGGTCTGTGAGAGTGAGTAAATATACGTCTGCACACTTCAATGACTAATAAAAAACAAGCTGTCATCAAGAGCAACCGATGAGAGTTGCATATTCTATTCTAATGTCACTATTACTAAAAAAAATGCTAGTGGACCACTTCTCCCTACGGACTACTTAACCCTACCCGAACCTACTTAATATAGATTGTTTGTTTTTATATTAAGTAGGTTTTGAATTTTAAAAATATTTTTGCAATGATTTTTTCATTCACATTTTCTTTGTCTCTTAATTATTAAGTTTAGTAAAAATTGTTTTAATTTTAATATTTAACTTTAATTTAATTTAAAAGAATAAATGGGGTTAAGGATTTTTCTTCTCATAACCTCCATAGCTGTATATCAGACATCAAAACATAAAAAATAAAATAAAATATATATTTATCTCGCATTTATTTCTGATACACAGAGACCTAAAAATTATCTTTTCCTTCAAGTATTTTTTTTATTGTAAGTTTATTTTTAGTCTGTTTGTCTGTTAGGTTCAAATCATGTAATCTAATTTAGTCCCACATCCACTCATCCGACTGACTTGAAATTTTGCAGACATACGTAATACCGGCGAAGATACAATATTTTCACTACTTCATCCTTGTAAAGATAACGAAAGGTGCTGCCAAGATATTACACAAATTTTCCGGAAAAAATCTCATCTGGGAGTTTTTGGGGTAGCTGAATTTGATTCTGGAGACAAAAATCCTTAAGGATATCTGTATATTCGAAGACTAAAAAGTATAAAATAAAAATAATATAAACGGAATTTTAAAAAAGCTTTTATTAAGAAAATGTACTAAAAAATCCTTTTTTGCACTGTGTATGAGAAATAAACGCGTGATAAAAGCGTAAAAAAAGATAAAATAAATATTTATATCGCTTTTATTTCTGATGCACAGGGCCCAAAATGTTGTTTTTTTCTTGTTAGTGTGTTTCTTTAATAAAAACTTTTTTAAATATATTTTTAATTCTGTATTTTTTGTGAACTGCCATCTCAGCGATGGTTTCTCAGTTGTTACTTAAAAAAAATGTAATTCGAGGAAATGCTATTTTTTAAATTATTTAATTACCTAAAACTCATCCAGAGACACAAAAGTGCTATCTCCAAGGGTATTTATTTTTGTTTTCTATTCAATTAATTTATTTTAAATCTACAATAAATTACTAAAATACTGTGAACTTTTTACAGTGTTTATAGGAATGTCAACATTTACTTAAAATATGGCTACATGTTTAATTAATTTTCTTTGCATTTTAACACTTATAATCGTATGTAGTAGACAGGCGCTATAATGTATCAATTTGTGTGCAAATGTCTTAATGGTTCTCAGTGCATTGCTTCGGTCAATCAACAATTTGTTTAAATACCATAAATATATAAGAGTTTAATCGTCAGGTAGCATGCAACAATGTCGATGCACCTGTTAGAGGGATTCATTTAATTTGTTTAAAGTGAGGAAGGGTGAGGAACGACTAAATTACGCTTATTGCCGTGATTGATTAGACTTAACTCTTAAGTGTTGACAAATACGAATAGAGAATTTTATAGAAATTAAATCACTTTTTAATGTTTGCGAGGAAGGTGTGTCTCAAAGAGGATGCCAATTATTTAAAAGCCTTCAATCGGTATTTTAATTCGTGGGCTTGGTGAAATTTCAGTGATTTTTTAGCATTCCAGGCACTAGTCGGTGATATATCTGTTGTTTGACGTTATAAATTTAAAAAAAAAATTTGACGGTATAAAAAATCACTGCAGTCTTAACAAATTTTCTGAACCAACGATTTTAACTTAAGCTAATCCGATTTTCTAGATTTTCTTCATTATATAAGAAACTTTTCCTCAATGACTTCTTACCTGTTATCGACAGATACAATCTCTCTGTAAAGATTATTTCTCTCGTACTACTTATCTCACTGATCGAATTGCCTGATTTTACTTGCCCTTAATTGATTGCTGTTTTCAAGCTAGTTTATGGGCAGCATTAAGAAAACGCGATCTTGGACCGCCAAGTTTAAGTCATATGAAATTTTCAGGTACGCCGGAATGTCTTCAAGAGGTGCCTACGAACATTTGAACTCGATCATTATTGTGGGATTAAGAAAGACGTTTAACAAAAAATTGCTCATTGATCAGATTGAGGGCGATTAACCATGTTTTTTTTTCGTTTGGTTCGGTGGGTTGTTGTGACAGATCATGAGTGGGATGTCGATGCGAGTGATGGGGATGGTTATGGTTCAAATCAGATTTATAGATTAGTCTGTCAATTGAAAAATCTCTTCAAGGTACAAGAAAATATTTTTAATTATAATTTATTCAAAAAACCACTTGGAAATTATGTGGGCTTTGTACAAATATTTCTTATGCTTACAAATGTTTTGATCAACGATTTTTTATTTTCAAGTCCAGAGTTTCGTTTACGTGCACGAATCCGTTAACATTATCGGTCCTTGTTAACATTATCGGTCCTTGTTAACATTATCGGTCTTTGTTAACATTATCGGTCTGAACTGTTGTCGGATTTTCCGCTGTTGATGGGTAGCGTCACCCTACAAATGTCGTAATCACCATATACAGCTTATCTGAGGGAATTGTAATTTTCTTATCTTCCACAACACAATTAAAAATCGCTGAACTTTTAGGATTTGAAAAAAAGAAAAATTAAATTTCGTTCTGTCTAAAAAATTTAAAAGATTGATCAGACGAAGTATGTCTCAATTTTTATTTGCGATTAAAGGTTTGTGATTATCTTTTCGGAATACAATAAATTTTTTTGCAGTCAAACTTAAAAAAAATCCTTCAAATTACGAGTCTGATTTCTTCAAATTACGAGTCTTACTGCAGCCACAGAAGTGTTTTCTTACCAAAACACGAATTCAATTCTCGATGTGTAAATTATTTTCCGGTTTAACTGGGCATTCATCATTTTAACTTTTCTTATGTACATAGAAGAAAGGTATTAAAATCACTTCAAAAACCGAAATCACACCGAAGCCCCACACGTCCTCGGGACATATATCCATTGATAAAGTTCGATGAATCCTCAACATGTCTCTCTGTGTGTGGGTTCGTGTCTAAATGTATGTAACGAAAAGCGGACTAGCATAAAGTCCAATTTGGACTAACGATTGTGATTACGATTGCGGATACGATTACGACTGCGATTGCGATTACGATTGAAGCTTCTCTACCAATGAGATCAAAGTTTCTAACGATAGGAAAATTAAAGCTTTGATCTCATTGGTCGAAGAAGCTCAATCGTAATCGCAATCGTAATCGCAATCGTAATCGTAATCGCAATCGCAATCGTAATCGCAATTGTAATCGCAATCGTGATCGCAATCGTAATCGCAATCGTAATCGCAATCGTAATCGCAATCGTAATCGCAATCGTAATCGCAATCGTAATCGTAATCGCAATCGCAATCGCAATCGCAATCGTAATCGCAATCGTAATCGCAATCGTAATTGTTAGTCTCCATTGAGTTTAATACCAAAACAGTCCGCAGTGGGCGATTTGCGGCAGTGCCTTTTAGTTGCGCTACTCTCATAATCGGGATATACATTGCTATAGAAAATTTCAATAAAATATCCAACTTTTTATACCCTGTATGGTGAAACCAAAGGGTATATTAAATTTGCCGTTTGTAACGCCAAGTTCCCGTCATCACACAAAAAAATCAATTAGACCAGTGTGTTTAGAATGATAAAAAAATTGAATTTTGCATGTCCGTATGTCCGTCTGTCCGTCCGTCTGTCCGTTTGTTCGTCTGTCCGTCCATCCGTCCGTCTGTGGCGCGGATTGCGGGCGCACGAATTGTGATAGAGACTTGAAATTTTACGCAGATTCCTTTTTCGTAAAATTGCAAGGCTAAGTTCGTTAATGGGCAAAATGGACCATTAGAGGGGTGCCACCCCTACGAAAGAAAACGTTTTTTGCGAATATCTCAAAAATTGTACATCTTATCAAAAAAGTGCAAGAACAAAAGTTATTTAAGATATGATTCTACATAAAACTCCCATGCATTAAAATCCGATTGGAACAAATTTAAAAAATTCTTATTGAAAAGTTTGACTTCAAAGTGAAATTTTGATACAACTGTTCGTTGTTCAATTAAATCACCATACGGGTTTTCAATAATTGCCAGATTGGCTATTATAGCTTTTCTTATGTTTATCATAGAGGGTCTAATTATCTGGGAAATGTATCATTTCACCGCTATGTGTTTACTTACCATTTTCATATCTTTTCTTGAAATTCTCCATGATCACATAAACCTAACTTCCCTTGAACTGTAAAACACATTCAAGAAAATGGGAACAAGCTTTATTTTCGCTAACTTAAAAACGAAAGCTGGTCAGGATTTTCCATTCACGTAAACAGTAGCCACAATTCTTTTGCAAACTGAAATCCTATTCACGGGGAAAAGCATAAACGCAAAAAACAAAATGAAAAGCAATAAACAAACATAAAGCGAATAAAAACATTGCGTAAAAGCACATTTTGATGACATTTTGATTTTTTTTATTAGTTTTCATTTTATTTAGTTAGAATTCTCTCTTTGAAAAATTCTAATAAACAATAATTAAAATTGTTCGCTCTCTGTTTTCATTATTGATATTATTAAAAATTATTATATAGACGTACTAAACACTATTCTTTTTCTTACACAATAATTAAAATTTAATAATTTCATATTTTTTTTGTTTTATTTTGCGTTTGTTCATTTCTTAGACTTATTAAAAATTAAATCTCAACTTCATATTTCATTTTTTTTTTCAAACATTTCTTGTTCAATTTTCGTTCCTGAACTTTTGTCTTCGTATACAGTCGATCTGTGAAACCAGATTTATTTTTTTTTCAATTTTTCTTCATAATTTTTGTATCATTTGATTTGTGAATTTTACGTATATCGTTGTTGCCTTACGCTAAAAACATTACTCTTATCAATTTACGCCCGTTTTTGATAAAAATCAAAAAAAAAAAAACTTTAATTCTTTTTTGTTGTTATTTATCTTTTAGTATCGAGTTTTTTTGATTTTTTTTTTATAAAAGTATACATCAATTCTAACAAAATTTCTTAAATATTTGTTTACTTAGTTGTTAATTAAATTATTTTTTCAAGCTAAAAACACGACAACAGAAAAGAAAGCATTGAGCTAGAGAAAATGCACATAGAGTTACAAATTTAATTTCAACTTTTTTTTTTTTTAGTTTTTATTTAGTTAAAAACGAAAATAAATATTTTTCTTATTCACAATGCGTTAGCGTTTTTTGTTTGGCTATTAATATATTAATGTATTTATATAGTTTTTTTATTAACAATATTTAAGTAAAGCTACAGCGTAATTAAAATATGGAGCACGAAAATAAAAAAAAGCACTGCGGGACTTTTGAGGAAAAAGGATGGTTTGAGGATGAAATAAAAATAAAAAAAAAGTTTTTATTTGTTTACTAAGTTTTATTCAATAAAAAATTTCATACTTTTAAATATATTTGTCGTATAATTTTGTTTTTATGTTATTAACAGTTTAAATTTAAATTATAAAATTTAAAGAAAATAGAAAATTAGAATTTGTTTAATTTAAATAATAATAAAAAAGGAACTATACTTATCGATATCATAATTTTTGAGAGTTTGAAAGTTGCCTTTGAATTTTTTTTTTGAGAAAATTTATATATGTCGCAACTCATTGTCAGCACAGTAAATTTTTTATACCCTCTTTAGTTTTAGTGGCTTCTAAGCATATGTAGTCCCTTTAAATACATAAGTAATTATGTAGGAAAGCAATTTTCTCTGTATTGCAGAAAATAAGTAGGGGACAATAAAGTGTTTAACTGATATTAAATGGCGTTATTATACATAGTTTTCATGATAAACTAAACATAAATAATTAATTTTTGTGTGTGTTTTAAAGATTAGATTACAATTAATTAATAATATAAATTATTTGCGTATTTTTAAATATTATAGTTACAATTTTTATCATATTTAATTATTCTTTTATTAATTCTTCTTTCCTAAGTTTTATTTTTCTTTGTTTTTGAAAATTTTCTTACAATGTTAACGTAAATACAAATATATTACAAAAGTTTATTTTTCTCTTAAATCACTAAAAAATATTTCATGGCAATTTGGTAGTGGGTTTTAAATATTTATTATTATTTTCTAGCACAGTCTGAAAATTTAAAGTCGTTTATTAGTTCAAGGATCAATTGTTGTTCTTTATTTCATTCGACTGTAAATTTGTTGTTTATTTAAACTTTTATAAAAAGTAATATTTCATGAGAAATTTAAAAAATATGTTTTTTGATGAAACTTTAGTCTCACGCATTCAAGAATTTATGAAATTTATTAAAAGTTTCCATATGTCTTTTAATTGGGACATTCTTTAATCGGGACACTCTGTAGTCGGAATAACTCGGAATTGGGACACCTACCAACGTTCCTTTAGATCAGTGGTTCTTAACCGGTGCTTGTTGCAAGTGTTGCGCGAAATTATGAAACCCGAAATTTAATGTTGGCTCATCTACTGCATGTGATTTGAGTTGCACTAAGAAGCGCGCAAGACTTATGCCCGGTTCCACAGTGTGAGCTTAAGCTTCGGATTGAGGATAAGCTTTCGCTCTGAGCAAACAGAAGGACACTGACTTGCAAAATTCAGTGAACTTGGTTTTGTTGAACCACACATAAAATCTGACCGTGAAACAGTTAAAGCTTAAGCTAAAGCTTAAACTAATTCTCAAGTTCAACTGAACAGAAGCTTAAGCTTGCACTGTGGAACAGGGCATTACTAAGTTAGACGAAGAATTTAGAGTAGCTATATCAACTCTGTGGCAACAAGTCATAAGGACCTAAGTCTGTTTTTAGGCTAAGCCAAATTGCTCTGTCTATTAAAGTAAATACAGATCTTTTTATCTTGATCTGAAAATCGACTTAGGCTCTTATGACTTGTTGCCACAGAACTATTAGACCTAATATCGCTGAAATCTGCAAAACCCGACAAGCTCAGATATCACATTAAATGATTTTCGCCTCAAATAAATATCATTCGAATATATAATATTTTTTTATTTATTTTTTTAATTGATGTTATTTTTAACTGTTATGTAATAATCAGTTTAATCTATATATATAAAAATGGATGTATGTATGTATGTGGCTTATAGACTTCTAAGCCGCTGAACCGATTTTGACCAAATTTTCAGGAAAACTTTAGATTAGCACAGAGGGTGTTTCTGTGAAGTTTGGTGCACCTACCCCTTAAGCTTCCCCCCTCTCCCATATAATCCAAAAAGTTATTTGCAAATTTCTCGAAAACGGCACTTTATTGCAAAACTCCAAGAACAAACAGTGTTTAGAATCCAATTCTACATAAATACTCAATACATGAAAATTCAATTGGAACACCTTTTGAAATTCTTATTGCAAAATTTCACTCTAATAAAAAATGTTGTATGTTTGTTTCTTTATGACTTTACCTCCTACAACGTTATTATATTGGGTAACCTGCTACTCCAAAAACTCATTAAAAAAAGGAATGCAAAGATACCAAAAATTGTTTGTTGGGTCACAAAGAAAAATGTCTCTAAAAAAATTTCCCTTTTTTGGGTTAATTATCTGCATTTGAGTCGAGGCCGAAGGCCGAGTAAAGAGGAAGGCGAGAGCTGAAATATATTTAAATAATTTTACGTAACCTCTCCATACATCAAATTCCAACAATTCAAGCGCGAGGGGCGAGGCCGAAGGCCGAGTAGTTGTGGAGGCCGTTCGGGGCGCAGCCCCTAGTTTTTAATAAAAGTTATGTCTGTTGGTTTTTTGACCCTTTGATTTTTGTGATCCGCGAATTTTTCTTCTGATCAAAAGTGCTCCCTGACTTTAAAAAGGTTAAGAATCACTACTTTAGATGTTTCATATACAGCAGTCTCGCTAATTGTTACATTCCAGAATTGGGAGAGGAAATTCACGGTCTCTACGGACTCTACGTTGGCTCGATTAGGGAGATTTCACTGTATTATCAAGGAACAATAAAAAAGCACTGTATTATCAACGAATCAAGTCATACATACAGTTCACCGCGAAAGATAATGCTGAGCAAGTGTTCGCCATGCCATGTTGTCGATCAGTATTGATTTCGAATGACATCACGGCACGTGGACGAGTCAACGTTGGCTATTTCACGCCGTACCTTCAACTGCTTGTTCCTCAGTTTCATTTTGTTTGGATTTTAAGCATCCAAAGAAATTGGCAGTAGTTTAATATCACTACAGATGCGACTGATTAACGTAGTAATTTTTTTCTTTAAATTACGCGTTTTGACAAAATTTCTTTTCAGGCAAACGTTTAAAAAAACCAAAGTTTTTATATGTTATTGAAAATAAATAGGTTTATACTTCCCAAACACTAGCAAAACCACGCGATTCTGAAGACTGCGCGTTTTTGGGTGGCCTCAAGGATCGATTTTCCGAAAAAGTATTTGAATTTTAGAATTTAAGGTCCTTAAATTTTCTATGTTCAAAAGAACACCGAAAATTTAAGGACTGTTTTTATGAATCAGAAAATTAAATCACATAAAGGATTTGCTTTTTAGAGGCGTCCCAGAATTGTTTCGCGAGGCCCAAGAAATTTTCAAATTTATTCCCGAAAGTCACCGGAATTCGAACTTTTTCATATGAAACCGCCGGAATAAATTTGAATTTTGACAACTTTTGCTAAGAGAATTTATTCTTCGATAGATGATTCTGAATAAGATTCGCAGAGAAATTCAAGAAAAAATCGCAAGTGTAAACGCTACCGAATAGTTTTTTGTTGCTACTTTAAATGAAATGGAATTTTGGTTTAGTGAATTTTCATAAAACAACTTAAACAATCCTCGAACTAACATTTAATAACTTTACCATAAATCACAATCAAATTATTAAAATTTTTTTTTTTTGATTTTTTTCAAAATGCTTTCCATTTGATTCAGTTTTCCTTTCTACCATAAATATTATTTTTTTTCTTCGCTACTAAAATCCATTTTGAATCCAAATTGTAGTCAAATTAGTAATTTACATTTCATAATTCTATATTAATCTATTTACGTATAAAATTTCATATTTTACTTGTTTTCTTAAATTTTGTGCTAAGAAACAAAATGCTTTATCAAACAAAATTTCATTCGAATAAATAATAAATTTCACAAAACATTTTTTTTTTGCTCATTAAATTTTTAATACCTGTATTTTCATATTATGCTCGTAAAGAGTTTGTTTTATTCAATTTAATTTATTGTATTTTATTTTATAAACATAAAAAAGTGATGTAATTTTTAAATCCTATGTGATCTCATTAATAATATTCGCTTAAAGATTTTTTGTTTTTCGATATTTATTTTATTAATATATGGTTTTTGTATTTTAAAAATTACTTTTTACAAATTATTGTTACAAAAATTGCTGTTTTTCAAAATATTACAATAGACTTTTTACACTGTTTATTTATTTTTTGTCTGTATTTCTCAATATTCATAATATTTTTATTGTTAAAAATTACAATCACTGCAGCTATAAAAAATTTCCTATAATTTTAAAATGTTTTCTCACAATTCTGTTTTCATAATTTTTGAAATATTCGTTTACGTTTTTGTTTTGTGTGGATCGATTTTTCGTGAATTTTCCATCTGGCATCATGTGTAGGGATGTGCAAAATTCTGTGCAAATTAATTGTTATTTGGCAGTGATTCACCTGCACTTTTATCGTTATAGTCAGTCTGATCATAAATGTTTTTCTTGTCACTATGTATTATTTTTGTAAGAAGATTCTTCGAAGTATTTTCACTACCAGTGATTTAAGAAAATTTTTGTAGCAACTCTTCAGAAGGTTGGAGGAGGCAAATTTTTCACTTCTTTAAAGAAAAAAGTTTCGCTTTTTCAGTTTTTAATTCTCTTGCATAAGTCTAGTGATGAAATAATGAAATTACGCATAAGAAAAAAAAAATGCTCTTTAACTTATCATAAAAATGAGAGACGTATTTATAAACAGAAAACATCTTAGATCACGATATGAACTAAATTATACTCTATTTTATTGTATATATGTATATTATTTTCACTAAAATTAAACAAAAATTGTAACTGGACTAGAAAGAGAGCTGGATTGGCGACTTACACATATACTATCATAATTTTATGCATACATTTAAACTTACTTAAAATTCTTCTTTTTTTTAGTATTTTTTTTTTGATTTTTTTTCTTGTCTAGAAAAGTACTTAAAGTTTTTTGTAATTAGAATTTTTGTTTGTAATGTATGTATAAAAAACATGAAAAATATTAATTTAGAGTTGGCTGAAATTGCTCGTGGATACCCATCGGGCGGTGTCTGGTCGAACGGTTAACTATATAGGACCGTAGTCGCTGAGAGCTTGTCCATGTTGCGGCCCGGGCAGCGTAACAACAACGGAGACAGCCCTCGGATCGATCGTAGAACCGGGTCCACTCATCATACTGCCTCCGGGACCGTTTCCGCCCCCGTTCCCCGCGTTTCCGAGAAGACCCGGTCCAGAACCGCCCACTCCGATCGTACTACCAGCTACGCCCCCGCCCATCATTGGGCCGCCCATCCCGCCGCCAACTAGACTGCCGCCCCCGCCTGCACTTCCCATCGGTAAACCGGTAGAAGGGCCGCCAATCTCGCCCGGTCATACATGGCTAGCGGCAGGTTGTTTCAGGACATGGTGGTGTAAATGATGATGGCTGGTCGACGCCACACTGCCACCCGCTTGGGTATAGGGCGTTGCAAGGAGGGAGGCGGCCGCTGAACCCGGAACACCCATTCCAGAACCGGCATAAGGATGGGGGACAGGTGGCCGCTGCTTAATCAACGCTTGATTGGCGCCTGTGCGATCCGGACTGCCGAAGAACCGCCTCCAGAATCGTCGCCATGACTCCAGCGTTTTGCCCGACCAAATCCACACACCGGAAGTGATGCCGACAGCCAGCGCCATGAAATATTTGAGCATTAGAACTGAGTACAGCGGCTTTTGGCGGGGTCCCGTCACTACCGAGCAAGGACACGCTAGCGATGACATCCAGTCCTCGAAGAACGCCGCTTCGTACAGGTAGCACCCGATCACTATTGTTGCGGGAACTGTATATAGCACGCTGAAGATCCCGATTCGGATCATCAATTTCTCTAATTTGTCGGCCTTGGCACCGGCACCGACTCCACCTTGCTGCTTGATAACAGATCGTATCCTGAACAAGGAAACAAACCCGGCCATCAGGAAAGTCGTACCGATTACCAAGTAAACAAATAGCGGCGCCAGGACGAATGTCTTAAGATGATCGGTGGACATATTGCCGACGTAGCAAATTCCCGCTATGGGATCTCCATCGACTGCAGCCAGGACAAGGACTGCCACGCTTTGGATAGTTGGGATGAGCCACGCTGCCAAATGGAAGTATTGTGAGTGTTTAGCAATGGCTTCGTTACCCCATTTTAAGCCGGCCGCTAGGAACCACGTGAATGAGAGAACCACCCACCAGATCGACGACGCCATTCCAAAGAAGTAGACCAGCAGAAATACTAGCGTACAGGAACTCGGCCCTGTCGACGAATATTTTATTGCCCCTCCATCGCATGCGATCTCCTCGTGGCCAAGGAATGTCCTTGACAGATAGCCGACGGCCACCATGAAATAGCATGCCGATAGAAAGACAATCGGTCGCTCAGGGTATTTGAACCTTTCGGTGTCGATGATGAATGTGGTGAGTGTCATTAGAGTGCTCACGAAGCACAGGCCCGACCAGATCGCGATCCATATTCCGGCGAACTCCTTTTCGTCGTTTGTGAAGAACGCGCCCTTGCACGGGATCCCGCAATTTGCCACGCCGGCGACCTTTCCGACAGTGGTGTTGTACCATAGGTTCTCCGTCCCCAGGGGCACCAGGGGTGGGCCACACTTGCAGCTGCACTCCCTTGTTTTTTCCCCTGGGGCGCTTGGACAGTTTTTTGAATTTTTTCCTTTGCATTTGTTGCCACCCGAACCGGAAGATGGTTTCTTTGTTGTTCGGGATCCCGATCCGCCGCTACTGCCGCCTGGCTGACCGCTACCACCACCGGACATGTGGCCGCCGTCGGCACCTTCTTGAGTATAGCTCGGCTCCTCCATGCATAGATTTTCGGGGTCACCATGAACGGGGAGGGTTTCGCAGGCCATTCGCTCGGGCCATGGAAAGCTATATTGCTGCATTATGGGAGCGCATCCTGTTCGCGCTCGCTCACAAACTGATCTGCACACGGGCAGCGGCTTGTGGTAGTCCTCCAAACAGATCGGTGTGTACATGGAACACAGGAAGAATTTCAAATCTGGCGAACATTTGATTTCTACTAATGGCCAAAACTGATGAACTTCCAAACCGGCCTCTTCCTGCGTCTCGTGGTTCATTTCGTTGGGGAATGAGGTCAAATTATAGCCGATACCTCGACACATTGGTATCGTGATCTCCTCGCATCTCGAATTCGGATCCTTTGGCATCGGTGGAACACCGCCATTGGCAGCTGGTGCAGGACTTGCTCCCAAATTACTACTGACGCCACTGCTGATGCTCGTGTCAGACATATGTTGGAGGCCATCGCCCCATACTTGATTCACAGTAACTAATATAACTATTAGTAGTCGTAATCGTCGATTCGTCAATTTCGCCATCTTAAAGGGAAGATGGCCGAACAAATTTAAGTGCTTTATAGTGACTTCCTCCTGCTAACTGAGTTAATTAGAGAAATCTGGCCAGCGGGCAGGAGAAGTAAATCAAAACTTAAATTCCTCAAGACGTTGAATGGTTTTTTTTTTCTGCTCGTCGTCGGCTAGATTTACCACTGGTGATGGTAACTAACCAAACTCCACGTCAAAGTCCGGCCCAGCAGTCAAATTGACGGTTTCGCGTCCATCTGAAAGAAGACAAGACCACCCGTTAATAATGTTTGTTTAACTAAAACAAAACAGCGACAAAAAATTATTTACAGAAATATTTTAATCAATCATAAATAAATATTCCTATTAAAATGTACTCCCAGAAGAGTCTTGCTGAGAAAAATAATTTTTGGTAAATGTTTTTCTTATTACACAACAATTTTTTTTTCCTATTCGACTTTTTTTTATATCTTTGGGTTCAATAAAAGAAGAAACCGATTTGTACGTATCACTTGTTGTTTTAGGAGTTTTGATTGACGTTTCAAATGCATTTTTGATCAATCATCGGAAATTGAATTTGACAGCTCAAAAATTAAAACTGATCAAAGACAAACAACGAAAATTGAGAACGTAGGATGCATGAGTTAAGTGAATTTGAAGACCCATTCTGTGAGAAATCTTGAGGTCGCGTCAAGTGAGTGCGATATTTATTGATGACGCTTTACTTTTTGGGATTGGTGTTAACTGTGGGTAAAAATATTTGAAATTTATTTCACTTTAGTATAATTGAGTTTAATTTCATGGCAAATATTCTCAAAAATCAGTGGTTGATTAAGGAGGCTCCAGCATGAATTAAAGTTAAACCCAAGTAACACCAGAGTTTGTAAAGTGGGCATAGCGCCTCAACTTCACATCAGCTTCTTGAATCTGTGATGGTGGCGACCATTTTGCGACGTTTAAGGCATAGGACTGTTGAGAATCGTCATTTTATGGAATCCGTCTGGCTAGGAACCGAGAAATGGAGTATCCGGTTTTGAGTCCAAGAACCGAGTACCGTGTAATGTGTTGTTCTCGTTAATGTAAGACGCGTTTTAATAAGGACAAAATTAAACATAAGAAAAGCTACAGTTGCCAGGGGCCAATCGTCAAATACTCTATATGATGACAGACAAAATGTTTATTTAGAAAAATCCATTTGTATAGGAGAGCGGAAAAGAAGTGGTTCGACTGGATTTTGATGTATGGAACGGTTTTGTAAATTCATATTCCAAACCGATTTTCCTTTAATAAATATTTCAATACGACTCACCATTTTCGAGAAAACAGAAAAAAGTATTTAATTTGTATGGGGGAGAGTGCCCGATTTTGCCCGTTCAAGAATTTAATTTAGCCATTTAAGAGAAACGTAACTATACAAAATTTCAAGTCTCTAGCTCAATCTTTTTGCAAGTTATGGTGTTCACGGACAGACAGACGGATATCAAAATCTTGTTATCCCTAACAGCGGAAATCAAAATCGTTTGTCCCTGGTGTAGTTCATTTTTGTTTCCGATACGCTACAAACGGCATACTAAATATAATATACTTCTATGATATATCACATAGAGTATAAAAAGAAATCAAATTTGGATCATTTTTTCAAAAATATTCCAAAAAAGTGCTATTTGCAACTTTTAAAAAACTGAACTCGGTTCTTGGACGGGGACCCGTTTTTCGCAGAATCGGTTCTTGAAAGTTTTCGAAACAGGGTACCCGGTTCTTATCAACAGTCGTTATATTATTAGATTAAGGAGGCCCTCCATTACCATGATTTTTCTTAACTGCAAAAAAATAGAGACACATTTATGTGAAGATACCTTGGCGAGAAAGGGAGATAAGAATCAACTGCAAAAATTTGCCGGCAACTGCAAAAATAATTTCCCCGCTTTTTTTATGGCGATTTTATGGTTACAGTTAACGGACTTCAACTTTTTTATAGCGATTCCTACACATTGTCCCTGTAAGTGAATAGTGAGCACAGACACATCCAAAGTGATATTACAGCGTAGCTGTCATTTTTCATGTAGTGGTTGAAAATTATACAGCTCTATAAATCGTATTGCTATGCCAATTTGAACATTATATCCATAGCATAAGGTTTGATATGTTTGCTATAAATTTGTAAAACTGTAAGGGATAGCGTTTATACTTGTATTCAGTCATTCCTATTTAGATTTATATAAGTCTATCTTGCTCTAGTTTTCTGCATTTTTTTGCAGTTACAATAGTCATGGCAATGGAGATCCTCCTTTACTTTTTAATTCTTTTTACTTTGCTATAATTTTTTCGAAAATTTTCAGAAAGAGGTGCTGCGAAAAACGGGTACTTGGTTCTTGTTCCCGAAAAGGGGTAGTCGATTTATGGCCTCGGAAACGGGTTTCCGGGTCCCTACCAGGACGGGTAACTGGTTCCAGAAAATCACGATTTTCAAAAACCCTACACAGAAAAAAGTGATTAGTAAATTCACCTACAATTTAGCCAGCTACAAAAAAATAGATGAACTACCGACAAAAATAGACAATAACTTGGTCTGATGAGATAAATTTTCTGTAAATAAATTATTTTGTTTTCTTTCTGTAAAAAGACACATTTAAGAAAATTGGAGAACTACTTTCTGACTGTACGAAGGAAAGGCTATAAATTTTTAATTTTAAACAAAAATCATTTTTTTCAACATTTTGTGGCTTTAACACAACATTTTTCTATCATTTATATACATATAGCAATGCTTTGACTAAGGTCGATTTTCCTTTGTACTCTCCTTATTTGAAACTTAGAGTCATTAAATGATCGAAGACCCTTTGACCGAGCTCGATATTTTATATGACGCGGGCAAATTTCTTTGTTTAAGAAAAAGTACACTGAAAACAAATTTATGTCAGTACAAAAACAATCGCTTTTCTTCTACAAGAAAAAAAAAAAACAAAAAAAAATTAGGTACGTGGAATTTTTCAAATTATGGATAGATAAAATATATTTAAATGGCAACTAGTTTAAATTAAAATTAAAAAAAAACCTCGACATGATTGCAAAGATCTCTAAATGGCAATTCATTAATTTATCCAAAACGAGTTTAACCATTTCAAAATTGATTTATGCTGACGAATGCGAGAAACCTGAATTTTCTGCATAAAAACATTATGTGATTTTCCTTTAAAGCAGTTTTTCTTTTGGGTATTATTTTTTTGAAAACAATTTTTTGCTTTTTGATTCGGGCATCTGTAAATCGACTTGAAGACGTCTTGAAGAAACACTTCAAATTGAGAGATATGCAAAGAAATATAAAAAGGAAATTAGCTTTTATGTAAAAGGAAAATGCCAACCGTGTGGAAAGTTCTGGGAATGGAAAGAGAGGGAAAATATTGTTTAAAGTCACAAAAAAAAGCTAGATAAATTTTTATCCGTCTGTGGTTGATTCAGATCGGTTCAAAAGTACACAAAGAAGTTGAAGAAGTATTCTTGTTAGTAGTAGATATGGAACAAGCTAACTTCTTGCAGTTATCGAAAAGTTAGGTAAAGACAGAAGCAAATAATATCCAATCGAGTAAATCAAGAAATTGTCAAAGACGACACAAAATTGTTGACGTCTAAAGATTTCCAGTGCCATCAATCTTTCATAACGTGCCTATCTGTATATCTTGTTGTGAGCTGCTAGTTTTCGTACTTTGCAATTCGTTTCCCAGGAAAAATTGATTTGCATAAGAATCTTCAGGAGCGTTATAGATGCTTACAAGCAGATTCGAAGAACAGGTAAGATGCTTTTTTCTTTAAGGAGCTCTCATAGAACCAACGTAATAATGATATTTATTATTCCATTAAAATGACTACTTATTGAACTTGAGTTACTTCTAATTGCACAACAAATGAAATCGAATGGATGCACATCTCAAGTGATAAGAATCATAAGTAAGATGGCGTTTTTCGAGTTTTTCAACTGCTTCAAATCACGTGAAAATCACATCAATGACAAATAGAATGGAGTTGTATCGGGTAAGGATAAATGACAAATGAAATTTATATTTCTATCTCTTGAGATGGTCGCCTATTAATTGATATTCGAAGGATGTATTTATTCATCGCCATAAAATAGCACTAGACAAGACATGTATTGCGCACTTGGCCATTTTTTAAGTAATCACCTTTTTTGTACCGTTTCCCATATAAGCTATACCATTCTCGCAAGTAACGATCTTATCCCGCACCTGAACGTCACAAGTATTGATTGCACCTCGAAAGAGAAAAACTACAGACAACACTTGGCACTTCGAAGAAGGCATTAATATTTTAAAGGAAAAACGGTATGAACTTGAATAAATTGGGAATATTGCATTTCATTGAAATACTTGTAGAAGAAAGAAGGCAAGGTTGAATATTTTTTTTTATTTGGATTACTTTGTCAGTTTTAGCTCCGTTATTGGGTGTAGTGCACGATAAAAAAAGAGTATGACTACTTTACCTTACAAACAGGGTGACCAGATGTCCCGGCACTGTCGGGACAGTCCCGGATTTTGGCATGTTGTGCCGGGTCCCGGAAACTGATGCAATCTAATGTTGTAACTCTTTAATCACTTAAAAATTTGTTATCGAAACCCGAAGAAATTTTCGAGTGCGGCGCATTTTTATCAGAAATTTCTACCCCTTCGTTAAAAAAAAATTGCCTGCGGCGCATTTCTTTAAATAAGTGGGATGTTTCTTCCTAAAATGATTGCTTGATATGCATGTTGTATTTTGAAATAAAATACCCATAAAATACCCATAAAATACCCATAAAATACCCATAAAATACCCATAAAATACCCATAAAATACCCATGACACTTTTTTTTATATAATCACAAACAAAAAATCCACTTCTCTTTGATCGGACTTTAAAAGTTTTCACGATTAATATCGAAGCACTAAAAACTTCCTTATAGGCCTATTCTGGTGACTGTCAGTGACTAGTCAAAACTCGGTCACTACATTTTCGTGTTTTGACGGTATAAATCCCCCTGACTTGTGTCTCTGTATTGAGATTTGAAAAACTTCCCATTTCATTTATCACGGAAGAAATCACTGGAAAATGATTATCTTTTGTGCCAGAATCGCCATACAGATTGTGAAAACGCTAGAATAAGGGCATCAGATATTTCGAAGCCATCTTTCTTTCCCCTTTCGTTTCCACACCGTTTGCCATTCAAAAGCTTTGAAAGTTGTATCCCTTTAACAAAAATTCTGACTAGATTATGATGTGTGGAAATCTTATGATGCACCGTTTTTTAGTGGCAGATACATGCCATATACCAAAAATGCTAAACCGGGAGTGCGGGAAATACCGATCCAATTGAATTTTGATGTATGGAAAAATTGTGAAGAATGATATTCAAAATACCCATTTTTCTAACGATATGCAACTTTTGAGAAAATTGCAGAAAAAAAACTTTCATTTGTGTGGAGGATTAGTATCATTTAATTTAAAAACTTATATAAAAAGCAAATAACGACGTCATCATCTTATGAATATAAGCGAACTTGAAATTGGTTAGTAAGAAGAATTTCTTATGTTCGCATTTTCTGTTGTTGTTATTTCGATCGCGGATAGCATATGCGTCTAAGCCAATGCACATTTGTGGCAAAATTCCACAACAAGATAAATTCACAAGCATCTTTAATATAAGGATAGAATAAATCTATTCATATATATTGCATTCATATCCATAGTAAATGCGCGTACAGTGATATCTTAGTGCAGTCTGTCGAGAAGACTACTAAAAGGTAGACAATTTCAGGAATTGCTAAACTGGTGGCAAACACTAATGGCAGTAGGTAAACATTAGTGATGGTTTAATCATATACGAGTAGTTTTACATTTATCCATATGTCCTATGGAGTTTCATTTTAGATAAACATAAATATGGAAAAGTATAGCATATTTGAGTGTGGCTTTTTATTTAATATACGAGTATGGTAGCACTTCTTAGATTATCTCCAACTTTAAGTGTAAGTAATTATTCAAATTGCTTTTGATAAATGCAAGTAAAGTAAAATGCGCGATGGATATGGGAAAAATGCTGAACATGGCGCATTTCTACGGAAATTTTTCCAGTTTACCGGATTTTTAGTTTTTCGTTTCTTTTTTTTTAATCTTAAAGTGCTAAGAAGTTTTATGGGAGATAGTCGACATGCCAGAAAGCTGCATAAGATAGGTTGATTTACCTGAGCTATGTTGAGAATTCTAATTTCTTTTTATCGCGAAATGATGCTCATTTACAAATCTACTCATTTTGGTATTTTAAATTAATGAATTTGTTATTAAATGGGAAAAGTGTTTTATATTATTAAGAGATATTTTCTGAAGGATATTGAAGAAATAATGAATTTTTATGTGTTGGTCAACTGTTGGTTTAGTTTTCATATTTTCTTGAAGGTTTGTTAAATGCACGTGATTTAAATGTGGTTTTTTCTTCGAAATTACTCTACCTTAAAATCTTTTTCCAACACAAAGAAAAAAAAATAAGGTACTGCCTTTGTAAGATCCATTTGTATTGGGGGTTTTCCAGTGTTTTGTACAAAAAAATATGTTTTTTGTTTAATTTTTGGTGAAAGGGGCAGGATTGAAAAAGGAAGTCTATCTTCCATAGACTGAAAGAGTTATGCTCCCTATACAAGCAAAATGAGTTTTTTGTTGTTTTAACATAAAATGCTGTAAATTTTGTGTAATTTTGAAAATGTTGATAACACAATTAAAAATGTTACAATAATAACATGGCAACATGTAAAAATTATAAGAAATTTTTTTAAAAGCCCTATTATGAAAGTCGCGCGACTCATCGTACTGCGGCAAATCTGCCACTGCGGACTGTTTTTGTATTATATAAGTCCGCACGACCTGCGTTTCAAGCAATTTCAAGTCCGCATCTATTTGGCTGCGGACTCACCTTTTCCAGTGACATATCGAGGTTATGAGAAAAAGAGATACTTTTCATATCAGTGTTGTTATTATCATTAAAGAAAAAAGTGCTATTATTGGAAACGTTGCTATATTTTTGAAAAACAAATAAAATTTTTGACAACTGAAACGAATCTTTCTCACGTTTGACACTTCAGCGCGAACCAACGCATATGATCGCAGAGAGCCTAGTCCGCAAACGGCATGCGGACTTACATAATACCAAATCACTGCAAAATGGACTTGACTATTTTAAATAAGATAAAGTAGATTTGATTACAAAATAGTAAATTTTGCTAATAAGAAGTTAAATTTATTCAGGGGTATTCACAGTCCTCTTTTAAATTGCGAGTAATTTTACCGCTCGGTAATTCAGTCAAATTTAACAGATTTTTACCGAGACGGTAACTTGGTTATTGAGGGTATTCACAATCCTCTTTTAATTTTCGGTATTCGGTATTTTCGGTAATATTAAAAGACTGAAAATATTCTGCTGTGAACATCCCACAGCACAGATTTGAGAACAGCGCTTTTATTTGATACGTGACCAAATCATGAACTGCGAATTTGATTGTAAAATATGTCACATATCTTTAAATCCATGTTTGATGTATTCTTTTGAATTTCTATTGTGGCAACGGCTATCAACATTGAAAAAAATTGCAGTCCGATGAGATTAACAAAAAACCAGCGAGAAAATTTGACAACTAAAAACATTACTAGCGCCACCCGCGGTTGATTCTTGATACGGAATACCCGGACCGAAAAACACGACTCAAGGCATGTCAACAATTACCGAATCCGGTAATTCATTTTTACATGAACCAAATTACCGTCTCGGTAAAAATCTGTTAAATTTGACTGAATTACCGAGCGGTAAATTTACCCGCAATTTAAAAGACCACTGTGAATACCCTGCATGTAAAAATGAATTACCGGATTCGGTAATTGTAGACATGCCTTGATTCGTATTTTCCGGCCCGGTTATTTAGTATCAAGAATCAACCGCGAGGGCGCTAGTAATGTTTTTAGTTGTCAAATTTTCTCGCTGGTTTTTTGTTAATCTCATCGGACTGATGCAATTTTTTTCGATTTTGATAGCCGTTGCCACAATAGAAATTCAAAAGAATACATCAAACATGGATTTAAAGCTATGTGACATATTTTACAATCAAATTCGCAGTTCATGATTTGGTCACGTATCCAATAAAAGCACTGTTCTCAAATCTGTGCTGTGGGATGATCACAGCAGAATATTTTCAGTCTTTTAATATTACCGAAAACACCGAATACCCAAAATTAAAAGAGGACTGTGAATACCCTGATTATAAAAATAGTCGATTTTGACTATTTCTGTAATTTAAATTAACTATTTTAGTTGTATTCCCGATTCCTCCTTATTAAAATAATTACAATTGGCTCGACACAATATTTACGGCGACATTTCATATTTTAAACTCATAGTATCCTATGCCTTTGTATACAATCAATTGGACCAACTTTTTTGTCGTAAAAAGTTGAATCGAATTTAACTTTTGTCGGTCAGCTCACCGACAAGATTTCATCGTTGATTCAAAATGAAATCTTATGGGGATGTTATGAAATCTCAATTTCGTCACTCAAGGGCAAATTAAAGAAAATATTAGGAAATATAGTTCGTATGCTGTGTTCCTAATCTATGTGATAATTGGTAACAAAAAATATTATATTCTGACGATGCAGCGTTCAACTGTCAAAATCAAATGAAAAACAAATGACGTTTAGAACAACAAAGTGTGCGTAATTGTATATGGTCGCCGTAAATGTTGTGTCGGACCAACTCACAATTTTTCTCTGCCAGTGTCAGTGCCCAACGAAATTAGGTTGCCGGAATTAGGCGACCATGCACTCGAGGATATGCTAAGTTTCGTCAACAAATCGGACTGGTTCAAATATGAGCTGTGAGTGAGTCGATTAAAGGTCTTTTGAGTACTGAAGACATCAGTACTCGCGGTTTTCTCAATCTAATCTTAACCTAAATGTCACAATAACACGAGAATCAATAAAAATTGCTATTTTTTTTTTGAAGTTATTAATGAGAAATCACGATTTTTTTTTTTTTTTTTTTTTTTTATATAATCATTTATTTATTTATTTAAGTTCGAACTCTCTTCGGGACGTTGAGGTTATGCCCACTATGTGGGCCGCTCAACTGTACCTCAAATTGTTCTTTGTACATTTTCTTTCTAAAATAACATAGAAAAATCTGCAATCGAAATCGATATCTAGCACAATTTTTTTTGCTTTAATCAAAATTGATCCAAATTTAAATGATATATTTCCCCTAAAATCTAGCGAAACCTTAAAAAAATTAAAAGAATTTTCATTTAAAAAATGCTTGATAAGAATGCGTTGCATTCTGACGATGAAGTTACACGCAATCTTTTGTAAAGGCAGTTTTTTAAGAAGAAATTTGTTATCCTAGAGCGATCCTGTTATGAAAGAAATTGGAGAAGCATAAAAAGGTTTTTTTTTCTTTTTTTTCATTTTTTTTCTAAAAGTCGCTGGTGAAAAAGAATTTCCTTCGACGCAGTCGGATGTCAGAAACAGAGAATTATTTAGCATCAGAAAAAGGATTTGGGTCTTTCATGCTCGTAGATGCATATGTAAACATGGAGCTTTTTTATTAGTGCTTTAGCACTTTGAAGAAATAAGGATTACAAGTGTTTGCAAGTATGTTGGTAGATATATTGAAAAATTTTCTGTATTGGTGTCAATGTCCCAGCTAGCTAGCGTTCACTAATTTTTACATAAGTTCGAAGTTTTCAGCTTTCTACAAAAAATAATTTTTTATATATAAAAAAAAACAAAATCAGTTGTAGATTTCTTTTCTGGTAACTTATGAACTCCATTATACTTTTTTCCAGATTGTATTTAAATCCAATCACGAAAAAATCTAATGGAGACTCAAAAAATCTTGCATCATGATTTAAATCTCCGTACTGTCGTGATTTTTTCGGCTGCTGAAAAGTAGGATTTTTTTTTGACATTTGTTCAGTCAAATTGGCTGATTTCTAGTTGGCTGCCCTGATTACCTCCTGGTTGACATTTCTAAGTACCCTATGGAAACACGATAAATATGAAAAATCAGGACTGAAGATGCCCACGCGCTGATTTTTTTATTCGCCAAAATATGGAGTGGGGGAAAAAATCATGATTCTAAAAAGTCTAATGGAGTCGTGGGGTTAAGGTGTGAAATAATACAGGCAGCAGCAAAAAAAAGCCGCACTTGAAAACTAGAAACATTAATTACTCTCAAATTGTGCAAGTATTAGTTGTTTTTTTTAATGATCCGATCAGAGATCCAGATCAATTCTCATATAAATTCGTAACCCAAGTTTTATCGGGATCATGATCTGATTTGGTTTCTGAGTTATTGGAAAATAAAAAATTTCCCTCGGTGCGTGTCTCAGCTTCTGGCTTTACTTTCATAGGTCTGTGGATATTGTATACTATTTCCATAACATTAAAGCTATTATCCGAAAACTGAAAAAATCTAGTGGTGAAAAACAGAAGCTTACTATTCTAGGTGGTAATTGCATATGTTTATGCGATCTTAAACGTTATTGCCACAACATACGGGGTATTAACATAAACACAAATTTTGGTGGTTTAAACCAAGCATCATCAGCTAGTGGCTCGGCTGGCTCATCACACAGATTGGCTTTAACAGCGTAGCCCTATAATCGACCTTTTATTGTGTGCTGTAATGCTTGTGTGTTGCGGTTTCAACCGTGCTTTGGAGTTGGAATCGGTGCTGTATTTTAATGTGTAGTGGTTACAAATTTTGATTGTAAAGGGAGCGACAGTTACTTTGATGACCCCTGGTTTAAACAATTATTTTATCAATTCAATAAAAAATTTTTGTTGAGATTCAACAAAACAAATTTTGTCAATAGGAACGAGGTTTTTGTTATTATTTTTTTGAGTTGCCGTTTTGTTGGGTTTTTTACGAAGATGTCTAAACCAAGTAGCCCTGAATTTAACACAAAAATACGTCAGAGCGAAACACGAAATGATTTATTAGAGAAATTTTATGAAATTTACAAAATATTTGGTTAATTAGGAAATTTTTTCAATAAATTCTATAGTTTTATCGCAGCAATTTTTTTTGGGCCACTCGAATATTTATAATTTTTAATAAATATTTTTACAGATTACATGAAGAAATTATCTTGTGATATGCTCAGCAGGGATATTAGGTACTTTCAAAACGATCATGATATCGTAAATAAAAAGAAGAGGGCACATATGCATGCATTTTCTAACATTTCACATATATCATACGGTCTAGTTAAAAATACAAGCATCATGTGTAAAAGTTCCAACATGTCGGCTGTTTGCGACACTTTTTGTCATTACAACATCCTCCAACATAAATACACAGAATAAAAAAATAAACTTAACATTTTAGATGCTGGCGGATAGCATCATGTACTTAACCCTAACACCCTAGCAACGTTCCTTTAGTATTCACATATGAATAGCGATAGGTGCTGTAAAAGGATATTCGTTGAACACTAGATACACATGTACGCAGGTACTCCACCTATAAGTACCACATGAAGTGCCAGCATAACATCGTTCAATTTTTCAGGTACGAAAAGGTGTTTCGCGTTTTTTTATTTTATTTTTCTTTTCGTGTTTTTACCCCTTGGTACTTTTAGAAATATTAAAGTCTCTATGAGTTACTTCTTCAAAGGGCCATGAGGTAAAAAAAATAGCGTACGAGAAATAACAAATTGCTTAAGTACCGATCCGTAGTGGTGGTGTTTTTTTTTTAAATAAAAAAAAAGAGTATAACCATATCCATTTTCTAAAAGAAAGTTCCGAGTAGAATTTAAAAATTATTTGCAATTATTCAAATATAAGATTAGTGACTTTTTTATTTAGGTTTTCTAATACAATATTTTCTGAAAACTATGTGAAAACTTAACATTTTTTAATAGAGTTGTTTCTCATAAAAGTTCAATGGGAAGTGCACTTGGGAAATACTTGAAGCGATAAAGGCTGCTGTAAAACAAAAGGCGATAAACTTGGTTAGTTCCTTTGTACCAGGGTTACACAATACCATAAAGTCAACAGTAAGAAACAGTAAGAAAGGTGGCAAAGTATGTATAATAATCATAATCGCTTATATGAGAGCATATATGTATGTGCAGGATATTTTTTGTGTTTTGTGAGCATAAAAGACTTGACGTTTCGTACAAAAGCAGTTCACATAAATGTTTACGGTAAATTCTAAAAGAAATCCTTTGAACAAAGTAAATCACGGTAAGACGTTTATAAATGAGAAAGTAAGAAACGGGAACAACTTTGTAGTCTCGTCAGTTATACATATTTGCTGTACTACACACTCGTTTAATTCCTTTTATATTTTATAAAAAGTTTATTGCTTTTAGTCCATCCTTATTTGAGATGTGGAAAAAGAAGGTAAGAAAAATTTCTCTATGTGATCGATTTTTAATCTTTATACTTTCCTTTGCTATAGAGGGAAAGTATTGTATTCATGACGGAAAGTACGACATCCATTTCAGGTAATATTATGAGGACCTCCGTGCATATGTCTGTCGTCGGTCTGTCTGTATGTTTGTCTGCCTGTCTGTCTGTCTGCCTGTCGGTCTGTCTGTCTGTCTTTCAGTCTGACTGACTGACTGTATGTCTGTCTGTCTGTGTGTCTCTCTGTCTGTCTGCCTGTCAGTCCGTTTTACGTATCTTAAATAACTCGAAAACGGTAACTTGAATTTTTTTGTAAATGAGTTTTATGCAAATCGTAGTTTTCTATCAACTTTTAGAAATGTACCGTTAGCTATAACGGAGATACGATATTGGAGATAATTTTTTTTTTGAAAAAACAGTTTTTGAGAATTTCTGGAAAATTTTGCGCTTAAAAAAAATAAAATAATATTTAAAGGATACATAATTTAATATATTTTAACGGTTTTTGCGTATCTCTAATGGTTCTCAACATATTTCAAAACAAAACATAACAAAAGCTATAATTGCCTATCTGGCAATCATTGGAGACCCGTATGGTGATATTCGTATCAAAATTGGAACAGTTGTACCAAAATTCCATTTTGAAGTCAAACTTTCCAATAAGATTTTTTAAAATTTGTTCCAATTGGATTTTGATGTATGGGAGTTTTATGTAGAATTATATCCTAAATAACTTTTGTTCTTGGACTTTTTTGATAAGATGCACCGTTTTTGAGGTATTCGCAAAAAACGATTTCGTTCGTATGGGGGGTACCCCCCCTAATGGTCCATTTTTGCCCATTAACGAACTTAGCCTCGCATTTTACGAAAAACGGATCTGTGCAAAATTTCAAGTCTCTAGCTCAATCCGTGCGCCCGCAATCCGCGCCACAGACGGACAGACGGACAGACAGACAGACAGACGGACAGACAGACAGACGGACAGACAGACGGACGGACATGCAAAATTCAATTTTTTTTATCATTCTAAACAAACTGGTGTAATTCATTTTTGTGTGTGATAACGGGATCTTGGCGTTACAAACGGTAAGGCAAAGTTAATATACCCTTTGGTTTCACCATACGGGTATAAAAAAGTTTCTCGGAAACTATGCGCTTTTGAGAAAATATTCAGATAACCAAATTCAAAGAAAATAAAATTCTTTACATTTTTTTCTTGAACGGTTTTTATGTATCTTTAAGGATTCTTGAGATATTTAAAAAAAATGTTTTTTACATATATTTTCCCGAAACTAAATATTGCAGAGGAAAGTTTCGTGTTGATCACAACGGATTTTTTCTCATGTCCTACACTCAGAAAAATGAAGGCTAACTCGACGACCTACATACGGCGTAATTGGCCTCGGGCAGGCGCGCGTTCGCCTGCATGAGGGAAAGTAAAACTTGTGTTGACCTGTGACCGGAGAAATTCTTAAATAAAGCCACCAGCAGGTGAAGTAGGGCCTTGGGAGCTGCACGAGTTGACCTTAGATAGGCATTTCGAGGATGTAATGTCATGTAATGGAAACCTCTGTAAGCCAGCTAGCGGTCAAAGTTAACCTGACAAAAAGTTGACCTGGACATTTTTCTGAGTGTACATCACAAAACCTGAACAAAATCAATGCCTCATTTTTTAAATTTTACTTCAAAGGATCGGCGCGGTGGAGGTAAGCATAATATTTAAGTATCTTAAAAGAAATCATAACTTTTTAATTTTGCGTTATTCTTAGATGTTTAAATGGATTTGCATTGACATAGCTAAGGTGTTTTTCATCTTCTAGTCATTGATGTCAAGTCAATGTCAAAATGGGTTAAGTCTTCCAGTGGTTTCTTGTTCATTTTACACATCATTCTTTGGGAGATTCAAACTGTACACAACTTTTTGTTACTATTCAAGAAAGGTGATGTTTTGGTAGAATTTTTTGATATCATTTTACAGACTAAAATGGAAGATTTTAATAAAGTGGAAGTGGTTTTTTATTCATTATATAAAATTGGATGTTTGTCTGTTTGTTTGAGATTACAAAACTCAAAAACTACTGGACCGATTTTTACGCGGTTTTTTGCAAAATGATCTGCGTTGCCAGGTGCAGGCTTTTAGCTCTGTTAGATTTCCAAAATTCAAAGCAGAAGGTCCTGTAAGGATAACGAAAATATCCTTTTTTCCATTTTGCCCCGGAAAAATTGGCACTATAGGGTCTTTGAGGTCGCTGATCACGAATCCGGTATTAGATTTTCAAAATTCCAAACGGAAGGTCCTGCAAGGATAACGCAAATATCCTTTTTCCAGTTTTTCCAGGCAAAAATCGGCATTAGGGGTCGCTGATCGCGAATCCGGTGTTCGATTTTTCAAATGCTATACGGTAAGGATAACGAAAATGTCATTTTTCCAATTTTTCTCGCAAAAACAGGCTTTGGGAGGTTTTCAGGGTTGCTTATCACGAATCTGGTGTTGGAATTTCAAAATTCGAAACGGAAGGTCCTGTAAGGATAACATTTTTTCCCAAAAGTTTTAAGTTATTTATGGTTTTTTGGCATTCTAAAGTTTCTACAAAAAACTTTTAGCTGCCAACGAAGGGTCTGCTAGTTTTCTATAAATCTATATGTAATTGAGTCGGTATTCTCATTATTTACATTATAATGTTTATAAAATAAAAATATTTGATTATTTTCGATTACCCAAATAACGTTTTAAGCAGCCGTGTCGTTTTTGTTCACATATTTCGTCACCATGCAAATCGCGGTGATAAGCGATTTTTGTCGCGGTCACATCGCCGTTGTGCGAATGGGATGCGCAACGACACCCATAGTGGGGAACACTTTTCAGTGGTTTGCCACGCCGCAATTATGACACAGGAACGTAATTCTGACGCTGCCAGTTCACAAAAAAGACGATCCTGTGAACAAAATTAGCAGCTTTAAGTTTTATGCGAGTGTCATCTTACGATATTACATCACATAAATCTTCGAGCGGAGTTTTCTTTCCCTTTTTCAATAAATCGAATTTTAATAAAAATATTAAATTTGAATAACTTTTAAAAGATTTTTTTTTAAATAACACATTTGCATTACATTGTAATACAAGAATGTATTAAAACTTAATTCGGTGGCATTTCATTTTAACCAAATCGTGACTCTCTTAAAAATGTTTGGCGACTCCCCAGAGGGTGATAACTAACCGGTTAACCGGGAACTAGGATATGTAAAATGGAGGACAAAATCTGGAACCTCTGCCGAGAAACAACCCTCCCCTCTCTACCACCGTTTGTGATTATCTAGTTAAAAACGGTATTGCCTGGATCAGAAAAACTGCACCGGATGCAAAAATTGACCGTTTTTTTGGTGCAATAAACAGCATACAGGTAGAAATAATTGCGCCGCAGGGAAAAATGTTAAAAAATATACCCTTAAATCAGTGTTGTCACCCTCTTTTTCCCCTAAATGGACCCTCTATTTAAGGGCGTCCGGCGATGTTTTTGTTCTTTTTGAATGCGCCCGGGGCAGCAAAATGCAGCCATAGAAAAGTAGTATTCCGGACACCTTAAAAAAATTCCCCCGGGCGTCTACAAAAGGGGACGATGTCTGGGGCAAAGATGACGGGAAGGCATACGTACCTTAAATGGACCTAACAGAGAAGCTAGAGAAGAGCATCTCTATGCTTTCTCCTTTGTGAGGTCCGAATTTGACGCTATAAACTTCCAAAAGTCGCAAAATGTCAATGTATTAAAATCAATATTTGGATTACGTTTCAAAAAAAAAAAAAAATTAATATATCGCGATATGAAATTTTAATCTTTTTTCGGTGCAGAATTGCATACAATACCAAAAATATTAAAATTTAGCCCAAAAAATTTTACCGTGCAGGTTCAAGTTTTGCACTGGGCGTGATTTTGCTGCTTTTGCACATCCCTGTCGCCTATGCGCAGCAGTGAAGTGTAGTGGGTTAAATAATCTCCAATTTAAAAAATTTTGGAAACAAAAAAGTTTCAGAATGGCGCCAACATTTTATTGAGGATCACATATCTAGTTCCGGAGGTTTTGCGAGGTGCTTAATATTAATAAAATTCTTATAAAAGAGAATAGTAGATTCAATTCTGATTTCTTCAACGTATTGCTGTCTGTATTCATAACATCACCGATCGTAATAATAAAATCTGATACCCAGCTCTACGTGACGATAATCAGATTCAACTTTTTATCGATCAGGCCATGCAAAAACGCATTTGTCCTTAATAAATTTGCAATGAGCTCAAACGCCATTACGTTTATTAAAAATTCACAACACCTTCGGACCTGTCAATAATAATTTTCAAACGATGATTGAATGCCAAATTGATCATGTACAACCGACAATTATTATTAACATCAATCAGATGCATGTAAAACAAAATCGCGATCGTGGATCTTTCAGGCGAACGCATATAAAATTTTCCAGAGCCAGTGAAATGGAGGAGGATTTTTTGGGCGGGGTTCGTAATGTAATTATTATGATTTTTCTGTCCACAGGCAATAAAAAAGTTGAAAAGAAAAACTCTTTAATCTTGAATTCCAGGTGCTGGACCAGAAACATAGGTGCAGTCTCAAAACTTGACGCACCATCTGTGATGTGCAAACTTCGATCAACATCTAAATATGGAATTTGACGGGGAGGCGTTTAATGAAATCAACATGGGTGCAATACAGACTATACAAATTTCAAATCAGTTTTGGCCCTGCATTTCTACATTCTAGCCCTAATAAACATCATTTGTTGACATGATCGTTTTCATTACGGAGCAATTTTTATGCGTATGCAGTGTTTTATTATGTTTTCCTTGGAAGATGTGTGGAATCGACTGCACATGGCCTCCATAAAATCCTCTTCCCTTTTCTCGTATTCAACTTTTTCAAATCGAAGTTGATTTACATATGGTCTCTATGTCTAATGGTTAAGAATTGAGATCTAGCTAATTTCAGAGTCGATTTATTCTAGAGAAAAAAAAGATCTTCGTTCTGCTGCAAGATCTTCGAGACTGAAAGATATTTCTAATTTGACGGGGTTGGAGGATCGGCTAGACGGGGTTTGAGGATCGGCAGCATGTGAAATTGAATTTTATTCAATTTCAGTGACTTAAGACAGACTGAAATTGTCGACAAGATCATCATATATATGAATTGCTAGCCATATTTACTGCCATTACGATTGCGATCGTGATCACTGCGTTATAAGGCACGATTTCCATGAGGCACTCTAATGGGTTCCGGTGTCAATGATCATTTAACATGACAGCTTAACAACTCCATAGGCCTAAGCCGAAAGTGTTAACAGATTTACGGGTATACAAATAAATAATTTTCCCATTTAATGATCTTTGGTGAGGAAATCATTTCCGGTAAATTTAGTACGAAGGCCAAATATATAATCCTATTACTGTGGTAGGAAAACACCCTCCCTCAGATTTGTCGAAGGACTAATTTTGTTTATGCACGAAATACGTGGACATCATGCTGTGAAGATTTTTTTTTAAAGAAAGTTTTCAAAGAATTTTTTTCTTTAACTTCATTTAGAAATCCCTCCCAAGATAAGATATTTTCGTACCATTGCACCATTTCGGTCAATTTTGTTGAATAAACATATTTTCTTTGCACATTGGTTACTTGGCCTTGATGTAAATAGTTAAAGTGACTGGTGATCCTGCTGTGATATTAATTATTGTTTGTGAAACACCACAGAAACTTCAAAAGAAATTCAGTTAAACGCGCAAATTTTACTGCTGGCCGGGTAGTAAAAACAATTTAATGGTAAGTAAAACTATTTGTTTAGCAGAGATTTATTTTTGGTATAGCTAATAAATTTTTCGCCAATTCAAAATGACCTACAGACGGTGGAATTTAAATATATTTTAAAAGAAAAAATCGTACATTTTTGGTACACTGGATTGGAATTTGAAAAATAAAAATAGAAAAAGTAAAAAGTCTTTCAAACTTCTAAGGAAATTTTACAATAAAAGCGTAGTCCTTCTGTAAATCTCCCACCCCCCAAAAAATGTTATTTTAAAGAAACTTTCATCTTCACTTTGTTACACAATAAAGATAGAGTAAAAATCTCGAAAAAATACTTGTTTTATGGCAACTCACGGTGCATTTTTTGGGTAAAATTTCAGCTCAATCGGTTTAGCTGTTTTTTAGTTAGTGATGTTTAACTCGGTTTCTGAATTATTGGTTTTTAATTGTAGCTTAATTTATTAATAAGAATTGAGCTAGGGTCTTGACATTTTGTACAGTTACTTTTCTCGTAAATGGCTAGGCTAAGTTCTTGGACGGGCAAAATTGGATCATTCCTTCCTCGCTTGCCACTACAAATGAAAAATTTTTTTTTTTGAAATTTTTTTCGAAAACGGTGAGTTGTATTGAAAAATTTATAATGATGAAATGTGTTTAGAATAGGATTTTACATAACTCATCCATAGATCAAAATCCAATCGAACCACTGCTTCCCCCATACAAATGGAACACTTTTTTCCTATTTTCTCGAAAATGGTGAGTCGTACTGAAAAATTTATAAAGATGAAATGTGTGTAGAATATGATTTTACATAACTTATCTATACGTCAAAATCCAGTGGGATTACTCCGTCCTCTCTCATATAAAGTGAATACTTTTTTTCTTTTTTCGCGAAAACGGTGAGTCGTATTGAAGAATTTATAAAGGCAAAACCTGTTTAGAATATGTTTTTATATAACCGTTCCATACATCGAAATCCATTCGGACCACGGACCGCCTGTACAAATGGATTTTTTTAAGTAAACATTTTGTCTGTCATCATATAGAGTATTTGATGATTGGCCCCTGGCCATTGCAGATTTTTTTATGTTTTTAAAATTGTTTTAAGGGTAGCAGGGGAAGTTAAAAAAATATCAGTTGTGATCAACACAACACTTTCCTCTGCAATATTTAAAAAAATATGTAAAACATAACAAAAGCTAATCAATTTGGCAATTATTGAAAACCTGTATGGTGATATGGCATTGTTCGAAGTTTAAGTGAAAAATTCCACTTTGAAGTCAAACTTTCCAATAAGATTTTTTAAAATTTATTCCAATCGGATTTTGATGTATGGAAGTTTTATGTAGAATCATATCCTAAATAACTTTTGTTCTTGCACTTTTTGATAAGATGCACCGTTTTTGAGGTATTCGCAAAAAACGTTTTCGTTCGTATGGGGGGTACCCCCCCTAATGGTTGCCCGTTAACGAACTTAGCCTCGCATTTTACGAAAAACGGATCCACGCAAAATTTCAAGTCTCTAGCTCAATCCGTGCGCCCGCAATCCGCGCCACAGACGGACGGACAGACGGACAGACGGACAGACGGACAGACGGACAGACGGACAGACGGACAGACGGACAGACGGACAGACGGACAGACGGAGAGACGGACAGACGGACAGACAGACAGACGGACAGACGGACGGACATGCAAAAATCAATTATTTTTATCATTCTAAACACACTGGTGTAATTCATTTTTTTGTGTGATGACGGGATCTTGGCGATACTAACGGTGAGGCTATTCTAATATACCCTTTGGTTTCATCATACGGGTATAAAAATAATATTTTTTTAATGTCTTGAGAACTGTTAAAGATACAGAACAACCATTAAAAATGTAGCAAATTTTATATCCTTTAAATTGTGTTATAATCATTTTTTCATAAAAGTGCATACTTTACGAGAAGTTTTCAAAAAACGGAACTTTTTTTTAAAAAAAAATGTATGGAAGATATCCGTTGTAGATAGCTAACGGTACTTTTCCAAAAGTTGATAGAAAACTTTTTTTTGTAAAACTTATTTAGAAAAAATGTCAAGTTCCCAGGCCTATTCTCGGGTTATTCGTGATACATAGAACGGACAGATCGATAGACTGACAGATGCATGGACATCCCCATAATTTAGCCTGAAAAGGATCTCGTACTGATCAGAAAATTTCTATTTGCCTCCGTTATCGAGTTGGTCTTCGTCATAAATACAATACTTTCCCTTATAGCGGAAGAAAGTAATAAATTGCAAGGTTAAAAGAAATTCGCCGAAAGAAAAATCTTTTAAAGAAATTCGCCGCAAGAAAAAAAAAATTCTGTCGAAATTGGTAATTTTTTTGGTGAAAAATATTGGATAAAAATATTCATCGTTTGTTTTGAGTAAAATGGCTGCTTTTTTAAGTAATATACCTACCTACTTACTTTTTTAAGGAGAAAAACTATGTCGGTTATCTCATAAGTTTATCTTTAGATCAAGCTGAAAATGTCAAAACTGTGTGTACTAACTTTTCTTATTACACACAGTTTTGTACATATAATTTGTTTTCTTTTTCCAGATATTTTCTCCTTCAATAATTCAGTATCAAAAAACATTTTCAAATTTGATATTATATTACAAAAAAAATATTCCCAAACGATAATTTGTATGTTTAGCACTTTAATAAAATCGATAGACGCCTGCATATTATCCCATGCATGCAGAACGGAAGTTTTTGTCTAGGAGGAGACCGATAGACGATAGATACTTCCTCCCCATTCAATATCATATTCATATACACACAGGACTATACCAACGATATGGAATCTATCCGCTTTTGGCTAAATGTATCAAATATCCGTCATAAGTGTGAAATGAGTGTATGCGCCTTTTGGGTCCTTTCTCGTCATTCAAAATTTTCATGCTGTTCGAATATTTAGTACGCGACAATGAAGTATGCATAGCAGGATATTTAAACAGTTTCATAAATTTATATGTATACACGACTAGACCGATAGATATAGACGATTATTATTATTATTATTGAGATGCAAGTCATTTTAGAAATGATTAAAGCCGAGCCAACCCTCAATAAACATACATTAATGTAGATTAATATTTTGTTAAATATCATAACAATTTTATGTTATTTTATGACTCCATTCAGAGTTCCATGCGGGCATATTACAAATTCTATACTATTATACAAAACATACCGAAATTTACGTATACTATAGAAGGTAAAGTTGTATATTTTTTTTATAGAATGACTTAGAGTGAATAAATGTAGATATGTGAATAAAGCATACGTTTATGTATCGTCTGTGCCTAGCACTTAACTTGTCATAAATTATGAACATGACAAATTTTTATGAACGACATCGAATTTCTTTCATTTTTATTTTATTTCATTTTTACTTTCGGAGTGGTTTATCCACCCCTGCATGATGGTGGATGGTGGATTTTTTTTCTTTCTATCTCATTCGTAATATCAGGGATGATTATACGCCGTTTTAAGGGTGTGTGTTTATATTTTGTATGCCACATAATGTTTTGGTCACCCCAGAGGTTAAATTTACTTTCATTTGGAATTTTTGGTTTCATTCATTCTTTTCACCATACGTCAAAATATGCCATGTCACACTACTTTACTGCCGCGTTCTATAGTTCAAGGAATATTATTATCACAGCATGATTTACAACGCACGGGGTTAAAGTTTTTTATTAGACATTTTGGTACCACAGGATTTTCGAGAAATGTCTTATCCATGGGTGTTTCTCGTTAATTATTTTTATGGTAATTGTAATAATTAAGATTTTTTAAGATACAGGTGGTTATTATACTGCGATTCGTTTAGATATTTATGTTATTTATCGCTTTTTTATGGGCAGTCTAAAAGAGTCAATGTGGAAAGAACATAAATCATAAGTGTTTAGTGGTACGTGCCATTTTTAATGGTAATTTTTCACATTGATAGAACGATAAGAATATTTTTGCGTAATTGAGGGTTAGTAAAAGGGTTTTCGGGTTTTAAAAACTTTCCAAAAGCCTGAATTTTGGTGGAATTTTTATTTTCCTCTGCGATAGTGGGAAAGTACTGTATTCATGATGGGATCGACTTGAGAACGGGGCGGATAAAAACTTTCTAATCAATACGAAATCTGTTTGCAGGCAGATTTATGAGGACATTCGTGCATCTGTCTGTCGGTCTGTTTGTCTGCCGGTCTGTCTGTTTGTTTGTCTGTCTGCCGATCTGTCTGTTTGTTTGTCTGTCTGTCTGACTGTCTAACTGTCTGGCTGTCTGACTGTCTGGCTGTCTGTCTGCCTGACTGTCTGTCTGTCTGTCTGTCTGTCTGACTGTCTGTCTGTCTGACTGTCTGACTGTCTGTCTGTCTGTCTGTCTGACTGTCTGACTGTCTGACTGTCTGACTGTCTGACTGTCTGACTGTCTGACTGTCTGACTGTCTGACTGTCTGTTTACGTATTTTTAAATTATTCGAAAACGAATTGAGTTAGCGATTTCAAATTTGTCCAAGCAAGTTTTACGAAAATCTTAGTTTTCTGTCAACTTTTGAAGAAGTAACGTTAGCTATAACGGGAACTTAACATGCATTTTTTTTGAAAAAAAAAAAAAAAAAAAAACGTTTGGAAATTTTCTTGAAAATTATGCGCTTTAGGAAAAAATGAACACAACAAATTTTAAAGGATATGAAATTTTCTAAATTTTTTGCTGTGATATATTTTACCAACAGTTTTCAAGATATTTAAAGAAAACTAAGTTTTATGGAAATTTCTCGGAAATTGCTGTTGAAAAAAAAATCATGAAACCAAATTCAAAGACAATAAAATTTCCTTGAAATTTTGTACAATTGCGTTTCTCGTAAATGGCTAGGTTAAGATCTTAAACGGGCAAAATTAAACCTTCTATCTCCCCTCCCACACAAACGAAACAGTTTTCGCAATTTTCTCAAAAACGGTGAGTCATATTGAAAAATTTATAAAGGTAAAATATGTTTAGAATATAATTTTACATAATCCATCCAGACATCAAAATCCAATCGGACAACTGCTTCACTCAGAAAAATGGAGGCTAACTCGACGACCTACATACGGCGTAATTGGCATCGGGCAGGCGCGCGTTCGCCTGCATGAGGGAAAGTAAAACTGTGTTGACCTGTGGTCGGAGAAATTCTGAAATTAAGCCACCAGCAGGTGAAGTAGGGCATTGAGAGCTGCACGAGTTGACCTTAGATAGGCATTTTGAGGATGTAATGTCATGTAATGGAAACCTCTGTAAGCCAGCTAGCGGTCAGATTTAACCTGACAAAAAGTCGACCTGGACATTTTTCTGAATGTTCTCCCATACAAATGAAATAATTTTTTCTGTTTTCTCGAAAACTGTGCATCGTGTCGAAAAATTCATAAAGATAAAATGTGTTTAGAATATGATTTTACATAGCTTATCTATACATCAAAATCCAGTTGGATCACTTCTTCGCGCTTCCCCATATAAATTGAATACTTTTTTTTTATTTTCTCGAAAACGTATTGAACAAATTTATAAAGATGAAATGTGTTTAGATTTTACGTAACCGTTCGATACATTAAAATCCAATCGGACCACTGCTTTCCACCACAATGGATTTTTTAAATAAATAATATAGAGCAGGCATCCTCAGCTAGTGGCTCGGCTGGTTCATCACACAGATTGGCTTTAACAGCGTAGTCACTATAATCGACCTTTTATTGTGTGCTGTAATGCTTGTGTGTGCGGCTTCGGATCGCAGGAATAAAACGAATCGTGCTTTGAGTTTGAATCGGTGCATTATTAGCATGACGCATTTCATTTTAAATCAGTTCGTGTCAAGCCATTGCCGTGGAAAGTTGTGTTTCATTGAACTGTATTTTCATTTGTAGTGGTTATAAATTTTGATTGTAGAGGGAGCGACAGTTACTTTGATGACCCCTGATATAGACGATTTGACGATTGGCCCCTGGCAATTGTAGCTTTTCTTATGTTTTGGTACATTTTTACTTCACGGTATTTGGTATTTCAAAGTGTATTTTATTCTTATTCTTCAGTAACATAGGGTAAAAAATCTGAAATCGAAGAGGGGAGGAACGTTGTTGAAAATGGCAAGTAATTTCGCAAAATTTTTATTCCTGCCTCCGTTGTGTCCAATTATAAATAGATTGTGAAATTATTCAAAGATGAACTGCAACATTTGTAAGGTTTACAATCCATTAAATGCAAAGGCCGGACTAGCAGTCCAGCTGTCCATAAATAAAATACATCAGATCTTTAGGGGGAGTGTATCTACGGTGATATTCCATAGAAAAAATCGGGGGGAAAAAAAACAAAACGATGGAAAGGGGAGTCCAAAAAGTCTTAAAACTAGCGTGATGTATTTGATGGACAGCACCTAAACAGTAGCCACTCAAAATCTATCAACCCAGTAACCATTTCTTATCTCTTGAGCATTCAATCCCTTTTTGAAATTATAAATTTATTGCTTTGATACAAAAAAATTACTCGTCGAAATTGAAACTCGAAATTCAAAAGCTCATATTACCTCAGAAAACACAAAAGCAATTTTCGGGCAGGTAAAATCGGACTAACATAAAATATAAGACCATAAAATTTCACAGCTTTTACCGAAAAATAAATATAAATCATGGTCCTCTTCGAAATTTTACTTCAAAAATCATAAAACTTCAAAGATATCTGAAATACCAAAAAAAGGTATCACATTTCCAGCGTTTAATATTTAAATATAAATCTTCTTACAACAAAAGCATTCATCCTATTATTGTTACTCATATGACCATGATTTGATGATGACGACGATGTGGTTTTTTTTACTCATCTTTTCTTTTCATTATTTGGATAAAATGTTTATACATTTTTATGCCTTTTTGTGAATGCAGACGAACGAGTTGTTCGCGCAATGTGCGGATTTCTTATGCAAATTTTCGATTCAATGGGAAACTGATGGAAGTTCGATGCTACGTTAGAGACTAAACTGAAGTTCTTAAGAGGATAGGGTTGACAAAATCAAATTCTGATATGGAGGTATGCTAAAAAACAGGCCCTAAGATACAATGAATGAACTTCGTTTTTTATGCTTATAGAAGTCAATAGGATATTTTAGAGATAGAATTTTCGCTTAGATAATTATTTTATAAGAAGCAGGAAACCAAAAACTAACATTTTATGCTGTGTGCGCTGGCTAAGATTGCAGGATTGAAAAGTGTTGGACTGGAAGATATTAAATTCTAAATCACTACAAAGTATCGAATGACACATTAACATGCCACTTATTAGGGGGATTTTAAATGGCTCTGGTGTTGTTAGAATTTTCATATTCTTGGGGTTCTCTTTTGATACTTTATATCGCAAAACATCCAGTTATATAGCATATGTGCAACGTTTTATGCACACATAGTGTTTCAGAACAACTCGTTTTCAACTATCCACACTAACCAAGTGGAATAAATTTCAGCAGACTATTGGCTGTGAAAAGGATTTTCTGATGCAAATTCGTATTCAGTCTTGATTCCCAGCTGAGGGACTTCAAATCGATTCGAATTAACATTTTATAGTTGAGGATTTCTTTTGCAAGAAAAAGAATTTGTTTTATTTACAGGAATAATCAACATTTTATATTCAAGGTTTGGCTTGCAATTGTCGCAAACATTCGCAAATAATTTCGAAATGTTGATGACGTTTATTGGAAATTGCGGATGCTCGATTCATATTCAAATTAATAATATTTAAATTATGTACGCCTTTATGGCTATGATTTGTTGGCAATTGAATTGTGTAAATTAATTAGTTAATAGACTTGAAGATGAATATTATCATCGCGCAATAATGATGTTGTTTACTCACCATGCGTCTGCTCATCATTGAAGTAGATCTCATTAAGACGTTTACATTAATTTCGTAATGGTACTCGTCCAACTTTGTTTAATTAATGTCGAATGCTTTGGCAATCTGTAACAAAAAAGAAATTATAAATATTAGAATGGCACACAAAAAGTAATTTGTGTAGGAATATTTTTTTACAAAATCAAAATATAAATAAATATCTTTTTTTCACTTTTGCCTAGAAGCTATCCACAAAACACGTTACATTTTTAGGGGTGGGAGAGCGAGGGGAAGGTTTGCGATGTTGTGACGGGGGTGCTAAACTCCATACAACAAAAAGTGAAAAAAATTGTTTGTCGGGAGAAGGGAATGGAGCTCCGAAAACCCTAAAATTAGCGTTTTTATGGTACTTTCTAAGGAAAAATAAATATTTGCTGTCAATATAATCATCACTAAGCCGACTTTTTATTTTAAGACCCCTACAAAGGATTGTTTTTTTTTGTTTGGAATTAAAAGGAAAGGTTTTTTTTCACAATCTATCGAAGAAAAAGCAACGCATACGATGCAAATCATGAAACAAAAAGTGCTCCAGGAACAAACAATTACAAAAATATGTGCCGCAGATGAAAAAACCTGAGTTGCATGTGCGTAATTATTTATAACATTTGTGTAAATAGAAAACAACAAAAAAAAAACCTATGGCCTTTAAATTGATGAATTTTTATTTTCACTAATTATTAAAAAATGAGCATACTAATATATGAGGCTATCAGAGCAAGAGTGGCCCAACCCACATGTCGAAATTGTGATTTTTTTTGTGTTTGAATCACTATTGCGAGTGAGTTTCTAGATAAAAATGTTTGGATGCACAAAAGAACATTTCAACATTGAGTAATAAAAGTCCATAAAAATTTTTTTTTCCAAAAATTTACAGTTAATAATAGTACAAAAGTGGAAAAGTTTCAAAAACTCGATTATGTGGCTTGGGCCACTTTTGCTCTCAACGCCTCATATGAAGTATAGTAATCCCTCCAACTGCGCGGTAGATACGTTCCACAAAACGAGCGCGCAAACCGAAACCGCGCTCTGTGAACCCTACTTTGTATGAAATTTTAGGGTTAGGAACATGTCTTTTTAAACGAAAATAATAAAAAAAACGTGCAGCTGCGAAATTTTTACCGCAGTTGCGAAACCGCGCAGTTAGAAACCGCGCAGTTGGAGGGATTATTGTAATTAAATCATCTGGAGTTGTTACTTAATTTGATTGTTTCCTATATTAAATTTTTCGGATTGGACCGTTAGATATCGAGATAAAGTGCTGATTTCACTTAAAGGTACGTTTTCGTTGGGCGCTGTTGACGACGGCGGGTGTCGACGGCAGCTGTTGGACGGCGCCGTTAACTGTTTTGGTTGCAGCCGTTGAACAGTTGTTTAAAGTCAAATCTAAGTGTGGAAGTAAATTTAAAATAAAAATGGATTTGGTGAAAATTCTTTTAACTGAAGCGAAGGAAGAAGAAGAATTTCTTAGATTAATACTATTAAATAAAAGGCAGCCTATAAACAGTATTTTTGAATCTCGCGAAGAAGAAGGATGCTTTAATCTGCTAATAAATGGCCATTTAAACAATTCTGATGAAAAAGTTACTATTCTTTTGCAGAAATAAAGAATATATTCACTCACAATATACGAATTATCTTAAATGTGGAAATTTCACTTGTGAAAAAATCGAATGGACAGCTTCGATAACGCCGCTAGACTGGTTCAAAAGCAGTCGAACGGCAAAGCTATCTGTCAACAGCAGCCGACGAGCTGTCGGACAGCGTGAACGAAACCGCCAACATGGTTCTGCCACAAGAGCAGTCATTTTCAACGGCGGCTGTCAACAGCTAGCTGTCAGCGGCCGCCGTCGGTAGCTGCCAACGAAACCGTACCTTAACTTGCAATTCAACAAACCTCAGTCAAAAATAAGTCTGCCCAAGCCTTGAAACAATTGACTGAATAAAAATATTCTCGTTCAGTATTTTTTTCTTACTTACATAACAAAACTCAGAGATTGCCTTTGACTTTTTGTCTACGACAGTTTACATTTTTTACGATTGTTTACTTTTGTTAACGTAAACAATTGTTGTTTACAAACTGTTTACAAACTGTTTACGCAAAAATGAAAAGATTTATTGTTTACGCGTAAATGCACAACACTGATTCACAGGGCGATTATTAAATTTTCACTGTTCCACATGAAAAAAGATGACATCCACTTATGGCATTGATTCTGTGGAACATTATGGCAAAACTAGCTGTGCTAGAATCAGCAATCGGAAGCCGACTATTAATTCTTAAATGGCGATAGACTCCAATGATGGCAAAAGCGGAAATAGTAAAGTTTAGTTATAATAAAACATTTATCAGAAGTCATATATCAGCCAAACTGACCTTCATATCTGTCCATCGTATCATTTACTGGCGATAAAAATTGCCTTTTCCTACAAGTCATTTTCCCTTTCAAGGCCATTCACTTAATTTTATATCCCAACCCGAAGATCTATAAAGCGCCATTAATACTCCTCCATGAGGCTATTAAACGACATCGTTTATCAAATCCCAGAGAACAAACATTGCTTTGTACAGTAGAAAACCTATATGGCTATCGAAACCCTGAGTTGGAGGGAATGGGGAGGGACTTTGAAATCTAGGACTCTCTGTGTAACGCTATCTATTCCCAAATTGCCAGGAAAAATCGGAGACTATCCCTACGTTTTGTTGTTTGATGCCATGCCCAGAAAGAAATATCACCAAATATACACATTTTTATGAGTGTCAGCAAAATGTTGGCATTTTTTGCAGGCTATAAGGGATCCTTGTTCGATTCAATCGGGTATACCACCAAAGTTTTGGTGCTTTGTCCCTTTCTTTCTGTCTCTACACATCTTATCGGAATATACAGAAATACTTCCTACAACAGCCACGAATAGACGTAATCCAGAAATTCTGCAAAATAACCGGATGAGTTTGGGGAATGAAAGCATAATAGCAGAACCCTTGGCGGCCATATGCGTTCGAATGGACTTTTGGTGCTCGACTATTGCCTCTATATATCATTTGATTCTGTGGAACATAACTGCCAAGCGTATAACTATCGTGTTTATTTTAGGGAAGATATTCAAAGTCTATCACAATTTCGACTAACGAAAATATTACCACCATTCAAACTATACTTTCGTTTCGTTGACGTCGCCAGAAAATAGCGCGCTTTCATGGTACACAAAACACCAACATATCCTAACGAGTACCGAAAAACATAACTACGGAAAAAAATGTCCAGGTCGTCAGGGTTTGGTGTGCTGTTGTTGTTAGAGAAAAAGAGTCCCTGTGGAGTTGAATATATCCAAAAATCATGTTTCTTGCCTGAGCACCATTTTTCAATGTTCCCGAAGGAGAGCCGTTGCGGTAAATAATTTTTCGGGTTTTTGTTGTTTCACTCGAGCAAGTCTGGAGTCTGAAGGTTGATTTAAATTTCCTTGCTGCAGGTATACATATTTTGGACATTTGCTTACACACACGGCGGGAGTGCATCAGAAATATAAACATTCATTGTTCGTTTTTTCCCGATTGATTTGTGGTCCCCGGAATTTTGTTGTAAAAAAATAACAAGGTGCTGTAACACACATCTTCGGGCGGGTACTAATCTTGACTTACTCACTCCAGACTTATTTTTTTGTGGATTTAAGTACATACAAGTTTGTCCAATGACTTGCCTTTTGAGTTAACATAATCCTATGTGCAGGTAACAAGCTTGAAAGTCACAAGTCGACATTTTTTTCGACAGCAAGTGAATATTTTTTTTATCAAAAAATAATTTAAATATTCTCGTTCTTCACATTTTATGATCATTGCTTGTTCGTTTAAGCAAAACATTTACAGAAAGCAAATCTTCAAATCTAACTTTGAAGACATTTTTAATTAACGACATCAATCAATTGATAAAATCGGTAGAAATCAGATTAAGAATTTCAGATAATATTTGTTAAAGAAGAATTGTTTAATTGACCACAATTTCTTTCTTTTTTTTATTGTTTGGAGCGATATTTTTGTTCTTTAATTTTTTACAGGTGGTTTTGGGCGATAGTACGGTGTCAGAATGTTTTTTAATCTAAATTGTTTTTTTCGTATTTTACAGACTCAAAATAAAAATTTTGTTTTAGAAAATTGTTTGCTCTAAAATTTTATAACACGTAAAATTTTCCATCGGCCCCTCTCTCTTCGTCCACTATTTCGTTATTTTGTAATGCGTTACTAGTTTTTGTACGGACTTCCTCTTAAATGTGTGACGATTTTTTTATGGACAGACCTATACTCACTTCTACATTTTTAAACTCGAATGCTACTCAACCGATTACCTTGAAATTTCGTCTCATCCTGAGCTGTGCTTCGGTATTAAAAGGTCTTCCCCTAAACTCTGGCCGAAACTATAAAAAAACCTTCTAAGGGAAGTTTTGAAAATGGAATATAAATAATTCATTGCAAATCATGTGTTCTCCTTGCTAAGCTTAGAATTTTTTACTCTATCTTCGTAACTGGAATTACACATTAGTCTTACGCAAAGCTTATAATTCGAAAATTACTAAACCAATTTGGACCAAACTTTAGAGCACTTTTTAGTTTCAAGAAGCGGGTTTTCAGGCTATATCGTGAACATTTTTCATCCTTTTTTTTACTCTATAGGATATATCATATAGGAGTATATTAGATTTGTTATACACTTTGTAACGCATCGAACCAACCCTCGGACACAAAAACGAACTACACGAGGGTGTTAGGGATGGCAAAAGATTTTCATTTCTGCATGTCCGTTCTTCTGTCTGTCTGTCTGACTGTCTGTCTGACTGTCTGTCTGACTGTCTGTCTGACTGTCTGTCTGACTGTCTGTCTGACTGTCTGTCTGACTGTCTGTCTGACTGTCTGTCTGACTGTCTGTCTGACTGTCTGTCTGACTGTCTGTCTGACTGTCTGTCTGACTGTCTGTCTGACTGTCTGTCTGACTGTCTGTCTGACTGTCTGTCTGACTGTCTGTCTGACTGTCTGTCTGACTGTCTGTCTGACTGTCTGTCTGACTGTCTGTCTGACTGTCTGTCTGACTGTCTGTCTGACTGTCTGTCTGACTGTCTGTCTGACTGTCTGTCTGACTGTCTGTCTGACTGTCTGTCTGACTGTCTGTCTGACTGTCTGTCTGACTGTCTGTCTGACTGTCTGTCTGACTGTCTGTCTGACTGTCTGTCTGACTGTCTGTCTGACTGTCTGTCTGACTGTCTGTCTGACTGTCTGTCTGACTGTCTGTCTGACTGTCTGTCTGACTGTCTGTCTGACTGTCTGTCTGACTGTCTGTCTGACTGTCTGTCTGACTGTCTGTCTGACTGTCTGTCTGACTGTCTGTCTGACTGTCTGTCTGGCAGACCCTACCTGTCCCACTGTCCGTCTGTATGTCTATCTCTCTGTCTGTGAACACCATAACTTGCGAAAGATTGAGTTAAAGGCTTAAAATTTTGTATAGTTCCGTTTCTCGGAAATGGCTAAGCTAAGTGATTGAACGAGAAGATCGAACCCTTCCTTCTCCCTTTTCTCATTCAAACGAAATAGTTTTTTTTTGCAATTTTCTCGAAAACGGTGAGTCATATTGAAAAATTTATTAAGGTTAAATCTGTTTAGAATATGATTTTACATAACTTATCTATAAATAACAATTCAGTTTTCTTATCCCAAATAGCATCGAAAAGTACGGGAACATGAGATTTGTTCTTTGCGGCTTTAAAATGCAGCAATTTACGCAATCGGGGCTAAAAATTTATACCTATAATTCACATCCGCGTAAAAGAAGCGAAAGAAGTGACGAGCGTGTCGCACCGATTAATAATGCGTCTGCAAAGCCACAATTGCTTTAGTGGGGAAATTGGTGACCCACGATTCATCTTTGGGGCAACATTCGCTTCATGAAAATTCCTGCAGCGATAGAGCAGCATTTGATGGTTTTCGGGTCGAAATAGTCTGCCACTAAAGTTTCATTAAAGCTCCCCGTCTGAGAAACACCAAAAAAAATTGATGCCTTCAGCCGCCATATTTCTCACTGACATTTGATGGAAACGATTTCGTTTCGAGAATTAAATTTCTTATTTCAGGCGAATGACTGAAGGATATTGCATAAAAAGTGGATAGCAGACATTTTTGAAACAGCATAATTTTATTGGCATCAAAATTTCATTGCAAAAGAAAAAATAAATTTGGCCGATAAAATAAAATTAAAGAAATTTTTCATTAAAAACAAAATAATTTGATGGCCCATTAAAATCTGTTTAAATTTCAGATCCAATATTGTCGAAAAATTTTAATGGCAATTAAAATCACGACATGCAATCGGAGGAAAAGTCCATTATAAAATAATACTCCACAAAAGTTTCCATTAATTTGTCGCCATTAGATTTTTCTCGTTCGTCTTCTGCTTACGTTTTTATTTGTTTATCTCTGTTTACTAACAAGCATTCGAGGGAGAAAGAAAACCCGCTCGATGATTTGTGTAACTGTGTGATATAATGCCGTCAGATGACGCTCGCGCATGAGGCAACTAATTACGTCCCTGTCGTTATAATTGCGGCGCCGCAAACCGCTGAAAAGTGTTCCCCACTATGGGTCTCGTTGCGCGTCTCGTTGGCACAACTAACTACGTATTTGCGACATAAATTGCTTATCGCCGCGATTTGCATGGTGACGAAATATGGGGATAAACACCATAATTGCTGCTTAAAATGCTATTTGGGATGTTTTATGCCTTTTTATCGGGTTTCTGCTATCTTCTGTAGAGTTCAAAAATTGTTTATTCAATCTTCACAATTAGACAAGTTAATGAAACCCCCTTTTTACCATGAATAATCTTCCTTGCTACCTACTGAACCTCTGAAATTATTTTGATTCAAGTTTAGAGCGATATCATAGCACGAGACTGACCGAGGGGTAAAAAAGTCTTATGGCCGTATCACACCGACGATTGCGATCATGATTGCGATTGACGGTCGACCAATTGACGTTTTCCTATCAACGACTCGATTCCCGATTGTGATTGCTTGTACTCCATATCCTAAGTCCAAAATTTCATTTTCGGTGGTATTTTTTATGTTACCTTTTCAAACAAACTTTTAACTGAATCTATTTAATAAAACCTCAACAAACATCACCTTCAAAGCGCAGAAATTGGCCGCAGACATTGGAAATTAGCCGCCTCAATTGTAATCGCTATTGTTTACTGCTTTGATCTCATTGGTCGAGACGGTTAATGGCAGTCGCAATCGTAATGGCAATCGCCATTACGATGATTCTTGAAGCAATCAGCTTCACCCACAGTTGCTAAAAATTTTGAAATCTTGTTTTAAAGGGTGTTTTTTTAGACGTGTGGTTTTCAACCTGGCACTACTTTTTTCGGAGTTGGTCTTTTTGACAGATGTCTCTTGATTTATGCCATCAAGCGCGTCGCACGTTCGGTGAATGGGCCCAAAACGAGATGGCCACCGATCAATAAGGTACGTCAATAAGCAAAATTGTCGCATTTGGAGGGATGGTAATCCACAAGCCATTCTTCAGACGTCGTTACATCCTCAAAAAGTCACTGTTTGGTGTGCTCTATGGGCAGGGAATCATTGGTCCATATTTCTTCAAAAATGAAGCCGGCCATAATTTTACAGTCAATGGGGAACGCTATAGAGTCATGATTAATGACTTTTTCGTGCCTGAATTGGATGATGTTGATGTGGACGACCTTTGGTTCCAACAAGACGGCGCTACATGCCATACAGCCAACGAAACAATTTATTTATTGAAGGAAACTTTTGGTGAGCGCATTATCTCGCGTCGTGGGCCTGTGGCGTAGCCTCCAAGATCGTGCAATTTAACACCGCTGGACATGATATAAAAATTGTGGGACAAACATTAGTTTCAAACTATAAAATATCTAGGAAAAATTGATTAAAGCGGCACGTTTTATAGCACAAAATTTTTAACATTTAAATAGAAATTCCAATTCTTTTCCATTGGTTTTGGTTAAAACCATTAAAGTACATCGGATATTGTTCTTTAAAACTCATCAAGATATAAAATATCAGCATATATATTACATTCCCTGCCGGCTATAAAATAAACTCCATGAAAATTTTATTGAAACGAAAGTTGATGTATTGTCCTTGCAGACTTTGCATTATAAGATAACATCCACTTAAGTGCACTCTGGTCAAACAAATGGTCAGTAATCGCAGCTCATTTATTTACCCAGAAGTAGAATTCATTTATTTTGCTTGATTTCCCTCTGCACTTTTGCTTACTGGACAGTAGTTTTTTTTCCTACTATTTTTAAAGTTTCTATATTGGTGATTATATGATTCTGGTAGTTACCAGAGTATAAACAGTTCTGAATGCTATCTGGATTGTTGTTAAGCTGCTGAATGCTGACCCCATAGCCTAGGGCCCATAGAGGCTCCTACTCTGTTAAGTCCTTTAAAGGCTCAGCGAAGTGATGCTGGCTTTTCCTTCAGTTGGTAGTAACTTGACTCGGGTTATTTTTTCAGTTGGAAAAAAATCTAACAAATGGTGAAAAGAGTGCAGAAAACAAGTGGAACATCAAGCGACATTTTTTAAGAGGACGACGGCGATGTCGGCTCTTTGCGCTCGGAGTGAAATTATAAGAAACAAAAGTGAGAAATATGGCAAAGCAAATACCGAAACGGGAAATCTTTCAAAAAAAAGGGAAAATTGCAATAATGGAAAAATATTTTATCACGTTTCTCATTTATAAAAGTCCATTAGGATAGCAGAAGGGCATATAAAGTGAACGAAGGCTAGTTCGAGTACGAAACTCCTCAGAAGAGTTGGTGAATTTTCTCTATCGGAGTTTCCATTGCTGACGTATAAAAACGAAAATAATACAACATCATTGGCAAGTGTTGCCAATGGAATGCACCAGGGATCTTGGGAAAGCGAGAGATTGGTGTGGGTACCATCGACGGCCAATGGGAGGGTGAAAAAGTCGCAAGAAAGTAGGGAGTGTATCGGTCTTGTGCCTGAAATTGAGGTAATTTATCTTAAGTAGCTCCCCGACTATGCCATAACACTATGCCACTTACTATACGCCTGGATATTATATCTTGAATAATTTTTTTCTGGAATTCCCTCATTTTTTCCAAGTTGCTTCCGCTATGTTTGCTTTATGGGACGTTAATAGTCTAAAATTATTTTAGATATAGAAAAAAAAACTTGAAGAAAAACATGAGATTGGAGAGAAGAAACACAACAGAATGCTTGAGTCAATGTGATTTATGGACTTAGGGTAGACTTTGAGATTTAACTAATCACATCAAGATGTGGCTTTTATTAAACCACACAATTTGTGCAAAATACAATTGCAGGAACAGTGGAAGTTTGATAATAAACAGTGATTAGTTTTTTCTTTGTTTAAATTTTGTTTTATTTTAAAGTAGGATTCAGGAATTTGTTTAAAACTCTTTGATTTTTTTTTCAACAGCAACATCTACAATTGAAATTTCAAATATTGTCAAGCAATTATGCAGAGAAATGGCGATCGTAGATTTCTTAAGCCGCTAGAGGGCTTTGGTCCTGACCGCTTCGATAATGCTCCCCATTTTATTTGAGGCATGACCTATTTTATTGTGAAAATCCGATCGAAATTTCTCTACAGGTTCAGGAGATAGCAGGGAAAGGGATTACAAAATACGGGAGGAAGGGGGAAGGCAAATTTTAAACAGGAAGAAAACTCCTTACTAATGGCTAAAACCTGATGAAAATTAATTTCTGTAGTTCACCGGAGTGGGGGGTGAGGAGAGGGTTTTGGAATTTGAAAAATTTTCTCATATACTTTTGGACTGTCCATTACGGTCACACTAAATCTCGCTTTTTTAACCATTTTGCCTATTTCAAGATTTTAGGCGATTTTTCGTGTGGTTTACTGACGTCACAATACCGCCTATCATCTTACCCCCTGAATGTGTGACGTATTTATATGGACTTAGTAGATAAATCCTGCTTGTTTTGGATCTTATGGCAAGATAATTCTGTTCACATTAATCAAGATTTATACGGCAATGTGAAATAAATTTAGTTTTTAAACAAAAATTATAATTAAATATAAGTAAAACGAGATAAACCATAATGATTAATGTTGACACTGAGTGCGAGTGATCTTCCGTCCTTCGAATTCGAATCAAATGACATCCAGCGTTTTTCTAAAAAAAAGGTCAAACAAACTAAAATAAAACGAACGAATGAAATCTCCTTAAGATTGTCTCGTCCAGATAGCATGCTACATACCCAATGCTAAGGAGAAGAAAAATTAAGTAAAAAAATAAATAAATCCCGGACATCGTTTATTTGATGACGATTTGTTCTTATTCTCCTGATGGTTTCTGTATTCTCGCATGTCCAATAGTTAGTCGACAATCTTCTCATATGATCCTAGCAGCACCTTAAACTGTTTTTATGTAACTCCATAAGCCCATATACAACAAGATTTATCAATAATCCAAGTAAAATGGGAAAAGAAAACTCAATATGTTCACCAAGAGCAGAGCCAAAAACTATACGAAGGAAAAAAACTACGAAGAGAAATCTCCAAGAAGTCAATGATGCTGGATGAAATAGTATTACAGAAGTTATTGGCTGGGATACGAGGAAACCTGAAACCAGCGTACAAGAGTAGAATATCTGGAAACTAAATAATCAAATGGTAAAAAGATACATGCACGACGAATATGTTCATTTAAAGATGCATCAGTTAGGAGCATAAACCAACAACCAACATATTTCGATCATACATAAAATGTAAAATAAAGTCTAGAGGTGGTCGAGAGATACAATTTCAGACTCTGGTACGGGTCCATGGTGTGGAGATGAAGTGATAGGATAAGGCCAACATTGCACGAACACTTAACATTAAAGGAATAAGTCAACAGCAGGCATCCAGATAGCTAAACATAGCTACGACTATATCTTGGCTGGCTTCCTATCATCAGAAGAGATCTTGCTACTCAGTCAGCAAATACTATAAACAGCATGCTGGACAGCAAACACCAAACACTCAACACTTCAACATCCCAGAATCTTACCATCCGTAATGTCCAAGCGTTTATTCGTAAGATCCAGCAAAAGCATCCGGAGGAGCGTCATTTCAAGTGAAACATGACTCTCAAGTTTTCATTGCAATCATAGACGTGAAGTAAAGGTTTACCCCTTTGACAAAAACGTGACAAACCTCATCGACCCCATCCTGGAGGATAACTGGAGCCTTCGGCCAGGCGAACTGAGATCAAGCCTTTTTGAACAACCGTCGAGCCTGAGTGCAGATGCGGTTGAGGAAGTAGAAAGGAAAAGTTTCCTTTCGTCTTTTAATGTGGCAAGCATTTTAAGACAAAAAAAAGGGCTTCTACAGTCTACTGAAACATCCACTTGCGGACAGTGAAAAAAGGATAACAACTTTTAAAAAAATAAATAAAAATAAAGTTTTTCCTTTGGCTATGAGAGTAGTCTTAGATGACGTCGTTATGGTCAACTTGGACTGTGGACTGTTGAAAATATATTTTCTTTAAAAATGGCATAGAAGGGCATTTTTCCCGTTGGAAATCTTCATTTATTTTTGGAGAGGACATTTTAATATTTTCCATTCAAATTTCCAAGGGCGCGAATGCGAAATGCAATGGGAAAAGCAAATTCTAATAAGGAAGTGAAAAATTAATTTACTTTATGAGTTTTAATGGGGGGTGTGCAAAAAATATTACATTTTTGCAAGAATTCTTATAGGAAAACCAAAAAGTTCAAAGTCTAGCATAAACGAGTCAAAAATTTAAAGGTAAAGAGACGCTTACGCTTTTGTGTTGTCCAACTTTGTTCGGTTTTTTCGCAAAGTATTTTTTTCTTTTGAAAATTTCTCTCTGTTATTAAAAATAACTTTTATTTATAAAAAAACTGATAAAAATTATATAAAATGGTGTAATATTTTCGGTTTCAGATTAATGGATATTAATTGTATACGTTTTACCTTCCCAATATTATTACACTTTTTGTCATCGGGGCGTGTCGTTTTTGTATGAAGTTTTGTACCGCCGCGCAGTGGTTCAGGATCGGTTTTCAACAATCAAAATTCAATATCTTTTGATCCAATGAAAACTTTTGAACGAGTTTTTTTTTATTGAATAGCAAACTCTTCAGCATCCTAAAATTTCTGAGATATTGTAGATTAAAATTGAAATTTTTATATTGTGCCATGATTTACTAGAAAACATGCTATTACTTTTTTTTTTAAATTCTTATCATTGACATTTTTGATGATTTTCAAAAAATACCAATAATAAGAATTCGAGATATATGAAATTTTTGATTTTCATCACACAAAAACGGTAACAGCTACTAGGACCATATTTCGCACAAAGATTATGCTATTCTTGGAGATGGTTCGTACATAAAAAAAATATTATTTGCCCTCCTCCACCATATAAATGAGACTTTCAATTTTTTTAACTGACTAGGGCAGCGATTCTCAACCTGTGGGGCGCGCCCCCCGGGAGGGGGAGCGAGTACATTTAAAGGAGGGGCGCGAGTACATTTAAGGGGGGGCGCGAGCATATCCAAGACAAAATATTTGAAAAAGTTTATTAATTGACTGAAAGGAAAGTACATACCCACATACAAAACAAAATACATTTCGATATAATATTTAATAATTAACTTATTAACTTACGCTTGGAGCACAATGAACGCGAAACCAGCGCAACTACAATGCTGTCACGCAGTGCAAAATACTAGCGGCAGAGCACAATGGCAGCTCGTGAAGTAGTACAAGTGACATAATATAAAGTGGTATAAACTTGGAAAAATTACAAAAATGGATAATTCTGAAGCGATAATTTGCTTTGTTGGTCTTTATCTTTGTTATTTGCACTAAGGCTATCAATTTTTCCTCGAACGACATTTTTCCAACCTCACTTTATGAACTGTCAACGCAGAATTCTGCGGCAAAGTTAGAAGTTTGCAAACTTTTGCGTTGCGGTTACGTTGTAGCTGCGTTCTATACGTTCACTGTGCTCACTTCAAACAATTTGTGGGAACCAAACTTTTAAGTGACAGTTTCTGCGCCAGTTTCGCGTCGGTTTCGCGTTCATTGTGATTTCAGGGTTAAAACAACTTCTCGTGAAACCGCAAAAATGACGCAAGAGCAATAAAAAGGCACCGGATTCTTGTTTTGGCAACGCTGAGGATCGGTGTTGCCAAATGTCAATAAATTACTGTTTTCTTAGTAATTTGTGTTTAAAATTAGGGTTGTAGTGTAGGTTTAGCGCCAAAATACTCAAATTACGTTATTATTGTATACATTTTATTGTATGCAAGGGGGGCGCGATGACAATTTTGATTGAAAATTGGGCCACGAATACTGAAAGGTTGAGAAACGCTGGACTAGGGAGACACACTTAATGTCGAAACTGATTTCAGTATGTAACCACCGAAGAAATATTCACAAAAAAATACAGTTTCTGAATTAATCTTTGGAATTAAAAGTAATCATATGATAATTTAAAGACACAATTTTGAGAAAATTGCATTCTCCTGAATTTCCAATTTAGTTGAATCTAATTAGCAAAAATAAAAGCAAATGACCAACTTAGATCCTTCAATGTGATTATATCAAGACTTTTTTGAACAAAAAGAGAAGATCCACAAAGAAAATTTAAAAGAAAAAAGACAAGCTGGAATTCTATGTCTGTTTCCTTGTGTGCACAGAAGACAAAAGATTCAATCAACTTCTTTCAGATAATTTTTTCCTTTTGCTAATTAGTCGGAGATATTCTGTATCCTTAAATTTTCTCATTTGGATTATTCACTTTAATGAACTTTTGTTCCAACAAAGTTTTTTATGCAACTTCCAAACATCTACATTTTGGAACTAGAGGTTTTTTTTCCACAAATCTTTTAAACCAAATGCTACTTCAAACTCGATACGATCAAAAGGTGCACATTTCCGTTCGTATGGAATAAGTCATTATTGCCATCAGATAATGATTTAGAATAACCACAAATAATGTCGTTGGATTTGGTTTTTTCATGTGAGATCTAAGATTATTTCCTTGAAATGTGTCTCATGCTCGAAGAAGGTGCAAACTAAGCACAAAAAGAATAATAATCAAAAAAATCGTCTCTGATTTACATCTGCTATTGGCAATGACCGCATGATCGAATGTTTTATGAGTTTCAAAAGTAATATTTAAATTTGGATGATGATGCTGTACGTATTTTATATATGGAAATTCGTACAGGACGTTTATTATGTAAGCAAATTTGAATTTTGAGAATTTATTTAATGTCTTTAGAATATTTGAATTGCCCATAAAATATCTGCCTGGGTAAACAAATAAAATCTTTGCGAATTTTACACCACACACACACACACACGATCAGTTTAACTCATTGCGATCTCTGGAATTGTGTTTGACATAATGTCATTGGCCAATGAAATTTATTGCAAAATCGGACCAGTTTCAAAGGCTTTTCGAACATGTGAGTGGGCACCATCGAAGACTGCGTGCAAAAAATATATTTCTCTCTTGCTTCAGTTTGGTCGGGGTGGAAATTTCTCATTTGTATTTCTTGCAAAGTCAATAAATTCACCATGGAAATAACCACAGAGTATACTAAAGGAAGCGTTCTCGATGACCTGCAATGTGCGTTGAGGCAAGGTGGTAAAGAGCTGTTTTCAAACTTTAATCACATTGGACTCCTTTCGCGAAAATCGAAGAAACACAACGCGCCCTCATACCCCATCCTGTGAATCCCAATCTTATGGGATGGCGACTGGCCACGAATCAACTAAAGTAATTGACAATAAAAAGTGTCATATATTTCATCGTCGACACTTGAGTTTTTCTTTGCTCGTTCATTTCCAATGTATTTCTCACCATTTGTATCTTATAGATACATGCGAATAAGATAACCAGACACAGATCTCCAGACGATATATTTGTGGATTATTAATATTATTACGGCCATTGTTGTTATGAAAACCCACATCCTTTTCAACTTTTCGGGCAACTTTAGTCCAGTCCAGACGGCAACTATATAACGATTCCGCGTCCTCTTGGCTGCGCCAATTGAAAACCACAAAAATCAACTCAAACGCTTAGTTTTGAGTGTTTTTAACTTGTTTTGATGTTTTGTAGTTTTCAGTTGATTATGGCTGGAATCGCCTTTATGAGATCTTTTATTTGTTGTAAGGGGCCGAGGCCCGCCAACGATGTGGTTTATTGGTAATCAAATTTATGTCCTTTCGCCTATGGCAGTGTCATGTTTAAAAGCAATATGGACAACGATATTGATTTGCTATAAAATCAAGCTTGTCTCGTAACCGACGCGTTAAATTTACACGTCAATATTGTGGTTACATTGAGTAAAAATCAAAAGAAATTCAATTTTATAGCATTCAATAAGTTTAATCGTTTCTAAATTGGTTAAGTGAATAAAATTCATAGAAGAAATTGATTCTTGATATTTGCAACAATATTGCATCATGACTGAATTGCGATTTATCAAAGGATTTACAATTTTTTGCAGAAAATTGTTTTGTTGCGTTTCAACCAAATCAGAAAATTATTCTGTTTTATGAGGTTTTCACAAATGATTTCGTAGAAATAAATAGAAAACAAGGCTTGATATTTCAAGAGGAGTTTTTGTTGGAAATGTCACGAAATTTTTACGGAAGTGGTGTAAAAAAAACATTACTGGTTTTTCCTATTGGAATTTCTCGGCTTATAAGGTCTGCAAAAACAACAAAATTATATTATTTTTGCGGATGTTTTCACAACCAAATTTCCCCCAACAGGTCGGACATGTCTGCCCTGAAAACCCATCAGGAGCCTGTGGAAATAACTTATTTTTATTTCCGCATGTCCGTCTCTCTGTCTGCCCGCCTGTCTGTCAGTCTGGCCGTTTATCAGGCTGTGAACACCATAACTTTCGAAAAAATCGAGATAGAGATTTAAAACTTTGTACAGTGGCTTTTTCGCAAATGGCATGGCTAAGTTCTTGAAGGAGCAAAATCGGACCATTCCTTCCCCCTCTCCTCCATACAACCGAACCAGTTTTTTACAATTTTTTTGGAAAACGGTGTATAGTATTGAAAAATGTATTAAGACGAAATGTGTTTAAAATATGATTTTACATAACTCATCCATACATTAAAATCCAATGGTCCACTGCTTCTCCCCTCTACCATACAAATGGAATACTTTTGCCCTGTTTGGTCGTAAACTGTGCATCGTATCGAAAAATATGTTTTAACATGTGTTTAAAATATGATTTTACATAACCGTTCCATACATCAAAACCCGATTGGACCAATCCTTTCCCCAACTCCCGTACAAATGGATTTTTTCCATAAAATTTTTGTCTGCCCTCATATAGAGTGTTTGACGATTGCCCTCTTATGTTTTATTTTATTTTTGTTTTTTTCATTCAGGGTATTCACAGTCCTCTTTTAAATTGCGGGTAAATTTACCACTCGGTAATTCAGTCAAATTTAACAGATTTTTACCGAGACGGTAACTTGGTTCATGTAAAAATGAATTACCGGATTCGGTAATTGTATACATGCCTTGAGTCGTGTTTTCCGGCCCGGTTATTCGGTATCAAGAATCAACCGCGAGTGGAGCTAGTAATGTTTTTAGTTGTCAAATTTTCTCGCTGGTTTTTTGTTAATCTCATCGGACTGCAATTTTTTTCAATTTTGATAGCCGTTGCCACAATAGAAATTCAAAAGAATACATCAAACATGGATTTAGAGCAGGCTTTTCCAACCTGCGGCCCAAGACATGTTTGCATGAGGCCCAACAAAAATTGATATATTTACAAACTTTATGAATTAATGAAGTTTAAACTACTTAAAATTGTTAACTAAGTCTGTATATATTCTACGTTTTTTACTAATCAGCTATCTTTAGGGTTAGTATATTTTATTTGTGGCCCAATACAACTCGTCTTCTTCCAATGTGGCCCACGAAAGCTGAAAGGTTGGACACCCCTGATTTAGGGGTATGTGACATATTTTACAATCAAATTCGCAGTTCATGATTTGGTCACGTATCAAATAAAAGCGCTGTTCTCAAATCTGTGCTGTGGGATGTTCACAGCAGAATATTTTCAGTCTTTTAATATTACCGAAAACACCGAATACCGAAAATTAAAAGAGGACTGTGAATACCCTGATTGTGAAAAAAAAAATATTTTTGATAATATTGAAAAAATGAAGTGGAAAATCTGTATCAAAAATCTACTCCGGGTTGAAAAAATATACAATTTGAGAACTTTTCGATCGGTTTGGTTAAAATCTGGTATTAATTTTATTTAATCTGACTGTTTTTTAATCTATTTTTTTTATAAATCACGATTATTTCTTACCAGCGATGGAACATTTTTTGTAGGTTATCCTTACAGCTTTTTGAAAATAAGAGCAAAAAGTTTTCAAATCCTCTCAAATAGGGCTGTCTTGCAGAATACAAATTTTATTACAAAACTCACAAAACTTGAAAAGTCTTCAAGATTTTAAATATCTATCTTTCTGTTAGCTACGAATAATTGAAGAAATTAAAAATAAAATCTATTTGATTAAAAATTTCAATCACAAGCTATTATTTATAGTTAATCTCAAGGGTTGCACACTTTTTTTAGTCCATTTGAGTAAAATTACACTAAAAATAACCTATATTATTAACGAAAAATAAACCGTGAATTAATCAAAAGACGACCGATTAATAACTGAATGGTAGCAGATTTTAGAAATTGTATCATTTAACGGAAAAATGTAGAGATGAATTCTACGAATTCTTATCAGAATGCGTAAAAAATTTAGCCAATGGTCTGTGATCTACTTACAAAGTTCAGTTATATTAATTTAAAATGTTTTAAACAAATTACACTTCAAATTTCGCAGAAACGTATTTACTTGAGTTCGCGGCAAGATAAAAAAAGCTTATTTTATAAATAACCTCGTGAAATCAGAGAGGCCATTTCGAAAAAGATTATCAAAGGTTATCAGAAATTTTTCCTAGTACAAGAATATTATTTGCATTAAAAATGATTAACGTGAATAATACTAGAGTTCTACTTTAATATTTTTCATTTATTCACTTTGAACGATTTGATTACTACCGCAAATTAATTAAATTATATTGACGAGATTCAATGCATCAACAGTTCAATGGTTTAAGTGATATAAGGTCCATTACATTACTTGCAGTGGTTAAATGAATGGCCAGACAAACAGGCCAATAATCAGACAGTTAGGAAAATTATTGACCGGGAAAACTCTCCGTATTGTGGAGCTAAATTGATTGAAAGCTAAAAGTGGAAAATCGCTTTGACCATGCATGTGTTTAAGAATATCTAAGAGTGACTATATTACGTTGGTATGACGTTACGGTCAAATATTGTTGGGATCTATGAGAACAATTGAGGTCAAAATGACGATGCAGACAGCATAAAAACCACCATCTATTGCATCCAAGTGCATTGACACAATTAAGCAATGCGCCACTGATTCACAACGTATTATTATGTATTTTATGCTGTCTTTGATAAGAATTAAAAAAAAAAAACGCAAAAGCTTTTGAAAAAAAATTTTGAACATTTTTTCCTTTAACAAAGGATTTACTGAAACTGTAAAAAATGAGCAGGTTGCTAAGCTCATTAGGTTCATTTTTGCTTATACCCAAATTTAAGATTTTTATACTAAGCGGTTAAAGCCTGAGTTACATTGCGACGTCAAGGCGGCACGAGACGTCGAGGAGAGTCGCGCGACGGTTATCGTAATCCAATTTACATTACCAGAACTGCGAGCACGTGACAAACAATCCCATAACCTAACAATTTTTTTTGAAAGTAAAAGATGAGAGTGCAGAAAGCAAAGAAAATATTATTATATGCTATTATGGATAATTTCTGTATTTTTATAAAATTGCCAATTTTTCACCAAAAGAGAGCAACTCAAACACAATTAACCTAACCAAACAATGCAACTGTCATTCGATGTCGTCGCGACAAAAGTTCAAATTTTCAAACTTTGGTGGCGTTGTCGTGTCGCTGTCGTCGCAATGTAAACAATTCAATACAAAAGCATACGTTGAAAATTACTTTGACAACTCCGACGACTCTCGTCGACGTCTCGTGTCGCCTTGTCGTCGCAATGTAACTCAGGCTTAATACAAAAAAAAAATGTGTTGAAGTTGGAAAAAATACTACCGCGTATTTTGTTGTTTGTAAACTTTAACAAATAATAATATTTTACGACGATAATCATGCTTATTCACAAAAGCTATTATTGCTTGTTAATACCCATAACAATTGTTAGAACAGAAATCGGTATTCACATTTCACTTTGCTTGCTATGAACTTTCGATAATATTGTTAAGCTAAAAATTGTCAAATAAAACCGTATTCAGAGTGCACTATTGCTTGTTAGAATTGTTCAAAAGTATTGTTACGATAGCAAAAATAAATTTTAGTTGTTTGGGAAGAAATATATTTTATTTTTCAAGCAAAAAAATTGATTTTAGTAAAACACACTTAAATGCAAGACGCTTAAATGTAAAACTCGTGTAATTGGACGCCATATTTGTGCCTGGAGGATTTCAAAGCATTTTTCATATAAATATATACGGATAAATTAAACACGCTTAATTGCAATACTTGCTTAAATGCAACCATTTTCATACCCCAAAAGTATAAATTACATGAAATTTTACACGTTTAAATGCACATATGCAAAAATAAAACGTGCAAAAAAAACAACAAAAAAAATGTGATTTTTGTTATTTTTATGTGATAAAATGAATTCTTAATTAGATTCATTGTTTTTGTGTAGCTTAATTGAATTTAAATGTTTATTACAGGAATATTAAAGTTGCATGTTTATCTTTGACTCGCATAATTGCACATTAATGTGTATTTCTCCGTGCTACGGATAAATGCAAAACACGGATAAATGCACATGAAATTCTGCGAAGTTCGATGTGCATTTAAGCGTGTTCTACTGTGTTGTTTTTTTAAAGACATATCGTCGGTGATAGTGAAATACCGCGTATGAGCAGTTTGTAAATACCGCGTATCTACATTTTGAATGTTTTACGGGGGAAGAAAAAGTTTGATATTTCTAACCCTTTAAAGAGATTTTCTCGTCTAAGATTTTTTGGGACCTCATTATGACAGTCATATAATGAGGTCCCAAAAAATCTTAGATGAGAAAATCTCTTTAAAGGGTTAGAAATATCAAACTTTTTCTTCCCCCCGTAAAACATTCAAAATGTAGATACGCGGTATTTACAAACTGCTCATACGCGGTATTGCACTATCACCGACGATATGTTGGATTACCACGTGGATTACCAAGTCAACTTCTTCGCGATACCAGCGATCCGTTTTCCATAGAAGAAAACAGTTTTAAAAAATATTTATCGTCTCCCCGCAATGTAATACAACAATCCGCCAATGCAATACAACAATCCGGGAATGCAATACAACTGCAACTATTATAATAATTCACAAAATTGTTGCCATAACAACACAACGAACATTTTTAACGAAACTTTTTAACAAGCGAAATTATGAATACCATTTTCTTTATGGATTGCTATGAAATTTATTGTTACTTAACAATATTGTTAGCTAACAATAAATTTGTGAATAAGCATGAATAACTACTTTATTACCTTCTGTGAATCCCCTTATGGTATCTGAAATTTTATAAAAATATCAGTTGTGACCAACACCAAACTTTTCTCCGCAATATTTAGTTTCGGAAATATTATCTTTTTTCAAATATCTGGAAAACGGCTAAAGATACGTAAAAATTGTCTCGAAAACGGCTAGAAAAAAATGCAGGAAATTTTAGTTTCTTTGAATTTGATTTATGCACGTTAAATTGTTCGTGATATTTAAAAAAAACTGCTCTGGTTTTTGCGGTTGTGTGACGGCGCGGCGCGGCGGTACCAAATTACCATACAAGAAATTTCAAAAAAGCTTGACGTGGGGAAAAGGGCGAGAGGCTGTCTCTTCTAAATTACAATAAGGAATATTGAAAATTGAAAATTTCTTCTTGAAAATATTAAACAGGAAAATTTTTTAGACGCGTAAAATTACAAAAACTCATTTTTTTGTTGATTGTAACGTTTAAAATATTTTAAATAAGTTTAAAACATTTTCAGTAACCACAATTGTTTATAAAAAAACTATGCCGAGTTATATAATATAATTTTTATACCCGTATGGTGAAACCAAAGCGTATATTAACTTTGCCTTACCGTTTGTAACGCCAAGATCCCGTCATCACACACAAAAATGAATTACACCAGTGTGTTTAGAATGATAAAAATAATTAAATTTTGCATGTCCGTCCGTCCGTCTGTCCATCTTTCCGTCTGTCCGTCTGTCCCTCTGTCCGTCCGTCTGTCCGTCTGTCTGTCCGTCTGTCTGTCCGTCTGTCTATCCGTCTGTCTGTCTGTCTATGGCGCACGGATTGAGCTAGAGACTTGAAATTTTACGCAGATCCGTTTTTCGTAAAATGCGAGGCTAAGTTCGTTAATGGGCAAAAATGGACCATTAGGGGGGTACCCCCCATACGAACCAAAACATTTTTTGCGAATTACTCAAAAACGGTGCATCTTATCAAAAAAGTGCAAGAACCAAAGTTATTTAGGATATGATTCTACATAAAACTCCCATACATCAAAATCCGATTGGAATAAATTTAAAAAAATCTTATTGGAAAGTTTGACTTCAAAGTGGAATTTTGGTACAACTGCTCGAATTATGATACGAATATCACCATACGGGTCTCCAATGATTGCCAGATAGGCAATTATAGCTTTTGTTATGTTTTCTATATAAATTTTTTCCGAGATATTGATGCACAAAAAACATCAAGAGCATAACAAGGAAATGTCTTACTATTTGTTAGAATTTTTGCTATAGGAGAAAGTTCTTCTGGAAGAATTCTTTTGTTTTGTAAAAGCAATGCAAATCTTTTTACTTGTAACTAAAAGAAAAATATGGGAAATTGACTTCACTTGGTTCAGACAGGTTTGAATTTATCCTTTTATTTAAAAAACAAACAAATTTTATTTAGAAAAAAAGTTTTAGATAATGGGAAAATTAATAGTTATCGTATATTATTCTTTAAAGTTCAAAATATGCTAAAACTCCACTAAAGTCTTTTCAAATTCTCAGCTGTGAAGTACCATATTTTTTCCATTTAAGTGTTTCCCATATTGGTTTTTTTTAAGATAAATAAAAGTTATCGTGGAAATATTATTCATAAACATAAACACGAATTTCATAACAATTACTTGAAGAAATTGGCCTCTTCGAGATGTTTTTCCCATCATAAGTTCTCCTTTTCGGGGTTTCGAAGGTTCAAGCGATTTCCCATTGACTTCTTTATTTGGTACGTGATTAACATTCTAATCGGGCATCGAGGGGCCGACTTCTTCGTATTTTCAGTGAGTGCGAATGGATGGAAACCCGATGGAAAAACGATTTTTTCGATGTTAATATTTTGGGTGCGATCGGGATAGGGTATACCTAGCAGAGTGAAGCTATTTAACCATCTAGTCACCTGTGCAAGTCTTTTACCTATAGATGAAAGCAAAGAGGAGAAAAAAAAACCCCAAATGGAACGTGCTGTGACAAATTTTATTCGAATAAAGCTGAGATTTGTAAGAAATCGAAGTCATTTTATACATTTTAATGATACAAACAATTTTCACCAAACTAAAGCAACAATGAAACTTCATTTTAAAAGTGAGTCCATTCTGTGGTCTTATTTGTTATGAATATCAGTTCACTTTGGTACCATTTAAAATCTGAATTGTGATGTGATTTATGATTAGTTTTGGGTGTTTGACTCGGAATAAAAAATACATAAATATATTTAATCCCTATATAAATACACATATCATATGAAGAGCGTTTACTGTAATTAATGTTGCGTATACTTTTAAGCCAATTTCTTTAGATTTAGATACTGAGATTCTCTTTTTTTGGTCGACTTTTACTGTACGTACTATGAAAGGCGAAGGAAAAAGTTCTCAAACCAATTAAGAGACGACACATTTTGTGTAATCTGAGTGGATTATGAGAAGTAATTGGGTATTTATTTCATCTGGCTCTTCTATGGGTAATTCCATGACCAACTAAGAGCTGAATTATGATAATCCTTTGAATTGATGATCTTATTAAGTTTTATCTCTGTATAAGTATTTAAAAGTTTAGTTTGTGATCAGTAATTTTTTTTACCTTTTTTCGTTAGATGCACGAAATTTTTCCTGCTTGTAGTAACGCAGAATTGTTCGGAAATCTGTAAATAAAACAAAAAAAAGGGTTTATGCATGTGTCTTTTTCATTATTTCATTATTATATTTTCCTGCGAGTCAAGAATTGAGTGTAAACTATTTTAAAAAGGAATGTGGAATTTAATTATTAGCCTAAATTTGGAAAGCGGGGTGAGGGGATTAAATAAGGCGGTAAAATAAATTTTAGTCTGATGGAAATTTCCTCAAATATAAACTTGACATAATAACAAAAACCTCATTAAATTTTTTGTCAGACACCTAGAAGATAGCAGAAAAGGGATTTTAAATATAAGAGGTGAGAAAGTGGGTAGGAAATGAATCCAAAAAAAATCTTGAGAAAAATATGAAATAACCAGGAGTTAAAACTAATGGGATGTACAAAAAACATGTCAGGCAATTGGAGGATAGTTTGGAGTGAGGAGGGAGGGGGGGGGGGGAGTCTGGAGTAGTGTGGCGGCAAGTCCCATATATAAATTTTGAAGCGCCTCGACCGGTGGAAGTAGACGTTACCGAGCAGAAGTTTTTAATAGTGAAAACACAATGATGCGTCAAGGCGTGCGTAAGCTTTGACATTTCGACGCTTCAAAAGTAAAACCTGTAGCTTAGTATGGGACGATTTTTAATGGGGCTTCGCCCTGACGCATGGAGTAGACCTACTTTCTATTTTCAGACGCGTTGGCGCTTTCAAATTTGAATGAAAATTGTGTATTGTGAGTGATTTTTGGAAAATTGTGGGGCAACGGATGCATTTAAGGAACCATTAATTAAAATAGAGAAAAATAATGAATATTGATGCAATCTTTAATCGAAATTGTATGAAAATGCAGAATAAGAAGACAAAAAATCAGATGGACATAATTGACATATATTCGCTGGTCATTCTAGTGACTTTAAAACATTCTGTGGAGCATCATAGCTTTCATTTAAATAAAATATTTTATAAAGAAGTCCGAATCTCTTTCAATATTTATGTCTTGAATCCACCATCATCAATCGTTCTTTTAAATTCGTGTGCTTTGTGTGCTACTCCTGCAACAAATTCTGTGTCTTCCAAATGCTTTTTAATTCACAGAAACTCTTTATTTGCATTTTATTTGAAAAAAAAAATAGTGAAGCGTGTAGTTCTCACGAAGCGTTATTAGGTTTTAGCCATAGATATACTAGATCGCTCGATTTGCTGTCTCAAATGGTCCCATTTCAATACAGTTCAGTGAATCAAAACGAGTCAAGTAAGAGCAAGATAACCGTATGAAAATAAATATAGTCCTCTCGTTTAAACCGTGAGCTGTCAAAGGAAAATAGACTTTCGGAATGGTGTTGGCGCCTAAAGTTATTTGTTTGCGCCTAAAGTTAGTCTCAAACTTGTGAAATTTGAATTTCCCGGCAAACTAAATTTGAATTTCGCGACCTTATACAGTTCAGTGGATGCGTTCAAGTACGATAAAGAGGGAAATACTTTTGGGACCATTTTTCAGCAGAGCTTTGTATGGTGACAGTTGTTCTATGTTATATAGTTCTGTGCCGGCACCCATCTGTATTCTATCTCATTTTCTCGCAGGCTAAAAAATCCTATCTCTTTTTACTGTCGCTTTTTCGTTTCATCGAGTTTGAAATCACTCACAACGACGCTAAAGAAGTTTTCACTTAAAAAATGTCGAATTCCAGAAATGGGATTTAAAGTTAATCCAATAGTTTTAACCGTGTACATTATGTGTTTGTACACCACGGTAGTGGGTAGTAAATTACTGTTTCACTATGGTCTAATTATTTAATAACTAGGGGCTTCACCCCTGACCGCTTCGCGGTCTCACCACTACACACGGCTTGGCTTTCGGCCTCCCCATCTCCAGCATTCTGCGCCCCCTCCCCCTTCACGGTCTGTGAAACCTGTTACACACGAATTTAAAAATTTCATCCAAATCGGTTTAGTGGTTGTTGAGTTTTAAACGAACAGACAGACAGACACACAAGTCTATTATATAATAAATTTTCCTACTCGTATAAATTTTATTGATACTCGTACTTTTCCATTACACATTTTTGCCCGGGTATACATTTTTAGGTGCATAAAAGGGTTCTAAGTGGATGCTGCGATCACAAATTCAAGAAATTGTTGCGAATGTATTTAGCAACGTTCTAAATATTTATGACTTCCATAAATTCATTAAATTGAAAAAATTACGGAATATTTAATTTTCTCCCGACCCAAAATTTTCAACATAGCTTTTTTAAAAAAAATCTAGAGCACATGCAAATTAAAAAAAAAAAAACTTGTGACTTTTCCTATTAGTCCAATTGCGAATTTTCCCATTGTTGAAATTTCGTTCTTTCAATTCTTGGCAACAATTCTAGATTTCTAGGTCGACAAAATCTCAACCTGAATAATCCCTTTGATTTTTCTTTGTCATAATGACGGCAGAATATTTTTCAAAGGGAAAAAATGTTTTCCAATCACTTATCTTTCATGAATGATGAATAGTACAAAACTAAAAATATTGAGTTAGATTTGTATTGTAGGCGGTATTCCGATCGAACAAAAACAAAATAGTTTCCGTTTGGGAACGATTTTATTTTCCCAAATAGACGTTTTCATTTGGGACATTAATCTGTGTGAGTATAAATAATGACCCCTTTTACTTATTTTATGAAAAGGACAAAAGTAAGCGAAAAAAAGAATTATGATATTTATAATGACACGATGGACTGCCCTCCTGAAATATCCGCCCAGTAGCATTTTTGATTTATTTCCACGTTAATCATCATTTCTTTTGCATCGTTCTTGGCACGCAAGTCACTCAAGTGGACTACGTCCCAATGTCTTGGACTGTTCTTGGAGACGTTAAATCAAGGTCTACCAAAAGAAAACATAATCAGGCCATTGCCATTAGAAAAAAAGGAGCCTCCCACTCACTCCTTTTCCCTGAACCCTCAATTCCCGGTGGACCCTGATTTTCACACTTAAATAAGTTTGTTTGGCACGTCCTACCTTTTCGGAGGTTCCTATAGATTGTGGCTTACTGCCTAAAGACTTTTCAGCTACGTTAGTTACATAAATAATTAACTAAGGTAATAAATTACAAAATTTAGAGACGACCGTAGTTCAGGTGAAGGAGCCGAAGAGAACATCGATATTCAGGTCAACAATGAGGGCAAACGCCAACGACAAAATCAATTCTCCATGGCTAAGAAGAACGTCGTGGTTCGTTGCTGAGGGTGGGTTATCTGAATACCTTTGCTTTCCTTATTCTGTTATAGTTTGCTTGTACATCATTTATTGAATCTCCGCCTCAAGAAACTACCGAGATCTATTCAACGGTCTACGTGATTTAACATCCAACTAACTATCACATAAGAAAAATAAAACTTTTCACAATTGGTTGCCTTCCACACTGGCTTTGGTTGCTTCTTCTTCTTTCGTGAAGGTGTAATTTCTTCTTAACTTATTCTTGACAACAAGATGCACCTGCTTACCGCTCTGGATGATCATGAGCAGCTCGTGACTATGCACTCCTCCCTAGACCCTAATTAGCGTAGTTATTATTTGGTTTCTTAAGGAGGTGACAATTAATGTTTTCCGTGAGGTAAAATTTACGTGTTTTCCCATTCGATTTGTTTTTCGTGATGATTTATGCGAAATGCAGATTTTATTTGCTTAAAACTTTTGCCCCAAACAAAGTTTTTTAATAAATGTATTTATTTAAAGTTTTAGAAAGGCGTTTTTGTCGGAAAAATAAAAAAATCACTAGTAAGCCTTTTTCAAGAGGCAAATATTTGGAGTCAGTCGAAAATTTCAGGACTTCCCATCATTTAGGTTGAAGTCTTGTATAAGTCTTGTATAATGCCGTTTCTGATCAAATCGAGAAAAACAAAAAGCCAGCAGAATATTTGAGCTAAAAGAGAGCGTCAAGTGAACTACCAAAAGGAGAAAATCCAGAGAGAGAGAGAAAGAGAGATAGAGGAAGACAGAGTTCGTAGAGAAAGATAGAAAAAGAGAGTGGTGAAGAGAGAGTTCAGACAGACAGACAGACAGACAGACAGAGAGAGAGAGAGAGAGAGAAAGAAAGAAAGGAAGTGAGAGAAGGGGAGAAAGGAAAGAGAGAGAAAGGGAGAAAGGAAGAGAGAGTTCGGAGAGAGAGACAAAGGGAGAAAGGGAGAAAGGGAGAAAGGAAGAGAGAGTTCGGAGAGAGAGACAAAGGGAGAAAGGGAGAAAGGGAGATAGGGAGAAAGGGAGAAAGGGAGAAAGGGAGAAAGGGAGAGAGGGAGAAAGGGAGAAAGAGTTCGGAGAGAGAGAGAAAGGAAGGGAGAGTTCGGAGAGAGAGAGAAAGGTAGAAGAGAAGGGAGAGTTCGGAGAGAGAGAAAAAGAGAAAGGAAGAGAGAGTTCGGAGAGAGATAGAGTGAGAGAGGGAAGAGGGAGAGAGTGAGAGAGTGAGAGAGGGAGAGATAGAGGGAGAGAGAGAGAAAGATAGAGAGTTAGAGGGAAAGATTGAGGGGGGAGAGAGAGAGACAAAGAGAGGGAGAAGGAGATAGAGGGAGAGAGAGGGAGAGAGAGATGGAGATAAAGGGAGGGAGAGAGAGAGAGAGAAGGAGAGAGCGGCGGGGAAACCCCTAGGCTGAAAAATATTTATTGCCCTTATAATTTTAAAATCTAAAGGCTTGAAAATACCCAAATATAAATAGTTTCTCATCTAATATACTAAAAATGGCAAACGAAACAAGTTCAAGAGTTGAAGAAAAAAATCGTATTGAAATTTCGCAGATATTTTTTAGAATATCAAATTTCTCAAGATAAATATCACTTGGCGGCACCTTTAAATTTCAACTGACAGAATTCTAATAAACTGATGGGCAGATAGATGATGTGAGCTTTCTAAAGCATCTGCTGGTATAGAAACACGCACCTTTTTTCGATCTAATCACTAAAAGTTAAATGATTCACAGCGAAAGAAAGATTTACCATTTTCGAAAATTGATTCCTTGGTAAGTTTCTTACATGTCATGTAAACGATTTGTGTTTTTTGCCTTGGCTGTGCTGTGGTTTAGTCTGGCTTGGATCAAGATTCATTGTTGCTAGTGGTTGAAACGAAGGCATCAGTCAACTTAGAGTAGCTAACGAAGCTTAACATTATGGCTAATCCATCATAGGGCGGTTGGATCTCGAACATGTAGATAGACAGATTGCCTGAAATCAATCATCTTGGAGGAAAAATAATTTGCATACATAAATTCCCTGAGCACCTTATATTACTTAACCCCACCTCACCTGATTTTTACTTATGGTAAACCTGCTGTTGGCACTCTCTTTGAATTGAAATTGGTATATGATAATATTTTTTTTTTTGCAACGCTGATCTTTGCTTTTGTTTTGGATCCCCTGCCCTCTGAGATTAAGCAAACAAACATATATCAAAAACCAACACAGAAAAATTTAAACCGCCAGAAAAAATGCCGACATAAGAAGTATTTATAAGAAACAGACGAAAACCTGATCTGCAATATATTTCCACGTAATTTTATGGGAGCCCATCATGGGTTCATTTAGACCTTCGAAGGGACAAGGGGTGTAAGATGGAGAAGAGGCTGTAATTGATGAGCAGAGCCTCTTATGTTTCACATGTTAGTAAAATAAGCAACAGAAAAAGGTGCAGGAGCCCATGTTGAGCTGCCCTCGATGGAGCTTGTTTTTAGGGCTCCTATGGTCCCCAATATATTCTCGACAGGCGACACGATTCCTTTCAAAAAAATTTCACGATTGGATCGCAGCATGTGGAAAAGTTCTTTAATTCATTTTTTCCAGGGAACGCGATGTTTTCCAACACGGACACCAGCCGGCATATTCGTATCTCAAACACCACGTTTTCTAAATTACGTTAAAAAGTCAGAGAGCTGGAATTTGTGAGGCTGTGTTTACGTGGTGGTTGGAGACTGCAAAATTGAAACAAAAATGATCTTTTGTTTGGCTTGAAAAGAAATTCGGAGAAAAATTTGCATTTAACAAAAATGTCTTAGAATCAGGAATAGCAAATTAAAAAAAAACAATCGTAACGTTATACATTCCGTTATGTACAGAAATTCAAATTTTATTTCGTTACGTTATTTCGTTTTGTAACGATAAAAAATTGATTTTGTTACGTTATAACGGTATTATTTCGTTACACATTGTATTGAAACTGAAAACTAAAAAAACTTACTTTAATAATAATGTATTTTTCTTTCGCCAATTTCACTCTACTTCTAGAGATACCAAAAAAGAAAGCTCATTACCTTAAAAGATTTTCTTTTCCGTATTTCCAGAAATAAAGTCAATCAAATAAAGTCGATTTAGGATCAAAATATGATCAAAAATACTACCCCAATATTTTTAATTATATTTTATGCAGATGGTAGGTCTGTGGGTCTATAGGTTAGGTTAGGTTAAGAAGACCGCGCGCGCCCAGGCGTGAGCACAGCGCTACACTCGGGGGCCCATAGGCCCATTGTGATGTCTTCGGTACTCATAAGACCTTTCATCAAACTAGCTAATCCTATTTGAACCAGCCCAACTTGTTGACGAAGCTCAGCATATCCTCGAGTGGGTGGTTGCCAAGCTCCGTCAGGCCACTATAAAATCTGGCCCCAAGCGTCCCATATCGGCGTGCTTGTAGGGCTGGACACGCACAGAGTAAGTGTTTCACGGTCTCCGGCTCCTCCTCGTCACCACAACTGCGGCAAAAATCATTTGCGGCCGCGCCCCACCTTCTGGCCATAGCGCCAAGGGGGCAGTGCCCCGTGATTAAGCCTCTGTGGGTCTATACTTGATGAATTTTTGTGAAAAATTTCACAAGAAAATAATAAGAAAGCAAATAGAAATAAATAACGAAAAAACGAAATCATTTTTTTCGGTTTTCGTTTTTGTTATTGTAACGGAATTAAATTTCTATAACGTTATAACGCAATTAAATTTATATAACGTTATAACGCAATTTTGAGGAAAAACCGGAAAATTGTTCTTTAGTTTCGTTATTTCGTTGCGTTACGATAACGTTTCCCATCCCTGCTTAGAATACCTGCAACATTAAATGTTCTTCTTCTTTGGACCCGGAATATTAATGTAATAAGGCTATATTTCACCCGTAATTAAGATTTCGTTACACATCCGAAACACCTACAGTTTTGCAAAGTTAAAGTGAAAACTTTCAGGATTCATAAGTAAAACACCTGAATTATTACAAATCTTTCTTGTATCGTTTGGACAATTTTTCAAAAGACACGAACCGAAATTTTGCCCAAACCGTTGGAAGGGTTTTGCGAGTAAAATATTTCGAAAGCAAAAGTCACTAGGTTTTGTTTTTATAGGATATTCCAGTTCATTTTTGTATTTCCCTATTTTCTCGGAAACAGCACCCAATAGGATATGACATTTTTGTAAAAATGTTGTTGCTAATATACCAAGCTTGAAGTTCATATTTTTTTTTAGAACGAAAGATCCGCAATTAGGAAAATTTTCACTCCAACATTTTTATTGAGTGGGAATTCAGTTTTTCTCGATTAAAAAATGATATGTAATTCCAGCTTAAGAATACACCGCAGATACTATTGCCATCATAAAGAAACGATGGTTGGTTAAACTATGAAAATGAAGAACTTGTGCTTAAAAGGAATAAGATCTTTGGGGTGGAGTAAATATTTAATGATTATGGTTTTCGGGTAGTTCACAGTATTCTCAATAACTGTTATTTATCTCTCGGTTGGAGTTTCTAAATAAGGGTATGATTGATGACTAAAACTCCGTTATTTCATCCAATGGACCAAACGCGACCATCACTTCTCATCTCATCTTATTGGCATCGTTAACATCGTTCAACTTTACCCATCAACCATCATATATACCGCATTTTCATTGGAATTGAGCACAAGAACCACCTTCGACGGTGTGTGGCTTTTGGAATTTAATTTTGACTTTCAGACATGGTAAGCCAAAACTTTTCGTCTTCATTTCAGCCCTCAGACGTGATTGAATTATTCCGTGGTGGAATTTGTGCTCTAATTGCACATAAAGTTTAGTATCTCAGGTAGTTATAGACGTCGCAAGGTGGATTGATGAAATTCCATTTTATTCTTGTGCTTGATTTCGGACAGGTAGACACAATATGGAAGATGAAGGTAGAGGCAGGTCAAGGTTTCTGATGGCTACTGTCGATCCATTGTTAACCCATTGAAATATTTTGAACGCGCCACTCATTCCATGGATGTTAGGCCACCAAAACAGGTGAGAATGTTCATAATTACGTGTTAACGCCAGTTTTAGATAACGCTGTTTGGAGTAAAAGTATTAAAACGATGACGGACTACTTGATTAGATGGTGAGGATTTGGTATTTGGTAAGAAGAAGGTGCCAAGATCAAATTAATGTAATTATCTTCGGAAAGAAGTTGGTTTTATTAAGAAAGTCAATTTTAATTATATTTTTAAGTGTGTCAATGTACAATTATCTGCCCTGGAGCTTAAATTTCGTGCCCCAAAGTTTGTAAAAATATTTCAACCACGATAAACAAGTTTTTAAAATTGTGAGTTATTATGTGGGTCTACAGATTTCTCATGGAGTTTTTAGTGACGTTTTCAATTTTGACGTTTATTGCAACGTTTATTGAGACCAGGGCCCCTATTCGGGAACTCGTACCGAGTAAAATATTTGCCGAGTGCGACAAAAACGAATTCTTGAACTCGGAAACAAGCGATTTTTTCCGAGAAAATACTCGGTGACGTTTAGCCTGCCGAGATGGGAAGTAACTATCCATTTCTGTCAATATGAATCTGAAACGATCTTTTGACAAACGAAATAGCTTTCTGAATATGAAAGAGGTTATTTACACAATAAATTTCACATTTCAAACATATGCCACAAAACTTACAATGCATTTGGTTATGATAATGGATTTGATTTGTCTCTAATTTCATTGTAACGGATATTTTCTTCATTACTATCACTATCGTCAGACAAGAAAGCTACTATACTTTCCATTGTAAAAAAAATCAAACACAAAATCAAACTTCCATCAAAATTTTCCCGCTAACATTTCAGAAATTCGCGACCATATTCTCCATACATCGGAATTTCTTCCTTATGTAAAACAAGTAAGGGATGTTTTCACTTTCTACGAAATTAGGTTAGAACTACAATTTGCTACGTGAAGTTGGCCACATTTCAACAATTTCAAATAAAATCTCATTTTTGTGGTGGCAACACATTGGGTCGTACTCGGACCGAGTTCAAGAGTCCCATTTTGCGACTCGAGTTCCTGAGTAGGCGCTCAGTCTTTGAAGTCAAATTTTTTTTTTGAAATTTTAAATACGCTTTTTTTAACATTTCATTAAATTTTCTACCATTTTGACGCGACTGAAAAAACGAGAATCATGTGTTTAGTGTGTATGTATATCTGATAATTTATCGCGCAGCCTAAACGGCTTGACCAATTTCGATAAACGAGATGCGTACCAAAGAGTGGACCTCACGCTCTCGGACCGATTTTTTTGGGCTGGCACATATCCCAAAATTTACCTCCTGGTACTAAAAAGTCCAACCCAAAATTTGATCTAAATCGGTTGAATTGAGTTATAAATGCAGGCATATATCTGTGGCAACAAGTCATAAGGGCATAAGTCTGTTTTTAGGCTAAGCCAAATTGCTCTGTCTATTAAAGTAAATACAGATCTTTTTGGTTTGATCTGAAAATCCACTTAGGCTCTTATGACTTGTGGCCACAGATATACACACTCCGCTATTATTGCAATGGTTTTTTGATGTAAAATTTGAATTATGTGCAACATATAAATGATATCTATTAATTTATATTAAACTTTGATCAAATGGAGTTTTTACCAATTAACCAATTGTCACAAGACACATCAATTTCTTAAACTTAATCACAATTTCATGACATTCGTTTTAAACACGAAATCGTAATAGTAACGTGCCGTAAAAACTGATGGAATTCCGCCCTCAACATGCCAACATTGATCTAATTCTAATTTTTAGACAATTTTACAATCAACGAATACTTTCATATTTTCAAAAAATTACGGAAACGATTTCACTTCAATACGGTTGAATTGAATTTATGGGTTTTCATTATTGTTCAGTCGTTCTATTATCCAAAAGCGCGTTTTTCAAAAACATGCAAACATGCAATTTCCAATAGTGGAAAACTCATTTATTTTTCCATGGTAAGAAATTGAAACCAGAAAACTTAAATGAAATTGGACTTGAACGATAGCGACAGGAGGCAGGCAGGCAACTGAACCGAAAAGTATTAAAAGTTATTGAGGCAATAGAATGATTCGAAATGGTTCTAAAATATCCATAGATGGCTACAGTTTTATGCATTTTGTATATGTTTTGTGTCGATTTGCAAAATGTTGTAGAGCAACATATGCAGCTGACAAAAATCATAAAATGTTGAAAAGGCTGCAGTAGAATTCACGAACAAGGAGCTCAAAAATCAGATATTATAGATTGCCCAAGACTTTATACACGTACCTGCATATTTATCTATTTATATTACATGGATGGATATAAGCTCCATAATGTATTTGAATTTGCAGTGCATGCGGGAAAGGTCGTCATGGGCTGTTTAATTTTAGAAATTCTGTAGCTGAAAATGTCGTGATGAACTCTGGAACTGGAAGCAACAAAATTGCAGAATGCAATCATATTGGGAGACTGATATTTTGGTATACAGGATTTAATACCGTTAGTATATTTAGATATATAGGAATACCATATCGATATGGCTATTGTCACGACATGATTGTATAAATAAGATTTCTAAGGGAAATTATGAACATGCGATAATGTGCGCTTAGAAAAAATTGATGTGAAAAAAGATTTTTCGATGTTCGAAAGGAATAAGTGTTGGAAATCGGAAAAACTTCTAATTTGAAAATAGGATAAGGTCTTTTATGTTGAAAATATTTCATATGAACAGCACATGAGTTTTTTATATTAATCCCGGCCAGGTGCTGACTTCGTGGAGTTTTTATAAAAAAAAATTCAAAAAACACAAAAAAGCTACAACTCCGATAGGTTAATCGTCAATGAGAAATTCTATCCGAATTTTGATAGACATTTTATCATCTATTTGGGGAGTGGGAGAAAGGCGGACCAATTGAATTTTGATGTATGAAAAAGTTATGTAAAATCTTTTTCTAAACACATTTTGTCTGTTTAAAATTTTCAATACGGCAGACCGTTTTCGAGAAAATTCCAAAAACCAATTTCGTTTGTATGGAGGGGGGCGGAAGAATTAACCCGATTTTGTCCTTTCAAGAATGTTGCCTTGTATTTTACAACAAATGGACTTTTACTCAATTTCAAGTCTCTAGCTTAATTCTTTCCAGAGTTATCGTGTCCGAGAGTTAAATTGTTAAGATTTGAAAAAAAAAATTAAAATCTTTTGTGATTCTGAAAACTCTGGTCAATTTTTTTTTGCTGTCGAAAATTTCGATGCGTTATTTACGGTGTACTAAATCTAATATTACTACTATATCCCAAGTAACCAAATAGGGCGTAAAGTGGTCGTCGCGACCATAAAGATTCGATGTTAAAGTCGCCACGACCACTTTATGCCCTATTTGGTTACTTGGGATGATTCTAATAGAGTACAAAAATGTTGAAATTCTGGCTCATTGTCGGAGTCGATAAATTTTCACAAAAGAGTTCAAAAGTCGGAGTCGAAGAAAATTTTTGGACTCCAGATTCTAACCGAACCAGTTGTTTTACGTCAGTTTTGAAGTATGGCAGAATTATGTAAAATTATATTCTGAATACTTTCTGTCCAAACAACTTTTTGAAAAAATTAACCGTTTTCTAAAAAAAATGCAAAAAATGCTTTCCCTTGTATGGTGGAGGGGGGAAGAAGTGGTCCAATTGAATTTTAATGTATGGCAGAGTTGTGTAAGATTATATTCTGAATATTATATTCTGTCCAAACAAAGTTTTTGAAAAAATCAACCGTTTTCGAGGAGAATAGGACTGGTTCAATTTTTGTTGTTTTCGGACGGGGTTTAACTTTTGGTAAAAGCGTGTTCTGTGCCAAATTTAGACTTTCTACTAGTTATCGGATTTTCGAATTTTTCTTGCATAAACAATTCTAACTTTTCATCATATGAGGCTTAATTAATTAGTCATAAGATATTATCTCACCGCTAGGTGGATAAATTTTTGCTTGTAATGTTTTAAATCAATTGGGCTCGAATTTTATGGTAGAATTCAGATTAAAAGAATCATAATTGTTTACGGTTTCGCTTGCTTAACTCATAAATCCTTCAAATCATCATTACATATCAAGGTAAGAACAAAAATATACACAATTGTGACAGAATACTAATTAAAAAAAAGGGTTTTTAGACAAAATATAGTAGAAATGTCCTTTTTCATTTAAGTGCACATCATTTTTAAAATCCATCAATAATAATAAACAAAAAAAATCTGTTTCTCCATGACAATATCATATCAGGTGAAAAATCTTTTTCTCCATGACAGTATGATATCAGGTAGCTCTTCAGGTATAATGTTTTTTATTCAAATTTTTAGTACAATGGGGACCTACTACCGAACCTAGTATCTATCGTTATATAAATACCACTCATTATTGTTGTCATCCCCATAAAACCCCGAACCCCAAATAAACGCTTATGACTCATTTGCGATGAAAATTTTCCAATTATTTTTGGTGGTTTTCGGCGCACAGCATCCAAATAAATAATTACGAAAAGATTAATCGCCGATGGAGCACACGCCCATCCTCTTAACATGGCTCCCAGTCCCTCCCAGTGTTCCAGCATATCTGGAGACCATACGATTGGAGGCAGTTTCGTGGATCATCGTGGGGTAATTTATTGGTCGCCTGTCATATCTAATTTATGCGCGGATGGTCCGCTTATATGTGAATTTCATATCTCAGAATTCGCAGAACATTCACGGCGGAGAGACGCGCATTTCGCTTTGCTACTGATAAAAATGTTTCTATTAATCTTTAAGAATTTATTTATGATGATACCAAAGGAGACAGTGCGTGTGTTGATGCGATGTTGGGGCTAAGTACCGAGTAATTTATTATTCGAATTTACCATTCCCCAACAGAAGCAAACAGAAACAAACTAAGCATAAATGACGGCGCGCTTTTTTTGCATGCAAAGGTATATTTTGATTCATTTTTACAGATAAATAGGCAAATAGAGATTTATAAGCGTCATTAACATAAAAAAACTGGATTATTACATTAAAAAATTAAGCACTTGGATTTGTAAATTTATTACAATTTACAAGGGGCAATAGTTGGAGTATCCCGTATGATGCGATTTGAAAAGTTGTAGAAAATTTGGTTCAGTTGATATCTGGTTTTTGATATAACCTGTTATTAGACACTTAATTTCAAAATTTCAATGGATGTAGTTTTTTATCCTTTTTCCAAAGTCCCTTTGTTATCCATGCAGGACCCGAAACAGCTTATCTCAACATACTTGGTTTTGTGTGATTTTTATTTCGTAGTTTCTGGAAAACTGTATTTTGGCTTTCTGGCAAAAAATGTTGCTAATTTGAATATATTTATAAAAGACAAAAACCACCGACTCAATCACTCATGCCCGTATCTCCCGAACCACTAAACCGATTGTCATGACATTTTGCATACAGATTCATCTTACCTTACAAGCGCTCGCTAAGAAACATTTTTTCAAAATTCAAAATGGAAGGTCCTGCAAATATCCTTTTTCTCATTTTTTCTCAGAAAAACTGTCATCATGAGGTCTTTGGGACCACTTGTCACTAATCTGATACTAGAATTGCAAATTTGAGACGAGAGGTCTTGTAAGAGTAACGAAAATATCGTTTTTCCACTTTTGTCTCTGGAAAACTGGCATTAGGGGAGTTTTTGGGACCGCTGGTGACGAATCTGGTGTTGGAATTTCAAAATTGAAACGGGAGGTTCTGAAGGAATAACAATTTTTTCAAAATAAAAACAAAAGTTGTGTTTTAATTTTCCAGCCTGACATCTCGAGCCTTGTTTTGGCTCATCTTCAGAGCCCTATTTATAATTAGTTTTATTTAACACCAAATATTTTTACAATTATAATTATAAAGGGGACTTACGCTAAACGATCATTTTAACAAAGTTTTTACGGCTAAACCACAGAACTATATAACATAGAACAACTGTCACCATACAAAGCTCTGCTGAAAAATGGTCCCAAAAGTATTTCCCTCTTTATCGTACTTGAACGCATTCACTGAACTGTATAAGGTCGCGAGATTCAAATTTAGTTTGCCGCGAAATTCAAATTTCACAAGTTTGAGACTAACTTTAGGCGCAAACAAATAACTTTAGGCGCCAACACCATTCCGAAAGTCTATTTTCCTTTGACAGCTCACGGTTTAAACGAGAAGACTATATTTATTTTCATACGGTTATCTTGCTCTTACTTGACTCGTTTTGATTCACTGAACTGTATTGAAATGGGACCATTTGAGACAGCAAATCGAGCGATCTAGTATATCTGTGGGCTAAACATAGTGCATTTTTATACCCGTATGGTGAAACTAAAGAGCCTGTTCATATTGGTTGAAATCTAAATAGGACAGAAACTGGCAACATTAGGGCAAGGTGAGGAAGTGGGACTGCTGATAGGAAAATCATCCTCAAAACTAAAATCTCCGTTCTCTGAGTTCCGCCTGTCGCGCTCTGATTGGTTGGCTGCCGTACTGAATGTGTTCCATTGTCATTATTGTTTCGGTCGTTTTCGGCAGCCACGTATTACTTGCAATTCTTTAGAAATGTTCCGTTTCCCAAATGTTTCACGCCGGTCTGATTGCTCACAGCTACTGGTTCTAATAGTCTCAATCTGAACACGAGCAATTTTTCATCCGTCCTATTTAGGCAGACTATTTCAACCAATGTGAACAAGCTCAAAGGGTATATTAACTTTGCCTTACCCGTCAGATCCCGTCATCACACACAAAAATGAATTATCCCAGTGTGTTTAGAATTATAAAAAAACATAACAAAAGCTATAATTGCCTATCTGGCAATCATTGGAGACCTGTATGGTGATATTCGTATCATAATTCGAGCAGTTGTACCAAAATTCCACTTTGAAGTCAAACTTTCCAATAAGATTTTTTAAAATTTATTCCAATCGGATTTTCATGTATGGGAGTTTTATGTAGAATCATATCCTAAATAACTTTGGTTCTTGCACTTTTTTGATAAGATTCACCGTTTTTGAGTAATTCGCAAAAAATGTTTTGGTTCGTATGGGGGGTACCCCCCTAATGGTCCATTTTTGCCCATTAACGAACTTGGCCTCGGATTTTACGAAAAACGGATCTGCGCAAAATTTCAAGTGTCTAGCCCAATCCGTGCGCCCGCAATCCGCGCCACAGACAGACAGACAGACAGACGGACGGACAGACAGACAGACAGACGGACAGACAGACAGACGGACGGACATACAGAAATTAATTATTTTTATCATTCTAAACACGCTGGTGTAATTCATTTTTTTGTGTGATGACGGGATCTTGGCGTTACAAACGGTAAGGCAAAGTTAATATACCCTTTGGTTTCACCATACGAGTATAAAAATTGATTTTTGCATGTCCGTCCGTCTGTCTGTCTGTCCGTCCGTCTGTCCGTCTGTGGCGCGGATTGCGGGCGCACGGATTGAGCTAGAGACTTGAAATTTTGCGCAGATTCGTTTTTCGTAAAATGCGAGGCTAAGTTCGTTCATGTGCAAAAATGGACCATTAGGGGGGGTACCCCCATACAAACGAAAACGTTTTTTGTGAGTATCTCAAAAACGGTGCATCTTATCAAAAAAGTGCAAGAACAAAAGCTATCTAGGATATGATTCTACATAAAACTCCCATACATCAAAATCCAATTGGAATAAATTAAAAAAAATCTCTTTGAAAAGTTTGACTTCAAAGTGGAATTTTGGTACAACTGTTCGAATTTTGATACGAATATCACCACACGGGTTTTCAATAATTGCCAGATTGGCAATTATAGCTTTTGTTATGTTTTACCATAAAATTTGTAATCCTTTAAAGACATTTCTGGCACACTCAAATTTGTTGTACTCGTTTCCGTAACATGTCCGTTTCCCTTTTCCCCAATTTTTCGTAGGAAGTTTAGTATCACCGTAATACCACCACAGAACCTCCCCCCCCCCCCCCCCTCCTAAATGTATGCCGTACTTTATGGACTGGCACTTTTTATTTGTTTCACTCAATTTATTTTTATTCAAGAATAATTTTTCTACTGTCCGAAACGGAGTATCGGCAAGGAAAACGGACTTCGAAAATAACTAATTTGAAGAGCAAAAATATCCGATACTGGCAATAATGAAACGAAACTTACAAAACGCTATAGTTTAAGCAAAATCTAATAGAAAAACCTCAATGCATAAATTAATCTTAACCTTAGTTGCAACGAACCAAAGCATCTCCGTAATTACGAATAGTTAAAACACTTAAATTGATTTAACTAACCAAGAATACGATTATCTACATCCAATAATCTACTAACGTGCAGCAAAATGTACCAATTAACAGTCAAATATCGCAGGAGTTGAACAGGACTTCGTACCCCCAAAACTGCATGCACTAAAAACCCTTTCGAAGTCTATCAGGCGTGTATAAGCCGTCGATGGTGCATGAAGTTGGCAGTATCTGATAGAAACCGTGCCATGTAGATACATAAGAAGATACTCCAGTCAACTTCAGCCCCCAGAAGCTCTGAAATTATATTGCAGTGTGTGGAAGTTGCCATTAGGCCATATTGTTGATTATCCTATGGAATGTTTCACGTATGGCGTGCATAAAAGACGAAAAGGCTTTTGGAGTCCTTTTCGTTCGTATTGGTGTGCTCGTTACCTTTCCAAAAATCCACATTTACTGTCGTGTACAAACACAGAATACTTGTTAATAATGCACATTAATAATGCACATAAGTGCATCCATTTAATCAGACACCTTTTTCAATTACAACACACAAGGCAAGGTAAAGGCCTAGAAATCGCAGTTGAGAAATTATGAGAGCTCCACTTGCCAAGTGCATACAATATGCTCGTATAATAACAAAATATCTATGCTAAAGTGCGCATAATTTCTAACACCCTCTGCTGCTATTGAAGGACCGAAACAACCCACAGTTACACCCAGTTCGTATATTACATTTGTACGAGTATCCTTAAAATTCAGCTGCTGCACCTTCAAAAAAAAACCAAGCAAAATACGAAGGGTGTTTTTTCTATAGTAATGCTGCAATGTTATTTTATCTGGTTGCAGTCAAACTTCGCAATATTGATGGGGATAGGGGTGTCTCCCAGGAGAACTTAATGTGTGGAAGTAAAGAGACTTTGGGTATGCCTTTAACAACAGCAAAGCTTTTTAGTGTAGTCAAATGCATGCTTCTTACCGGAAGAGAACCAAACAAGTAATATATATGTATGTTGCCGACACAATAAGGTTTATGTTAAAAAACCCACAACGTTTCAAAATGCAACCGTTCTCAATATTTCAAAGACTCGAGTATTTGCTTATACCTACCAAAATAAGTTCATTAAGGTGGCGACACATAATGCCAAGGCTTTGCAAGTCTAGGATTTAATTATAACATTAAAAAAATATATGGGGGGCACAGTTTTCTACTTTTAAATAGCGCAAATTGTTGTTAAATACTTTTAATGGGTTACATGTTTCAACCTATTTTACATAGTTTTTAAAAGCGTCCTGTTTTCTTTAATTTAGTTCTCTTTCGATACTTTTCTATTAAGTAAAAAAGATACCGAAAAACAAAAAAAGTCTTTGTTTTTCGGCATCTTTTTTACTTGATAGAAAAGTATCGTAAGAGAACTAATTTTGAAAGAGCTTCCTATTACTTTGGTACACATTCCCGATTTTAAGAGAATCGTGACTAGGAAAATTGGCTTTACCATATTTTCCCATTATTAAAGGTATTGTTACCATTCAGTTTTTTGTATGAATTTTTCTTCAGAAAATTTCATAATCTCAAAATTTGGGGCAAAATTGCTGATCCCATAAAAAATTAAAAAGCTCTTGAAATCTTAAAAAAACTTGTTGCGAGATTCAAAAACACTGCTGCCCTTTTCCTGTTTTTGCTTTGAGCAACTTTGTATTCAATGAGAAAAGAGGAGAAAAATAATTTTTTGGACGCAGTGTATCAGAAATAAAAGCGAGATAAATATTAATTTTATCACACTTTTTATACCTCTATCTTGCTTTTATTTCTGATGTACAGCTCCTAAAAATTGACTTTTTGCTTTTTAGTAACATTAAAAAAAAAAAGCTTTTTCAAAAAAATATTTTTTTAATCTTTTTTAATCATTTTGTGAACATCCAAAATTACGCCTGTCTTTTGCCACGCTTAAATATACTTTTAGTCCTCGAATATATATATCCTTTCCTGTGAGATATCTTTACGGACTTTTTGACTGCAGGACCGGATTCAGCGATCCTAAAAATCGCCATCTCATCTTAGAGAAAAAAAATTAAAGGAAAAGGACAATCAGGTTATCCTAACAGGACTTTCCGTTGTCCTTATAGACTTCTCAGCACCACAATTGGGTTCAGTGACTCCAAAAACCCCCAGATGTGATTTTTATCCGGAAAATTTGAGAAAAAAATAATCCCGTTATCCTTACAGACGTTTACTTTATGGACTTCTTAACGCTAGAATTAGATTTATACCCCTGGGTGAGTTTTTTTCTCGGATAATTCGAAAAAAAAAACTATTATCACGTTATTCTTAGAGGACTTTTCGTTATCCTTACAAGGACGAAGTTGTAAAAATATTATATTGTAATCGGAGTTACGTATGTGTGCAAAATTTCAAGTCAATCGCATGAGCGGACGTGGGTCAAAATTAGATTACAAGATTTGACCCTGACAAGCAGACAAATAGACAGATGCGAAGGCAAGCTAAATAAAAGCTTTTAACACATTGACTGCCATGGCTATCATTTTTGACAGGCAGTGAGCTATGGCTATCATTTTTGATAGCCAGTGAAAATTGCCACTATGATTCATGAGCGGCCAAGGCTATCATTTTCGATAGCTGGGTCTACAATCTACATGCATACATACATACATTCTACATACGTCTACATGTATTGGCATCTCCCTCACATTTTTGCAAAATTGGTCTGGCAGTCAACGTGTTAAAATGACAATTTTGCACTTTCTAAGCACACGCGCGTACTGCGATTGTTCTACTTAAGTCTACTTCGATGCGCGGTCCATTCTTGAGTTTCAAAAATTCGAATTTCAACTTTAGCCACACTCCACATGGTTGGCCTCGACTTAAAACATTCTTGGAATCATTTTGTGTTGGTCAAGATTTAATCGAGCTCATGATTTTAATCGAATTTTCTTCAAAAATAGTTTGAGTGTTTAATGTGAAATAGCAAAGGAAATTTCGTTGGATTTGTCGAAACGCAAAATCCAATAAAACTTCTACATTCTTGAAGTGTTTACATGCGCGGATCTTACTTTCCGCCTTGCTGTCTGGTACTTCTGAATTTTTTTTTTCATTTCCACACTCTGGTGGCTCAGTGCATCTAAAACCGAATTGTTCTTAATACCTTTTTCGCCTGTCTCTATTCAACTTTTTCATTTCAGCTTCCATTTTAAAAGGCTTTTACTCCTGCTTCTCCATTTCACATTTCCTTCATTTAATTCAAAGATCGTTGATTTCGCGTTGGTTTTGCTCTCTTGTTGAACTGATCCCCTTCATCCCTCGGGTAGACAGACACGCAGGAAACACAAACATAACGAGGTGCTGAAATTTAGCGTATAATTAGTGTGTCTATGGACTGTTATTTTGTAGCAAACTAAATGAAGTAATACAAATGGCTGGAAGGCATTTTCCTGTATGCTGCACTAGAAAGTTTTTAAAACAAAATAACTCCGAAGTGCATCTTTTCAAATGGGATAGCTTGTGTTTATACAATTATTTTCTTATACCTAGATTGCAGTAGAGCACGTCTATTTTTTTATGACATGGGCGAGCATTCAGGTATACTAGGAGAGATTGTGGTGGTTGTAGACAGTTTTTCCTTCCTATTAAAATTGAGTTACATAAACTTTTACTTACTAAATGTAAATGTTATTTTGGTGTCGTTCGAATGAATGGAAATTCTTGTTTAAAATAAAGTTTTTGTTTGTAAATATTTTTAATTAGCCTGACGAAATATTTTTTTTTTTTGTATTCTGTCTAATTATTAACAAATCTCGGGTTTTGCTAAGAAAGTAAATATTTTCATAGCTAGATAGGTCAAGATTTTTGTTAAAAAGCTCGTGGGGTTTTCAATAAAAGTTTGTAAGGGAACAAATTTTTTTTAATTAAGCGATTCAGACGCCCTATTCTTAGTATATTGAATTTGAATCGACATATCTTGTCTTGAGTATTGTTTGACGTATCAAAAAAAATCAATTTTTTGGGATTTTTGGTTTGCAATAGGTATTTTGAGGCACTCTATCGATTGATGAAAAACGCACACCACGGAAAGAAATCTGTGTTGAAATCAAGTTGTTGCTTCGACACAAAATTCTCCCCTTCAATGTTTTGCAAAAAAAGGATTTTTTTTTGTTTGAAATCTGAAAACATTTAACAAAAACAACGCAAAGTAATTTTTAAATGGATGTATGAACCAGTGTTGGGCAAAACGGCGTAAAAAACAGTTTTTTACATTTTTCACGTAAAAAACGTAAAAAACTGGTAAAAAACGTAAAAACCGTAAAAAACGTAAAAAAAAGTAAAAAACCTAAAAAATGGGACATCGCAGTTCCTACAAAGTATGACAGTCTGTTTTAAAGTTTTTCTCAGCATTTTATTAGAGATCCTATAATATATAATATAGAGAGTGGACATCAGCACTTAATAGACTGTACTACTAAGGAGGACAGTCTATTAACTCAAATTAGAACAGTTGTTTGAATGGAATTTTTCCAGTTTTTAGAATTTCTTTTCCCTTTTTCCAGTTTTGTTTCAATTTCCGCCTTCGGAATGAGTCTCCTTGTGTTTAAAAACGATTTTTTTATGCAAACTTTAAAATTACGCTTGTTGCTGCAAAAACTAGTGCAAATATGTTTCTTTAACCCTTTCATGCATACATTTTTCTATGGAATTAATTTTCACGGTTTTTGGTATCCGAGGGTTTTTGGGGTCGCTGATTACGAATCTGAAGTCAAAACTTCAAAAATCAAAATGGCGGATCCAATATGGCGGTCAAAAACGATAAAATTCATTAGATTACGCTGTAAACTAGTAGGGTAAAATACCCAGATCTGAGCCCCCTTAAGCCTTTTTTTCACTTCATACCATCTTTTCTTTGTCTTCCGTATACTTTCTGAGAAACTTATACTTACTGGTCGAAAGTATGGAATGTTGAAATTAAATTAATATATACATATTCCTCGACAATTTGGATAAAAAAAAGAATTATGTGTAAATGTGGAAATTATCCCAAAATCTAGTTCTGAGCCCCCCAGTCGCCAGTTATGAGCATCCATAGCCACCAGTTCTGAGCCCTGATATTGCACCAGTTTCGAGAACTACTAAATTAACAAGATTTGGCAAGGATTTTAATTTGATCTTAAAGAAAAAGAGCAGTTTTTTATATATTTTTTATATTGTTTTGAAATTTTGTTATTAGTTTTCTATTTTTTTTTTGTGCAGCCTTTTTTAACGGTTTCTTTGCAAGAAGTTTCAAAGTTCTTTTTGCAAGACGTTGGTTTTTTTTCACCACCTCTTCTTCGATTTTTATTTTTCTTTTTTCTGCAGCCCTTTTCCGTCTTTCTTCCTTTTCTTTATTTGCAGATATTTTTTTTTCTATTTTTTCTTTTTCTGCTTTTTTAAATGGTGTTGACGACACAATAAAGCTTTGCCTTTCAATATTTTTATTTCCCGTACGGATTGGTGTTGTTGGGATGGGTAAAAAATTTAATATTTCTACTGGAGTTGGATCTAAAATATCCACGGACATGGCAGATATATCGAAAACATTTATGACCTGAAAAGGATTATTGTTGGTGAATTTTGAACAAACATATCACGTTTAAATGTTACATTGGTCTTAGAATTATTGTCCAAAGTCTTTGAGTGGATATCAGTTTCAAAATGTAAAATATCTTTTTCCAAAATTAACTGAATCTAGAAAAATATTGTATGAAATTAACTTTAAACTCATTATTGTCAACTTTGTACCTCATCATCTTCCATTTGGAATTCTTGAGACAGAGGCTGATGACTGTTGAAATGCTGATAAATTTTATACAGATGTAGAAAGTCTTCTGAGTAACTACTAGATGAGTTTGTAAAATCTTGCAACTGTTTTAGCTTATCTTCACCAATATGGCTTCTGAAATCCTCATAGGACATATTTACAGAGCGAGCATTTTCAGAATTATCAGAATGTTGGGAATTCGGATTCTTACCCAAACATTTGGAGTAGTCGATTGCATTTGGATCAAACGGACATAATCCGCATGTCCTGAAACCATTCACTATTGAATCTGCATTCAAATAAGTATCCACCACTCGTTTTAGAACTAATGCAAAATATTCTTTTGTAAGTCTTTTATCTATGTTTTCTCGTCTCCATAAGCCCACTGGGGTTTTCCACCCAGTTACATCAGCTGGTTGGAGAATACGAGTGGCATTGGCGTAAAGACAAATAGCAATAATTTGCAATTCGCTACATAATTGTGCTAATGCATATGTCAAATGGGTCCTGTGGCCATCAAAAAATAAAATCACAGGAAGTTTAACCCCTTTTTCAACAAGGTATGAATGAAATACATTTTTTATATACATAGTTATAAAACACTTCTGATGTCATCCATCCGTTGTCAGATTTGTCCCATTTTAGACCCTCTGGGATCGAACCAATAATATTTTGAGGCATTCTTTTGTAAGGGTAGATTATCATAGGTGGTACAACATCTCCAGCGGCTGAAAATGAAAACATGACAGTTAAATTTTCCTTCGCGGGTCCTCTATCAGTCCCATAGACATTTTTACAACCTAAGACGATAATTTTGTTTTAAATCACTTAAAATATTTCTTAAACCTTTACCTTTCGGACCTTTCGGAGTTTCCTACTTTCGGGCACAACAAAAAATTTATCTCGTCGCCGTTAAAAACACGCGTAGAATCGGTTAAAATATCTAAATAATGCTTGTTTGTTAAATATGTTTTTATTTCCTGAAACCATTTCTTAATATTTGATTCAGACACTTTGGAACTAGCGTCTGTTATAGGTTCTGGTGTTCTAATCGCTATATCTGGATGTCTTTTTAGAAAAGATTGATACCACTTTTTCCCTGGATAATTTCCCACAAAAGGATTTTTTCTAGGTGATGCGTCGAGAAATTCTTTTACTGCACTTTGTACATCAGTAATACGCCGCGGAAATCCCTTGGAATGATTTTCTTTCAACCATTTAACAATATTTTTTTCTTCATCTTTTCTGAGAATTGGGGATCGACCAGTCTTCGGTTTTGTGCTTCTATAGTAAAGGCGATTTTGGATGGTTCCTCTTGGTATCTTGAATAACCTAGCCGCCGTTTTGATCGGTAAACCTTCACCAATTTCTTTCAGAGCCTGTTGCAATTCGTCCTCCGAATATTCCCTTGTATTTGCCATTTCTTTATTGCTAAACAATAGAAGAAATGCATCAGAGGTTTTGAAAACCTATAACTGACGTCACAAGGGCTCAGAACCGGCGACGGTGTGAGTACTCAAAACCCCAGTTATGAGCCCCCTGCTCGTAACTGGAAAAATAACATAATTCGTTCCCGGTAATGGGCCCCCTTTAATTATACTTACAATAACAGTATTCTGTGCCAAAACTAACGCTAAACACTAAACTATTTAATTTCTTTTAAAAATGACTTGAAACTAATAAAAAAAGAAATTGATAAATCAGTTTAAATTACTTTTTAACATTTGGATTTCTTAATGGAAATGAGCAAATTTTTTCACTTTTTATTACCTTCTTGAAAAACTCTTGTCATTAAATTAAGTACGCCTTCTAACTCATAGAAATAAGAATTGAATTCGAAAAATAATTGGTTTCATCACGTTGTGAAATGTGTTTTAATCGGCTCAATCGCGCACAATTCTTGTTTTAGCCGAAAAATTAACAGGGGTGCTCAGAACTGGTGCCGGTGCTCAGATCTGGATACTTTACCCTACGTTGAGTTTTGGGATATTTCCGTAATCTAAGTTCGAGAAAGTTTCTGCGGTAGGTTATTAAAAACAAGGTGACGAGGAAGACCCAACCTCAGATGGCAAGACGACGTTGACCAGGACGCGAAGTGAATTGGTATGCATAACTGGAGGACATCGGCGCGTGACCACGATTTCTGGCGAGAGACATTGCGGCAGGCCAAGACCGGAAGCTGTTTTTAGTGCCGAGAGAGAGACAGAGAAAGAGAGAGAGAAAGACAGAGAGAGAGAAAGAGAGAGAAAGAGAGAGAGAGAGCGAGGGAGAGAGAGAGAGAGAGAGAAAGAGAGAGAGAGAGAGAAAGACAGAGAGAGAAAGACAGAGAGAGAAAGAGAGAGAGAATGAGAGAGAGAGAGAGAAAGACAGAGAGAGAAAGAGAGAGAGAATGAGAGAGAGAGAAAGAGAGAGAGAGAGAGAGAGAATATGGTTTCATAACCATGCGTGAATTGTTTCGAAATGAACGGAACGCCATTTTGAGCAATATAGGACGTAGGTTTGCCACATAGCGGTCCTTTTCCGATCCATCACGTTTCGAGAATAGGCCCCCTAGGCGAGTCACACCTCGCGAGGTTTACTTGTAATTGCCGTTTACACCAACAAAACTTGGTAACTTATGTCCAACTTAAAATATTTAAGTCACAAAATTTCTTGGGGCTCAGTAGACTAACCACAATTTTTTTTTTGCAAAAACGGGCCTAACACAGGGACTACATTGACTTATTTCTAATGTTTGCTAAAAAGCCAGTGTGGACCAATCTGGTTTACCAGTTTTTCTGGTAAGACAGTGCTGGTATACCATTTTCGTAGACAGCGCTGGTATAACCAGATTTTGACAGGCAACCAAATTAAAATGGCGGAAACTCAATTTTCGAGAAAAGATATATGAGAGCTTATCATTATTTTACGAGAAAAGGAATTTTGAATGAAATGCACATTCTAGATATTACAAGAGAGTCGATTTGAGAGGGCAACGGGTAGATTAGTTCTTTTCCAGACGTTTTAAAGCCAATATTTTGGCAAGCATAATTTGTTGTTTCCTGCTCACTGACATTTCCCCTACTGAACTGTTTTACGAGAATTTGCCCACCAAACAAATTTGACAGATTGCGACTAAAAGGCTTACCAGATGGTATACCAGAAATAAAACTCAATGTAGTCCCTGTGTAAGAGTATTTACAAAACTAGTTTACGAGAAAATTTTAAAAAAAGTGTCGGCCAGGTTTGGTATATGCCAAAACAATGCTCTACCTTTCACAAATCCATGACGAAACTCACTAAACTGAGTTAAAAATTCATAAAAAACGGAGAAAAATTTCAAAATATCCTCAACATTTGTTGTTTTTTTTTGTTGATTTTCGACAACAAAATTTCCACGAAACAAGGAAATATTTCCTTCTGTAAATTTTAAATCCCGAACCTTACAATGTTTTACTGAACATCGGAAATGGATGTCAACGTTACGAAATGTTCAAAACATCACGAAACAATATTTATAATCGTTTTGTATGTTTAAAAAGAAATAATAAAAAATGATTTCCCCCGAGGGATTTATCTTCTCTATTCCGATTCTCAATAAAATAGCAAACTACACACAAATTTGTTTAATCATAGAAGAAGTTCCTATGGTAGCCCGCCATTCCCTGACTCCTTACCGCAAACTGTTTCATTTCATTTTACATTATAAAAAATACCTCCAAAATATACTGGATTGGTTTGGCATTTGAACAATTTTAAAAATCTGCTAACACATTTATGGTATTAGGCTGTCATGGAGTATTAGCTAGTTGTGGGCACAAGAAAGATTTTCCAGTTTTTCCAACCTTAAATATCTATTCAATTTGCCAGCCGCCTGATTTCCCCGCACTTCTCGTCCGTGAATTTAATTCGGAAACATCATTTCTAGCCTACAGTTGGAATAAAACGTTTTCTACCTCTCTGATTACTAGAATTTAAAATTTAGATCTTGAACTGAAATTCATTTCGAATACGGTCAGATCCGCTTAGATTTGATCTAAATGGAAAATAGAAAATTACTAAATCATGATGTACCACCGCCATATGTATACTGCAGTACATAAGAATGTTCTATAATCAGTTCTTTTTCGGGATATATGGGCAGTATGGAAGTGTATTTATAGAATCTTTTGTTGTTTTTCGGTTTGTTTTTAATAAACTTACTTCTATATATATATGAGAATAAGATCTATCTTATATGACGTTAATGTATCTCCACTGTTGCCACCGTGTGTGGTTTTCTTCCGACATTTTCCTCATTGGATTTTCTTTTTTTGAAAAAAATCTTGAACGATTTTCGACTTACAATCAGTGCTACTTTTTCTGTTATTTGTATATGTGTGTATCTTAAATATTGCCGTACTCGTAGGTAGATAGGTATACAAATAAGTAAGTATTTACATTACATTATAGAAGCCAGAATTCAATTTCAGTTGTTGTTATCATTTTATTCTGTTTTGTTTTTTGGTTCGTGTGTAATTAATCAACTTTCCTTCAGTTCAGTTCCAAGTTGGGGCACTTCCAGACAAATGGAGTAGACGAAGTAGAAGTTAATTAACGAAGTAACTACTACCGGGCCGGTGAATATTTACTAAAACTAACTTCACTTTTCTAGTATGGTATTGCGGATTTTTCATCTAGGGTAAATGTGTAATATTTCGACCATCGATGAACCTAGACTTCAACCTCTAAACTACTGTTTCTCCACCGTCGCCAATCATTCAGTAAGTGAAGGATATGCGCTATGTTTAAAAAATCAAAATTCCTATGAAATTAAAAAAGTAAAAATCTGCTAAAAACGAATGAAGCGTCTTTTTTGAAAGAAAAAAAAAACCTCAACTTCAATGCCTTGTTAAGCAAATTAAAGCTATATTTCACATTGAATGTGTTCGCCTGCGGCGTATCTATTTTGAGGTCGAGATATTTTTGGGCTGCAGTTTTGTAAAACAAATTAGGTTGGGTTTCATTTTTAGTTGAACTCCCAATTTTTTTAATTTCTCTCCTTTTTTGGTAATTATTCAATTTTTTCTGTCAATCAACTATATTACAATGAAACCTGTTTAAGTCGGAAATCTTACTAAAGCTTCATAAAAGTCCCGTGATTTTGTTTTCATAGTAAATGTACCTGAATAAGGCGGAAAACTTCCCAGGCCGTACCGTGCAATTCTGGCGTACACAGGCTTTAGTGTATACCGGCCCTCGAGAATTTTATTTTTGCTCCACTGGGAAGAAAAAACTCATCCCAATGGGTTAATTTTTTTCAAATGCGAAATGAATGAAATCTTATAGAATTTTTTACTATTTCTCGTTGTTTCTCAAACCGTTTCGACGGAAAAGCCGAAAATCTTGCTAAAAAAGAACCACATATTATCATGTAACTTGAAAATCCGTTTTCGGGTCTGTCGGTGTGTATGTCTGCCGGTCTGTCCGTCTCTCGGTTTGTCGATCTGTCGATCTGTCGGTTTTACATATCTTAAATAACTGGAGAACGCGTTGAGCTAGCGACTTGAAATTTTTTATGAATGAGTTTTACGAAAATCGTAGTTTTGAACTGTTGGAAAGGTAACCTTAACTATAATGGATACCTCCCATACATTTTTTTTAATTTCTCGAAACCTATCTCGAAACTATAATGGATACCTCCAATACATTTTTTTTTATTTCTCGAAACCTATGGTGCCGCTCCACATGAGAGTAAATACGCGAGTAACTCTCAAAAACTCTCGAGAATTTCTCGTAGGAGGTTGTCCATTTGAGAATTAATTTCGGCGATTTTTCTCTTTTCAAGACCAATATCTTGATTTTTTCGACATCTTGCTTTGGCGAGTTCTCGAGAGCTACTAGCGAAATTCAAACGCCCCGTTCGTATCTGGCGAGCAACTCCCCGAGAGTTCAGTGGGTGCGCGTCGACTGGAGAGTAGAATCACTTTTGAGTTTTTGCGAGTTTCTGCGAGCGACTCTCAGAGAAGTGTCCATTTGCGAGTAGCTGATATCGAGAGGTTCTCGCCGGCATTTATTCTCATGTGGAGCGGCACCTTTAACGGCTTTTGCGTATCTCTACAGCTCTCAAGATATACCGACTCTCGAGAATTGTTTTCTGTCCCACTGGAAAGATAAAACTCACCCTAATGGGACGAATTTTTCGGTTTTTTTTTTAAATACAGAATAAATAAAATCTCAAAGAATCTATTACTCTTTCTCGTTGTCTCAAGCTGTTTTTGACAGAAGCGCGAAAAATTTTGCTCGAAAAAAAAACCTCATGTTATCCTGTAACCTGGAAATCGCTTGACCTATCATGCTGAACCTCGAATCTTCTGGAAGACAATCTCCTGTAAAGGAAAGAAGTCAAAAATAGTGCATTTTTCCCGTCTCGACCGGGACTTGTCACTTCAAGAAATTTGAGTTCTCTTTGAAAAAACTAAAATGGCTTAAATATTTTTGATTAGGCTTCTAGGGAACTTGTTCTACATTTTTCTTAAGAAACTTGTTCTTTATAATTGCGAGTATGTTAAGAGCTCTTTTAAAAAATGGAAAAAGATATCCGTATTTTCTGGATCATTCTTTAGACAAACAAATTTTTTTCTTGGTAATAAAGTTATTTCAAATGCGCTAAACAAAAAATTTTGTTTGGAAATTCCGTTGCCACAAATTCAGGACGTTTACCTTATCGCATAGATTTTATGCTAATATATATATAAATTCACCTACAACAAACATGCCTACAGATACTCCATTCTAGACAGGAATCATATTAAAACCTGACTATATTTAACTGACGAAGAGAAAGTATCATACACGAAACCTTACAGCATATAATTTTCCAATCTTAAAGTTTTCATACTTTTTCTCATTTCGGTTACGTAATTATTAATGTTTATGTCGTGAATGTAGTGATAGTGATTGAAAGTTCTCCTCGAATTTAATTTATGATCATAGAATTTCTAATTAAACTCCTCAAACATTATACACCTACGTTATAACTCGATGTGGTTTGATTATCGGAATTATTATTTTTAGTTTGCCGATATGTTATGAGGTACATACAAGTACTATCTATATTTATATTTATATAATAAATAGATTATAGATCTAGATTGATCAAATTCATGGTGAAAAAATATGCTCGAACCTTGTGATGGATTTTCTTCTATATTGAATGACATGTGTAAAAGGAAAAGCAGCTTAAAAGCACTCATTAATCTTGCGAAGGGATTTCCTTGCAGCAGATTTGTATCTTTCACATTTAATGTTTGTGTATGTGGGTGGAAATGATGGAAATTCGAGGTAAGAGCTTGACACGGAAAAAAATGTTCACAAAACATGAATACAATTATCGTGGAATGTATGCTTTCAGAAAAACTAAAAATGATGTGACAACGGCGTCAGCTGCTCTGACAATCAATATTAAAAGTTTTATAATTTCTACTCTTGTAACCTATCCATATATGTCAAATGTTCAAGTTTCTTATTTTTACGCATTAACACAGCAACATATGAAATAACATTGTCAGAAAAATCAACAAAAAATATTTTTGAAAATTAAGAGAAAGTATTTTTCGCTTCAAAAACATATACTAATAGTTATAACACAACCTGTCCGCGCATCAGTGTTTAAGAATAAATCGCCTGCTCCGATTCAACTTCCGATTCCTTTTTTTTCTTTTGTTAACTGTTTAAATAAAAAGTCTGTGGAATATGAGTTTACAGAGTCAATTTAATACACGAACATGTATACATCACGCTAATTTCTGCATTTTCAAATACCCCCCCATTAGCTATAATGGGTATTTTTCTTTCTTTTTGAAGTCCAGCGTAGTCCAAGTGGTAAAGTACTTAGCCCATATTCTGGAGGTCGGTGGTTCAATTCCCGACTGTCGCACGCTCTGATTCAAGTACACTCAACTTGCTTTACGAATTTAGTATTGATAGTTGCCGCTTAGTGCTAACGACATCATCGGTCTAGATTGCTATCACGGCCTCTGCTGTTGATGGGATGCAACGTTGATGGGTTGCAACGTTAATGGGTTGTAAACCTTACAAATGTTGTAATTCATCCATGATTCGCAATTCATGTTAAACTGTAGGTGCGAAGTACTGAAGAAATTGTTAAGATACCTCAATTGAAGAGGCCCAGGCTCTTCGAGAGCTGTTGTGCCGAAGATGATGATGATGAAAAAATAAATTTTTTGACAATTTCTTGAAGCTTATGCGTTAAACATAAAAATGAATAGTTGTATAACAAAATTGAATAAAATTTTCTATATTTTTTGCTTTAACGATTTCTATGTATCTCTAATGGTTCTCATGATTTAAAAAAAAAAAAGTTTTTTGAAAATTCCGGAAGTTATGCGCATTTGACAAAAAAGTCTATATAACCAAAAGCAAACAAAATAAAATTTCTTGCATTTTTCCCATCAACGGTTTTTACGTATCCTTAACGCTTCTCGAGATATATGAAAATCTCTGATGTGAACAGCACATGACTTTCTTATACATATACTTACGTTCCTCCTCAATTCACACTATAACCCGACAAGTGAAATATTAGCTAATATAAAATTATGATTATACCCGTATGGTGAAACCAAAGGGTATATTAACTTTGCCTTACCGTTTGTAACGCCAAGATTCCGTCATCACACACAAAAATGAATTACACCAGTGTGTTTAGAATGATAAAAAAAAATTGATTTTCGAATATCTGTCCGTCCGTCTGTCTGTGGCGCGGATTGCAGGCGCACGGATTGAGCTAGAGACTTGAAATTTTACGCAGATTCGTTTTTGGTAAAATGCAAGGCTAATTTCGTTAATGGGCAAAAATTGACCATTACGAACGAAAATGTTTTTTGCGAATATCTCAAAAACGGTGCATCTTATCAAAAAAGTGCAACAACAAAAGTTTTTTAGGATATGATTCTACATAAAACTACCATACATCAAAATCCGATTGGAATAAATTTTAAAAGCTCGTGTTGGAAAATTTTACTTCAAAGTGGAATTTTACAACTATCGATAACGGTAAAAGAGATCGGTTTACGGTAAAAGGCAAAAAATGTAGAGAATTTTAATATCTTTAATTGTTCTATGAATTGTTTTTTCAAAAAATGGTTAGTTTTCGAATAATTCGCAAGAATCAATTTTTTTAAATTTTAATGAAAAAATCTCAATAACGGTAAGAGATAGCGGATAACATGGACAGACAAAATGGTGGAAAATATTATTCTCTTTAATTCATGTCATACATTGAATGACGAAAAACGTATTAGTATTTGAAAGAATCGCAAAAAACTGTTTTTTTTAAATAACGATTTATCTCGATAGCAACCTAAGATATCGAGTTATAATGCTCTATTCCAGAATCCGATACGAATGGTTCGGATCGTAAACTCAATATTGTTGTTGGTATAAAACACTAACAACAACATTGAGTTTACGATTCGAACCATTCGTATCGGATTCTGGAATAGGGCCTATAGTAAAATACAACAGTGTAGGAAAGTTCACTGTCTTCGACTTTTGTCATACATGAGTTTCAGAGTAAACAGCAAAAAACGAAATTGCGATTTTTAAAAAGCCGCCATTTTGGTTACATCTGGTTAACGGATTTCCACAAAAAGTTGATAGGGCTTTTGGTGGAAATCCATTATTTCTAGGACCAAACGTGCCTCTTAAATTTCATGAGTCTAGCTCTATTAGTTTCTGAGAAATTTTGTACCGAGACTAACAGACATAACAGCCAGAAAAACATTTTTGTAATAGTGCTCCAATCGACTTACGAGTGCTCGGGAAATGTTTTTAGGCATAATTAAGAGGTCCAAATTTTCATGAATACAAGTAAAAATACGTAAAAATACTAAGAAAGTAAAAATACTTTTTTTGACATATTTTTTCCGAAACTAAATATTGCAGAGGAAAGTTTCGCGTTGATCACACATAACTGATATTTTGGACATTACCGGAGATCTTTCCCCCTCACTAAAAGTGTGACGTATTTTATAGCCAGTGCAATGTACCACACAAAACTTGCGAAGAAGGGTACCGTGGTGGGCGCGGTTAAAAAAAAAGCAAAAATTAGAGACACATATTTTATGGACAGTCTCTTAAAACCACTTTCAAATGCCAAAAAGATCGTCAAAATCAGTCGAACACTCAGAAAAACAGGTAACGTCTTAAATTATTTCTTATACATTATTTTAAACCAGAACAATCGCTGCACTAACCTGTAATTTAATAAATTTTATTGCGAATTATTATTATGAGCTGTTGAAGAATAATTTTAATATGCAATATAATGTAATATTTAAAACCGTAATGCATTCAAATAATGTGTCAATAATGTAACCATTAATCGGTTTAAGAAAGTATTTGCCAATAAATAGAAGATGACATCCTATAATTTATTTTTCTATTTTCACCATTTCAAATTTTATACCTTTAAGCATAACCTATGCACATTAATAACTCTATTTTAAAGTAGAAAATTTATATAAATATGCGAAATAACATCGAATATGTTTAAAGTGCTCAATTAATTTTATAATGAAATTTCCAATTGCTTGTCGTATAAATTTTCTAAATCAATTTGTTTGCCCACATCATGGCGAGCAATTTTCTGCAATAGTGTTAAGTACACAAAGGCATAAAATGAAATTTAAATATTTTGGTAATAAAATTAATTAAATAATATCCATTCATAAATTCGCGAAAATAATTTTCGTGAAATTGAACTGTAATAAAATTTGTCGCAGAGGCAAGCAAATCGTGTGAATGAGGTTCGAATGTGGTCATTTCGAGGGGGGAATGCGAAATATATGTGCGGGTAGACAATTTACTTATACAACTACTATAACTTGATTATCACCATTTCTTGCGGGGTGGTTGTGATGTGTCTTTAGCTCTAGGTTAGGTCGGGAGCGTTGCACAGTTCTTCCGCTATTAGATCCATTTGTTTGAGATAATTTTGATCTTTGAACGCTTCACACATTCAGTAAAATCAATCCGCCAAGATGCTATGGTCCCAAACGAGTATCTTACTAGTTAAGATACTTGTAAATGAATCTACATGTACTAACGACACAGTCGTGATTTTATAGCTTTTCGTAGAATCTTCATCCATACTATATCTATTTTACAGAACATAATGCTAGATAGTTCTTTGCCATTTTAGGTGTTGCTGACCGACACCCGATCCAGTGAGCGTAAAATTCACTGGTCCTGAAGCCACTTAAAATCCGCACAAAGTCAATTGGAAGCTGCCAAATGGAAAGGTGTCCAGGCTTATATCATGCGATTTTATTACAAAAAACGCCTCGAGATGTTGATGATGAGAGGCTCGTTAACGTGATTCCGGTCCGTTGTCACTTCCAACATGTGTTCAACTCACAGTTTAATGATCTTCGTCCGCCCTTACCTTCCCAAAAGATTCTGAATGCTGTCTTTAAGATTTCGTAATTGTGTTGGTGGTGAAGATCATCAATAGAGTAGTGTTCCTTCCACGCTTGTGATAATCGCGTTTCTACGGTTTTTCTTAATTGATCGGAACTTAGAGGTGTCTAATTCTTAAGATACTTTTATTGAAATGACTTGGCGGCCTTTTTGTACTTTTTCCCGAAACTAACTATAAACGAGAACTGGATAGAGGCGGCAAAATGAAATAACAAATGATGATCGCTTTGAGCGAAAAACCGATTATATAAATAAAGGTGTTCGATCTGTTTACGGTGATCTTTAAAGATGACAATTATTTGTGGCTTGTCTATCGTCGATTGATCAACGCAACGTATGCTTCTGAGGTGTGGTAGCAAATATGTTTATTGTTATTTACCACATCAAAATGATATTTGTTTGAAAGGGAATTATGGCTGTCTATGATAATAAATAATATCCAATTCGTAGAAATAAGTAAAGCTTGATTGGTATTACAGGCAAAGATCATCATGAGAGTAATTCATCGATTAAGATGAAGTCATTCGATACTGATTTAATTTTGTAGTTTGGACATATTTTTATTTTAATCGCGTTCTCAAAAGAAAACGATTAGGTGTGACTAAGGAATTTTTTTTTGAGGTTCGTTTTTCTGTTCGGTGCCATATAGAGAATGAGTAACGAAAAGATTTAGAAAGAATATTTAGGATTGATTTATATGAAGTTTTTTTTATGTTAAGACCATTCATGTTTATTTTAGATATAATATTACATACCAGGTTTGGTTAACCAGAAGTTGAAAAAAATATACCGAAAGTGTAGCAAAAATTCAACTTTTGAAGGACGTACCTGAAAGTATACAAGAAAAAAAGAATATAAGATTTAATCAAAAACAAATATATTTATATTTAAATTCTTTAACCCTTTCACAGTGAATGGCACATATATGTCCCACCTTGTAAAACTCATATCATTAACGTTTTTTCATAAAAGAAATTCTAAATCATAAATTTTAACTTATTTTTACTCGTTTTTACTATAAGCTATCTGTTATAAGCTAGAAACAAAGTTTCAAAGGGTTAAGGTATAGAAAGAAAATTTGTTGAATTAAAAAGAAAACACTTTTTCAGATATAAAAGCCATTTTTCTGAATAAAACGAAAGTGGAAAAAAAATGTCCTGAGTAAAATCGCTATGGAAAAATATAGAATTTTTTTTTCGCAAGCGGAAGTTTCTCAGCGTATTTTTTGACTCGTGCCCTGATTTTTTGAACAGAATTATAAAAATTTTGATGATCTCTTCTCGCCACAGAACTATATAACATAGAACAACTGTCACCATACAAAGCTCTGCTGAAAAATGGTCCCAAAAGTATTTCCCTCTTTCTCGTACTTGAACGCATCCACTGAACTGTATAAGGTCGCGAAATTCAAATTTCGTTTACCGCGAAATTCAAATTTCACAAGTTTGAGACTAACTTTAGGCGCAAACAAATAACTTTAGGCGCGAATATCATTCCGAAAGTCTATTTTCCTTTGACAGCTCACGGTTTAAACGAGAGGACTATATTTATTTTCATACGGTTATCTTGCTCTTACTTGACTCGTTTTGATTCACTGAACTGTATTGAAATGGGACCATTTGAGACAGCAAATCGAGCGATTTAGTATATCTATGCTTCTCGAATTTTGGTCACAAGATCTATATATATAAAAATGGATGTTTGTTGGTTTGTTTGTTTGAGATTATAAAACTCAAAAACTACCGGACCGATTTTTACGCGGTTTTTTGCAAAATGATCTGCGTTGCCAGGAGCAGGTTTTTAGCCATGTTAGATTTCCAAAATTCGAAACAGAAGGTCCTGTAGGAAAATATCCTCTTTCCCATTCTTCTCCGGAAAAATTGACATTATGGGGTTTTTGGGGTCGCTGATCACGAATGCAGTATTAGATGTTCAAAATTCGAAACGGAAGGTCCTGTAAAGAAAACGTTTTTTTCCCAAAAGTTTTTAAGTTATTTATGGTTTTTTTTGGCATTCTAGAATTTATACAGAAAACTTTAAGCTGGCAACGAAGGGTCTGCTAGTATAAATATAAATATAAACGCTGCTGGAAAGATTTTTAAGATGGAAGATTAAATTCTTTAAAAAAAATGCGCCGCAGGGTGAATGAATAACAAACTTATACAACTCTTTGCACGCTTTGAAGCCGAATTTCATGAGTTCCAATATAGCTTAAAATATCCAGTATACAGTGGAATCCCGGTTAATGCATCCCTGAATGGCACAAACCGAAGCCTCGGTTACAAACTGACGCATTCACGATAAGAGATGGTTCTAAAGCCAATCTGAAGCGAAGTAGAATTATGCTAAAAAAATGTAGTAAATGAAGTAAAAGCAAAAATTCGATTACTAATAGAGATGCAAACCGGTTTTTTGAACCGAACTAGAAGCCACTGCACCATTGAAATTTTGGGAGCCAGAACCAAATTGTTGACATTTTTTCTGATAACTAAAAAAAATATGCAACAAACAGGACCTTTTATGGAACTTTTATAATGTATGGAAAGCACAAAAGAAAAAAAATTTCTTCTGCACTTATCCTTATGAATAATAAGCAAATGACAGTAATTTAAAATTATTTTAAATTAAACAACATTGGCCTATGGCATATAAAATTTTACATAAAACATAAGAAAATCTCCAATTGCCAGGGGCCAATCGTTAAATACTCTATAATATGATGACAGACAAAATGTGTATATACAAAAATCCATTTGTATGGGAGAGACGGTAGCAGTGGTCCGATTGGATTTTGATGTATGGGACGCTTATGTAAAATCATATTCTGAAAAGATTTTGCCTCTAAGAATCTTTCAATACGATTTTCCGTTTTCGAGAAAATAAAAAAAATTCATTTTATATGTGGGAAGGGAGAAGAAGTGGTCCAACTGGATTTCGATGTATGCATAGGTTATGTAGAATCCTATTCTAAACTCATTTTACTTGCATAAATTTTTTAATATGACTCATCATTTTCAAGAAAATTGCAAAAAACTGTTTCGTTTGTATGGGAGAGGGGGGAAGAAATGGTCAAATTTCGCCTGCTCAAGAACTTAGCCTAGCCCTTTAGGAGAAACGCAACTATACAACATTTCAAGTATCTAGCTCAATCCTTTCGAAAGTTATGGTGTCCACGGACGGACCAACGTTTTATAGAGACATTACAACGTTTTATACGATTGGTTCACTCATTTTAAAATTGAGTTCCTTACAAAAGGGAATGTTCCCCAATTTTTTCGTCGTAACATGTCTAACATATACAGTAATCCGTCCCATAACATTGGGAATGATTGCACAAAAAAAAAGAATACGAGAATTTTTTTGTTGGAAAAAATTTGGGAGCAGCTACAATTTTTTTATAGCAATGACTCCCATATTTGGCCACTATGCCGTTTCTTCCATAAATATAGGACTGGAGCATGCAATTTTGGTGGAACGGTTCCCAAATGTTTTTCCCGTGTAATGCCGAGGTCACATGACGCTGTTTTGCCAGCGCTAGTGGCTGTTTGGCTGTTAGCAGCCGTTTCAGCAACACCGTGTGAACCCTAGTGCGTTGCTATTACCAGCAGCAGCGTGACTTCACTAGCAGCGCTAGTGAAGTAGAGACCGTTCTACTTTGCCAGCGCTACTAGGAATCACGTGACCCTGTCGCATGGTTTCTGAGCTGTCAAAAGTCTGATAAGTGGTAAAGTTTGTTTATTGTAAGTTGTTATTTTACATTTATTTATTTAAATTTCTGTGTAACGTTTATTATTTAAAAAATCTCCCAGATTAAAATGTCAAACCACTGTTTTGCTACTTGCCAGCACTACTAAAGTATAAATCGTGTGAACCCTCTCAGTACGCTGGCTGCTGTTGCTACTTACCAGCGCTACTAACCAACAGCAGCCAGCGGCTGGCAAAACAGCGTCGTGTGACCGCGGCATAAGACAGGTAAAATTTGCGAGTATGATTTTTTTATTGGAAATTCATATCCAATGAGCAGTACGTAAGGCTTTTACACAATAAGATCTGACCATGAATTACGTCATGCTTATTTTCAGTTTTTCAAACCCCTGTACCCACCTTTCAACAATAAAAAAATATACTCGAATACTCTATTGCATCTTTCAATTTTATTGGTATTTGATTCGAATTTTCGCCAATATCCGAATAATTTAACTACAATGAAAAAATAAATGATAAGAAATAAAAGAATTTCCTAAAAAGTTCACCATCACAGTCGCTTTTTCCGACTTTGTTGATATACGCTATTCGCTATTTGTGCTTTTGTCCTGTAACTGGCAGCCAGAGTTCATGGCGTACAAGAAGGTCGTCCGGGATCACAGTTGAAAGCTGAAATGCTTTTTCAAATTGATGGTAAAGCGATGACGATGATGAAGTAATCATACTGGGAAATTGTATGCCTTTGGGTTGCTTGTCGGCTGCCATGGATTTCAACACTTTTCAACAAAGTTCAGTTGAGCTAAGGTTTATCGTGCTGGTGACGCACGACGGGTATCCTGCGGGAATTTAGAAATGCGCGACACCCCCAACTCATGTACCAGTTATGATCATAGAAACTCAACTAAACTCGGTGCTGAGTAAACACAGTGCCAGTTTTTTTTTAAAAAATATTTTGTTATTTACGCCGTGTAATGTTGGCATTCTGTGCAGTTTTAGGGATTGAAATCCCGATATTCTGACAAATACAACACATTCCTTTGCTCACTCATCCCGATCACCCCGAAAATGTATTACATGAAATTTGCTTAGAGGTGGAAATTCAGTTTTCCACAGTTACCGTTTGTGCCTTTTGGGACAAACAAACAAAACGCGATTGTAAGTAAGGATTGCCAGAGTAAAATGAATTTTTCAAAAGATGAGTACTGTGGGAGTGTTTTTTATGTATATTTTTTCAAAAAAAAACGAAACCGTGAAATACTGGCAGGGTTCTACGTTAGCATAAACTAAGCTCCACCATCCTGATTGATGTAAAGCTGGGTGGTGTGGAATTATTCTTGTTACATAGCCAGTTTGGGGGTATTGAAGGGTGGTTATACTATTGAATAACCATCGTTGTCGTTTGCTGTCGCGCCACCTCTATAAAAGGTGTCAAGGGTGGCTTCATTCAGTGAATGACGGTGTTACAGCATCATCGAAAGTCGTATCCGTATCCGTTAAATGGGGTGAGCTTTGTTTAGTAAAGAGAAACAGGGTGAAGTGCTCTATTTGTGCTTACGAATTTTCCAACAATGCGTCACGAGTGTGAAAAATGAAAATCGTCCTGATTGAAACCTCAATTGTAACGTTTTTTTACTTCTTCTCTGTAGTCTCAAAAGGCATAAAGTTATATTAAGAGAGAGGTATGCAAGCTTTTTTTATATTGAATTTTGTTTTTTTTTTCATAAAAGCAAATGAAACAAAGATAAGAGGCTTGGATTTCGAAATGTTACTCCCATTTTCATTTCAATAAATTCCTTTTCACAATCTGGAATGTATGCGATATTATTATATGGTTGGCATATGACTTTGATAGATATTCCTGCGGTTTACGACTCACTGTATTCAATAAGCTTTTCAGGTTACGTTTTCAAATTGTAAAGAAAATTACTCGTCGTTTTTTTGTGTTTGTGTAAAATGGGCACAGCGGGTTAAAAGTAAGTGCATTTGAAAATGAAATATTACAATTCTGATTATTAGAACTGCGTGGGGCAAAGTAATAGAGTTTAAAAAGATGTGGTTTAATTTTAAAAAGATATGGTTTAATAAAAAGCATTAATTATTTTTTTTAAACGTTTATCCACAAAAGACCTTTGATTCGCTCCAATAATTTTTAAAATACATTACTATATTTAATTTCTTTATGCTTTTATTTTGTTTTGATAGTTTTACTTCCAAAATGTGTTCAATTTTTTGACAATTAGATAAATTTTTCTTGTGGCAAAGAAAAATCGACTGCGAGAAAAGCCCTTAAGGAAAATGTGCCGAAATAATTTTTTTTAGAAAAATTAGATTCAAATTACAAGAAGCAAGGCTTCGGGATAATGAATCTTCCCGAAAACCCGCCTGCATTCATAAAAGAAACTATAAGGTATCAAGAGAAATGGGCCGCAGGAGAAAACTGCTAAACATTCATATATAAAGCAAAGCAAATAAACGTAAAATGGTAATACACATACAAGTGTCAACCTTTACCACTAAAACTGAGTTATGTTTATTTAAAATATTGTCATTTTATTGTTTGAAAAAAAGGTTGCGAATTTTTTTCGGGTGTTTGTAACAAATTTTTGTTACTCTATGCAGCGATAGCTTTTACACCTGCCTGTTCACAATTCTGGGCATCAAAGAACGATGCACGATTTTGCCCCCCTAAACTAACTTTTGAACCCGTGTAGTTTTCACTTTGGTTGAGTACTTTTTGGAAAGGGCACAGTCTCTAGTTTCATTCATATATGGCTTCAAAATCCACCGAATTGCAGGGGGATGGTGAGGGGTTAACGAACCAGATGTTTAAAGAAACCAGATTAAATGCCCAGATATTAACAAGATAATTGATAATCACCGAAACAATATTATAGCATTTTTAAGGCGTCTACCATTAACTTTATTAGATTTTACTTCCTTTCACGGTAAAAACTCAATAAAAGCATAAGAAAACCTACAATCGCCAAGGGCCAATCGTCAAACACTATATGATGACAGGCAAAATGTTTGTCTAAAAACATCTATTTGTAGAAGAGAGGGGGAAAGGAGTGGTCCGATTGGATTTTGATGTACGGAACGGCTATGTAAAATCATATTCTAAACAGATTTTACCTTTATAAATTTTTCAATACGACTCACCGTTTTCGAGAAAATATAAAAAAGATATTCAATTTGTATGGGGAGGAGGGAAAGAGTAGTCCAACTGGATTTTGGTGTATGGATGAGTTATGTAAAATTATATTCTAAACAAATTTCGTCTTTATAAATTTCTCGATACGATGCACAGTTTTCGAGAAAACAGGAAAAAAGTATTCCATTTGTATAGGAGAGGGGGGAAGCAGTGGTGCGATTAGATTTTGATGTATAGATGAGTTATGCAGAATACTATTCTAAGCACATTTCACCTCTACAATTTTTCAATATGTCTCACCGCTTTCTTGAAAATTACAAAAAACAATGGTCCGATTTGGCCCGTGCAAGAACTTAGCCTAGCCATTTACACAAAATTTCAAGTCTCTAGCTTAATCTTTTCGAAAGTTATGATGTTCACGGGTAGACGGAAAGACTGACGGTCGTACATGCGAAAGTTGAAATCTTTTGTCATCCCTAACATCCCTGGTGTAGTTTATTTTTGTGTCCGATGTTTGGCTCGATGAGTTACAAAAGGTACACTAAATCTAATATACTTCTATATGATATATCATATAGAGCAAAAATTATAAGGGGTTTATATTTATAAGTAACAAAAAACGCTCATGATAAAATCAACAAATTTTTTCTCTAGATTTTTCAACCGCTAGTCAAGTGCTGGAATTGATAGAAAAATCTATTTTGTAAAGTATTTTTTCGATATTTAAAAAAAAGTCTTGATGAAAACAGCCCCACATAGGTCATAAAATCGACTGCTTCTTAAAGCAAAAATGTTGTTTTCAAGAATTTTACTAGCAGGTTTTTGTCGGGAAAAAAACACCCCCAATGTTAATCAAGCACGCTCTTTGAACCCTTTTGTAAAAAAACGGAAACAAGAAATAAAAAGAACTTTTTATGATTAATTTTCTACGATGAATTCCCTTAACAATACTCTAGATGCTCGATTTGTACATGAAATGTAAAAGTTTAATGGCGCCACAATATTCTCAAGACAATTGGGCCACAAAAAAGGCCTAAATCTCCATCCGTACGAAAATCACACTTTGATTTATGTGGGCTCCATTGATTTTTTCACTATGGCTCCCTTTCGCAAGCAATTTCACTTCAATCGATAAGACATGAAAACGAACCAAAGGAACCGGAACCGAAACCAAAATCGAAAAAAACAATGTTTGAATCCATAGCAAAAACAAAAACTAAAAAAAAAACCCTCTACATACAGGGAATTTTTTCCTAAATAGTTTTTGCCGGGCGATCCAGAAAAGGCAAAACTGTTGTTTATATCCCCATGAGATGAATATGAGGAGAAACTAAACCCAAGAACAATATCTAGGATTTCCAACAAATGTTCTTTTGGGAATGGAACTGTTACAGCAGCTAAAAGATCCAAAAGCAGTATCTAGAATGACTAACTATCTGAGGAGAAGGACGTGTATTAGATAAGGGAAATAAACTATTCGTCCTTTTAAACAATATCCTCGTACATTGGAAGCAAAAGCTAAATGGCTGAATTATTGTGAAAATAAAATGTCTAGATGTACACAATTTAAGGGATGAAACTTCTAGATACTCGCCCGTGTCTGGGTATGTGTTGTGTATCCAACTTCAACATGAGTTTTATTAGTTGAATTTTTCCACTATGCTACACTTGTGCTGTGGCTCTCTAATGTGTACACATGTTGGGTGCATTTAAAAATGATGAAAAAAAATATATACAATATATAACAGCGACATTAAGCATTGAGTGAATAAGGAGAATTTCCATGGAAAGACGATCATGTCGCATGTGCACATTTTTCATCGCGTATTTTCTATTTGCGTTCATTTTTCATATGCCATACCATCTGAAAAGTCTTCATCGCTGAAATTTTCATTCCTACGTTTCGCGTCCAATCCTCCCCCTTGGCCAGATGCCGACATTCAAACAATGTTGTTGCTAGCTGATGTTGCACATTATTGGTGCGGAGGAATACACAGAGCTAGGATTTAAAGGAAAATCCTCGCACATAACACAACATGACGACACATCAAGGACTCAGAAGAGTCTCGTATAGAACTCTGAGATCTTCGCCGCTTTTGCCTTTCGTATACCATGGCTATGTGTATCTAAAGAGCCTTCAAAAGGAAAAAGGGGTTTTTTTCAGATTAATCATTTACATATACAGAAAAGACAAACCCAACGCAGGCATCAATGTACGTGTAGCGAAGCGATTGTATGTCTATGCCGCGAATGTCGCATGATTTCGGTAGGAAAAAGCAACAAAATGTACCAGATATTCACAGCATAGACAGACATCAGGGTAAGTCAGCCCCATTTGAATTTCTTAAACATACATATGTTTCAATGGAAAAGAAAGGATGGTCGCATTCGCTTCTAGCATAAAATATGTCTATGAATTCTTGTTCTGTAGATTTCTGGTTTGCCAGTTAACGGCTTTGGGAAATGGCAAAAATATCCCCATTTCTCTTGTGTGTCTGCATGTCTTCCAATATCATTCAACGGTTCTGTATATTTCTGCATTGGGGTAACGCTTGTTTTAGTCGCAGTCCCCAAGTTTCTCTTATTTGGATAAGGAAAAGAAAAGGCAAACATACTAAGGAATAATAAAGGATGGGAGAGAAGATCGCAATGCTCGTGTTTTTGTACACTGGAAATGATTTTCGCTGGAATTTTATTAATACGCGGAGAGTTATTTAGAAAAAAGTGTATTTCATAGTTCACTTAAATTTATGTATTCCATAGGATATTTTACAGATCCAATATCCGATGTCCTTAGGTCTCTATGCAATCATCCTCGGCGCTACAGCTCTTGTGAAAAACCTGGGCAATTTCTTCCCTGCTTCGCTTTACAACATTTGTAAAGTTTTTACATTACAACCCATCAACAGCAGAGGCCGTGATAGCAATCTGGACTGATGATGCCGTTAGCACCAAGCGGCAGCTATCACTACTAATTTCGTAAAGCAAGTGGACTCAACAGCGTTCGACAGTCAACAGCAGTCAACAGCGTTGGACTCACCAGCGTTGGACTCAACAGCGTTGGACTCAACAGCGTTGGACTCAACAGCGCTGGACTCAACAGCGTTCGACAGCGTTCGACAGTCGGGAATTGAACCACCGACCTCTGGAATACGGACCAAGTACTTTACCACTTGGACTACGCTGGACTTCTCTATACAAAATTATTCAAAATTTCCTAGAATAAGCGTGACGAAGTTGCGCAATTAGAACTATTAAAATCTGCCTGAGAATATTCTCTTTTAGCCAGGGTGATCATATCTTTGTTGTCTGAATCCAGAACACATTCCCGATGGGAGCGGGGGATGCAACGAAATAGGAGGAAATTTTTTAATCGAAATTAATTTTAAAAGTTTTGAAATCCCTATCAGATGAAAGAGGGTTTGCATCGATTTTTATTTTCTGTTTATGATTACATAAAAAGTGTTATGGTTGTTTCATGCTTTCAAAATATAACAGAAAATGCGCCACAGGCAAAACTTTTAAAATTAAACATTTCACTATTGAATTTTTTTCAATAAAATGCGCCGCAGACGCATTTATTTAAAAGAAAAATGTCATTAGAAGCCTGAAGACAAGGGCGAACATTTTTGGGTATGGAGGAGAATTTTTTTTAGTATTTAAGAAATTACAACACTAGGTGTCGTTTGCACAAACGAAACTTAGCAACTTATGTACAACTTAAATTATTCAAGTCCCAGAAGTTCTACCGCCTTAAATCGCAACTTATTTTATTTTTTTAAGAATACTACGCGCAAACGGGCCTAGATTGCATAATACCGGGGCAACAGATTAATTTTCAGGACGCTCTGGGGTAATATGCATAGTTACGGGACTGTCCCAGCTAATCTGGGGCGTATGGTTACCCTATTTTAGCTCATATGCGAACTGCGTTGAAAAAAATTGTATAAGTGTGCTGAAGTGGCAATTGGAGTTTTTGAAATATTTTAAAACCAGTGTAGCAGCACGTATTTGAAAAGTCTCCAATTGCCAGTTTAGCATGATTTTATATGTATTTCGCAGTGCGCACCTGGACTTAAATATCACAAAAAACGCATTTCGTGCACAGCAGGTCGGATTTTATTCGGATTAACAAATTTATTGTTAAGACAACTCCTATGGTGGAACCTTCTTTTCTAATTGCATAACTTTTTGCATCGGAGAATTTTATAACAGTGTTTGTTCAAACAAAAAAATTGTTTTAGTATTACTATCTTATACGAAGTAAGGTAGGTGGGGGTAATAAGGCCCACCACTTAATAAGGCCCAGGGACGAAAAATCATATTTCCAGGACAGGTACAGATCTGGTTTTGTGCATGTTTGTGCACAGTTGCAAAAGAAGTTATTTCATGCAGAAACAATTACGCGGTCTCGCACTGGTCAATTGCCACAGTCAATCAAAGGCAGTTGGAGTGAGTGTTTTCACTTTTTTATAAAATTAGCGGAACGAAAAGGTAAATATTTTAGTGATTTTTCTTTGTGGACCATTTGTATTTTTGTTATATTTGTGATTAGAATAATCCCTTAAGTGATGTCTGTGTGTTTATTTTGCCAATATTGTGGGGGTTGGGTTTGATTAGGGCTCGAATTTTTTTTCAATGATGTGTCTAATAAGGCCCAGAAGAAATTGCATTGGGCCTTATTAAAAGCTTTAGATTGATTTTTGTTTTTATTTTTTCTTAGCCTCAAGATGAGAGATAAAGACGCAAAAAAACGAGGGAATTGGTATTTTGACGGAATGGCAGGTGCCTTACAGTCAATCCAAAGCGGCTTCTTATCTCAACGTGGAGCTTCTGTGAAATTCAAGATACCAAGGAGAACAATAAGGAACCACCTTAAACTTGGGAGTGCGAACAAAAAAATTGGCAGACCCGGAATATTTACGAAGGAGCAAGAAAAGGACCTTGTTAAAAGGATATTTCGCTTCGCTGAAGTGGGTATGCCTTTGACTCCTAAAATTTTGCGCTTTCACGCCTACAACTTTTGTGTGAAACACAATATTCCGCATAACTTCAACCTTTGAGGGCAAAAGTGGTGCGCCCTGCAAGCTTAAATAGTGACATTTTTGGTCAAAAATGTATTAGATAATCAATAAAATTGATATTTTCTTAACTAAATTTGTGTTATTTGTACTTTCGACGTGTGGGCCTTGTTGAGTGCACATTTGGGCCTTATTAAATGCACGTGTTTCTAATTAGGCCCAGAGCACATATATTTTATTTTGATAGAAAAAACATAGAACCCACTATATTTGACCGGATCAAAAGGTAAGTATGTTAGCTAAATGTATAACGAAGGATATTAAGTTGATTGGAACAACGAATTCCAAGAAACCTATAGGTTATGAACCGATGTAAATTAGGTGGGCCTTATTCCCCCCACTTACCTTAGGTAGAATAAAGTGTTGTATTCATAAAAAAATTTAATTAATTTTGAATTTTCGGTTTAACCGCGTAAAATGTTTTTAAGATAAATAAAATAATATTAAGGATTAAAAATTCAAGATTTTTTACAAATTTTCTTGAACTTAGTGCGATATTCAGAGTGTTTGCTAGAAATATCTAAAATAGAGGAGATTAGAGTTGCTCATACCCGCTGCACTATCAGGGAGTCTAAATATTTCACCAATCAGATAAATGTGTTGAGTATAGCCATTTTTTCCAGGATTTATATAGCTTTAAAATTATCATGTATGAACCCGGCCCATTTACCTGTATATTTTAGTTTAAAAAAATGAAATTTTATAACATTTTTTTCTTCCTGCCGCCGTATTAATAGTTTTACATACATTGTAACTACAATCCGTGATGGCATCACAACATTTGTAAGGTTTCAAACCAACCGATAGAAATAAATCCAAGAAAATTTCCAGATTTGAGCAAAAACTTTCGAATTTCTGTGGGCTATTTATTATGCTTCAAAATCTATTGTTCAGCATATTTCGTAATTTTGTTTTCAAAATTTTCGAACCAAATAATTTCTAATAATTACTTTCAGTGTATAATCTGGAATAACCAGAAAGGGGACGATGGAAAACCTGTGAATAAAATAGGACAAATTCAAGGAATGGATGCCAGCCAGCAAGTGAACCGCACGATTCGTAAACATAGCATACTTTGGATTCGTGTTGAACTCCTTTGAAAATACAGCAAGGCAAGTCCTAGGTAGGTACGCTAAGCATTCGCTTCTGGAATATGAACAAACATTCGGTCGCTTCATAAGCAGGACACCAAGGACTGAAGCGACAACAGGGATGACGGTGCCGATGACGATGACTACTGAAACTACGGCGATGACGATAAAATGAAAGCCATCAGAAACGCTGAGAGTGGTTGGGTTTGGGTTCTACTAGTGGTGGTGGTGGTGTCGCGGCATGGTAATCAATCATTCAAAGTCTACTTGGTCCATATGGATTGCAACCCCCAGCCCCTATCCAAATTCTATCTTCAGTTCTTTGCTGCCAGTTTCATTTCCTTTGCGAAAGTCAGGTGCGTTTGGGGTGTTTGTTTTTCTCGTACCAATTTTGCTTTTACCCTGCCTAGATTGTCTCTCCCACATCCACAGATACACTTCGAAAAAAATTCTGTACAAAACAGTAGTAAGTTCTGCTGATTCTGGGACAGAAAATATTACACTTCCACGTACATTGATTTCCACAGGGATTGAAAATTCTCTATCATAAACTGTTGCCTTTTTTCCTATAATAAATAATTTGTTGGTTTTGCAAAACCGCACTTGTCTATTTTAAAATTACTGAAAAATTGTTCCCAATAAACTCTACATACGGAACGAAATTCCAATCAATATTTAATGGACAATTGAGGTTTAACTACCAACCGCCACAATCGTTGCATACTTTGACAGTGTATCGATTTAATGGGCAGGTTTTATGGCAAGGTAAAATCACCCACCAGAAAACAGCAATAAGAGTAAAACCGACCACCCTAATTGTTAACCTCCCTTAGTTTCACCTTCATCGATTTTTAGGCGCTTCTGATTTTCGGAACGAGAACAAAAATCTTATATAAGCATAGGCTAACATAGTTGGCGGAGAGGGTGGCATTGGTGACGTTATATTGGGGTTGATTATATTCCAGCTGATGGGAAATACCGGTTAGGGATGGGACCTGATGGTGGTGGTTGATGATGGTTAAGGAGGATTCATACAATATGAGGAAAATTGCCATAAAGAAATATCCCGGAAATGTACTGAGGAAAATCAGGTTTTTTGATTGCTCTTTGCGCTTCCATTGATCAAGTGTCTACAAGTAGGGCCCGAATTCACCATCAGTGGAGCTCTTTTAACGTTGAGCACAAGTCATTTTAATGGGCCTTTTATTGGGTCGTTTGTAACCATTTGCAAAATCCTTAAATGGCTAAAAAAGTCTCAAATATGCTACTTTTGATCATTATTTAGCATGACTTTCAAAGGTAATTTGAATATTTCAAATGAAATGAATTTTCTAAAAAAAAGTGCGCAAATAACTTGAAATCAGATAATTTACTTTTGCTAATATTCGTCCTTCCTTTGGGATACTTGAATTTGTATCCAAATTTGTAACGAGAGGGCTAGTACTTGTTAGAAACGTTTCTTATTTGAAAAATCAACAATGATTCTAATTGAACAGGCAAATGTATTTATTTTTCCCATTAAAAGAGTCATTTCTGAAATTCAGTGCTTTTGTAAATAATCATTAAAAATTATGTGAAAAACTCTAATTTTGATAACGTCTTGAGAGATTGGATCAAAAAAGAATTAAATAGAAAAAAATCTTCGACTGACCGGAGGTAATTACGAAATTCTAACAAGAATAGAGCTAAAAAAAGCGATTTTGGAAAGCAAAACCGATCATTAGTGGAAAAATACCTGATGTGAATAGCATATGACTTTCTTATACAAATATTACGTTTATTTACACTATAATCCCAGAGAATAAAATATTAATTTGAAAATCTGAAATATCTCGATAACGGTAAAATATATCAATTTATGGTGAAAGTCAATTTTAATATCTTTAATTTATCCTTCAACGGGTTTTTTTTCTCGAAAGTCTAATAGATATTATTGTAGTTGAATTAAACAATGAAAATTGTATCATCTATCACGGCAATCTAGACCGATGATTCCATTAGCACCAAGCGGGAACTATCACTACTTAATTCGTAAAGCAAGGTCAGTGGACTTGAATCACAGCGTGCGACAGTCGGGAATTGAACCACCGACCTCCGGAATACGGACCAAGTACTTTACCACTTGGACTACGATGTAGTACAATGTTATTTGGTTGAATTAAATTACGAATCCTATAATATAATACGAGGAATGTCTGTCTGTCTGTCTGTCTGTCTGTCTGTCTGTCTGCACAAACGATCTCGAAAACCCGCTAACGATTTGTACGAAACTTGGGGGTTAAGGATTTTCGGGGACAAAAAATCGATCTAGATAGGTCTCACCCCTGAGAAAATTCCCCTTCGATACCCCTCACCTGTTATCTTCGAATTGGGTGGTCCGATTTTAATGAAACTTTACAGTATTACTGAGGGGACTAGGGGCTTTCGATTTTACCACTACAAACCTGACTTTTCCCTCCCCTCGATAACCCTAACTCAAAACAACGTTTCAAAAATCGGTGACTGAAAACAACGTTTCAAAAATCGGTGACAGCGATTACTCAATAACCACTCAACCGATTTCTATGTAATTTTGTTATCGCGCGTTAGTTTTAGATCTAGCTTTCTAGGTCGGGAATTTAAAAAGAGGTGAGACGACTTTAAGGTGGCCGAGCATGGGTCGGTTTTCCTGGTACTGAAGTTGAAACAAAATCAACTAAGGTTTGTAGTTGATTTTACCAATGAATTTTTCTGCGTCCAAACAGACGAATGGATGGTATATATTTATCTCATATATTTTTTTTTTTGCCCGATAAAGACCAACTATTGAATTCCCTTGCTATTGGACACCACGTAACAGAAAAAAGGTGAACACTTGTCGCTCAGTGTAATTTATCAACAGATTTAAAGAATATTTCACTTTGAGCCATGAAAATTTTTGTCTGTCGCGTAATTTTCTTAAAAATTGTTGCTTTGCATCGAATTGTTTTTAAAAGATTTTGTATTTAAAGGGCATGATTTATTTTTGATGTAATAAATTGACACAAAAGAGGTAAAGAAATGATTTTTTCTATCTCCCAGTAATACATGTGTCTAGTTGCAAATATAAAAATTAAGTTCTGCTTCGGTTACTTAAGTCGTGAAAATTCTAGCAGATAAATAATTGAAGTTGTAAATAGGTTGCCAAGTTTCGTTGGTATAAACGGCACTTATAGTAATTTGTTCTTGTTTCACACAAAATTTTAACTCTTTGGACATTATTCCTTAGATAAATAAGTGGAAAATACTTCACATTGTTTAATTGCCGATTAATCGGATCAGATGCGAATTCCATGATCGACGTGTGATTAAACGCTACTAAATGCCAGGCATTCTGATGATTTATCCAAATTATCTCATTTAAATGCCATTTCAATGATGGAACGTCTTTGAGGCAAATCACTTGAAAAGAAAGTAGTGCAAAACGTAAAAGATCGGGAAAATTCACTTGAAGGCGATTGGGTTAATTTGTTGCTGCCTAAAAGGCCGAACCAGAAAATCGGTTGTGATGACTGAAATGAAGAGAGTTTTATACGTAGTTATAGCCATAGTCTGATGTATTTCGAGTGTGGATGGTATTCGCCTCATTAATTAAAGCGACAGGAGGCATTTGGGACACGTACGTGCGACTGCAGAGAAACTGAACATGATGTCTTCTCATTGCGTTTCTATCGTATGGGCTGTCAAACGTGAAATTGGTTGACACCGCTGACATGGCTATTTTCGGCCACTTCCATTTAACTCATTCGAGATGCCGAAACTATAGCTCAAGAACACAATCGTCTTCACCTCAAACTGATTGCAAAATAGAGGTGGCTGTTGGCCATATCTGCATCTTTTTTTTTGTTTGAGGTGACTACGATGAATGAACACGTGAAGGAATTACGGCGAGGAAAATGAAACAAAATAACCCGGTGGTGTATCCAATCCAATTTGCTGATGCTGGCAAACTTGGCGTGGCTAAGAAAGACATTTTCCACGTCGAAAATTGAATTTTCGATTGATTGAAGGGAAAACAACTGACGACGAGAAGAAAAACTAAAATGGAAAGCAATTACTGTCAATCGACGTGAAATGGATGAATGGAAGCCATTCTTGTTTTTCCACTATACGATCCTTACTTCGCCCACTGCCGCTTGCTAAATCCAATTGGCGACCAAGTGAATCCATCTAAGAAGCATTCAAACATCCAACCATCCATCCATCCATCCATCCATCTGAGGATTCATTCATCCGAAACGAAGAAGCACTTCAAGAGCATCTCTTAAATGAGGTTCCCTCCACTTGGAATTTTCTTCTGGGCTACTTCTACGATGTTCACGAGCTAAAAGGGATTATTTTCCAGTAGTAAAAAGACGATTCATGTTGGTGGGGATGGGTTAAGATGCGGTCGCGACGAATCACACTCAATTGCACACGCACTGAGATTCAGATAGTGTCATCATCCGGGATCGGTTTCTTGGTCTATTTCTTACCCATCCAGACAAATAGTTCGCGGCTTAAAATTATTCCCTCAATTTGAATTTAATTGCTGGACGTCTTAAACACTTCGATGTTTTCCTTCACGCCGAGAACATGTTTTTGTTGGTACAAAGTGCCTTCCAGAAGGAAGTATATTTTCTGGCATCAGATCCTCATTGGTTTTACCCGATCCCGATTGAGATATATGTGTTTCGGTTGAGTATAATATTGTCTGTCTGTTAGGCTCCAATTAAGTGGCTTTTATTGCATTCCAAGCAGTGTAATTAAGCTCTTCTGTATCTTTGAGATACGTACGAAAGTGAGTTATGCTATAATTGTTTGCTTCTGGTCTTTCTTTCCAAGATATTTCTGTACATAATGATTATCCTGAAACAGGATATTTTGGTCCTTAGAATGTTTTGCAATAAAGTTCGGAGGGTGAAATATGGGCAACCACAAACATATCATGAACTAATAGTACTTTTGATGAGCTCGTTTAACGATAACAATACAGCAATGATAGAAGAATTAAGGTGAAATGAATGAACCGCATTTTCGGAAATAATTTGGTAAATGCTTTATATTTAGTGCCTTTTATATTTGTTTCGTGACTGATACGATTTTTGACCCCAAAATATTTTTCAGGATTATTTTTTCTATTTTTCTGGTCAGTGTATTGGAAAGCTTTCAGGGAAAAAAAAACTATGGCACAACAAAAGCATTGCGGTGTGCAATTTTTATAGACAGCCAAAAAAATTTAGACATTTTTCTTTATAATTGGTTTGTACTTATTTTATTTGCATGGTTACGCTAATAAGAATCTTCTATAGAACATAAACGTTTAAATTTCTGTGATATCTGATGTGAACAGCACATGACTTTCTTATACAAAAGCTACGTTTCTGCACAAATTACATTATAACCCGACGAATAAAATATTAGTTGACATAAAAATTTAATTTTTTTTTACAAAATCTGATATATCTCGATAACGCTAAAATATATTCAGGGTATTCACAGTCCTCTTTTAATTTTCGGTATTCGGGGTTTCCGGTAATATTAAAAGACTGAAAATATTCTGCTGTGAACATCCCACAGCACACATTTGAGAACAACGCTTTTATTTGATACGTGACCAAATCATGAACTGCGAATTTGATTGTAAAATATGTCACATACCTTTAAATCCATGTTTGATGTATTCTTTGGAATTTCTATTGTGGCAACGACTATCAAATTTGAAAAAAATTGCAGTCCGATGAGATAACTAGCGAGAAAATTTGACAACTAAACACATTACTAGCGCCACTCGCGGTTGATTCTTGATACCGAATAACCGGGCCGGAAAAGACGACTCAAGGCATGTCTACAATTACCGAATCCGGTAATTCATTTTTACATGAACCAAGTTACCGTCTCGGTAAAAATCTGTTAAATTTGACTGAATTACCGAGCGGTAAAATTACTCGCAATTTAAAAGAGGACTGTAAATATCCTGATTGATTTAGGTACGGTAAAAGGTAAAGATGTAGAGAATTTTAATACCTTTAATTTTCCCTAATAGCAAAAAATATACAATTAGTTAGTTTCACTGTGTTTACATTAGAACTCACTTTGAGGCGGCACGTCTTTCCTCATTTTTCTGCCGTGTGCACACGGTTCGCTTTATCTGGATTCATAAACCGGTTTCATCAACAAAACTAAACGACAGGTTTCAACGACCAGACTCAAAAACCGGTTTGCGACCGATAATTTTAAGTGAATGACTGTGTTTATATTAGGACTCATTTTGAGGCGGCACGTCTTTCGCTCCGGCCAAGTGAAGGTGAGGGACGGAGTGGGGAGGGAAACCAAAAAGAGCGAACGAAGTTTAGATTCACTTAAAATTATCGGTCGCAAACCGGTTTGAGTCTGGTTGTTGAAACGTTTAGTTTTGTTGATGAAACTGGTTTAGTGAATCCAGATGAGGCGAACCGTGTGCACACGACAGAGAAATGAGGAAAGACGTGCCGCCTCAAAATGAATCCCAATGTAAACACAGTCAATCTAAACTTCGTTCGCTCTTTTTGGTTTCCCTCCCCACTGCGTCCCTCACCCTCACGAATGACGTGCCGCCTCAAAGTGAGTCCTAATGTAAACACAGTCTTTACAAGCAATTCACAAAAATCTATTTTTTTTTAGATTTAATGATAATATCTCGATAACGGTAAAAGATAGCGGATAACAGGGAAAGGCAAAATGGTGGAAAATATTATTTTCTTTAATTCATATCCTACAATGAACCACGGAAAACTTGTTAGTTTTTGAAAGAATCGGAAAAAATTGTTTTTTTTGAAATAACGGCATATTTCGATAACAGTTTGAGATATGTAGTTTTAGTAAAAGACAAAAGTGTACAAAATTTTATTGCTCCAAGTTTTGTCATGCATAAGACTACTGGAAAATGCGTAGTTTCGGCGAAAATGGAGAAAAACAAACTTGCGATTTTTAAAAAAGCCGCCATTTTGGTTACTTCCGGCTAATGGCGACATATTGTGTTCTAAACGTAATTTGCTTATCGTTTGACTTTGACAGAAAGAGGGGGGTGCCACATATAACATTTAAAAAATGCTCATACATAATAGGAATGTGAATGTAAGCAACACAGCATACGAACTATATTTCCTAATACTTTCTTTAAGTGACGAAATTTAGATTTTATGACGTCCCCATAAGCTTTCATTTTGAATCAACCATGAAATTTTGTCGGCGAGTTGATCGACAAAAGTTAAATTGGATTTAACTTTTTATGACGACGAAGTTGGTCGGACAGAAGCATAGGGTGCTATGAGTTTAAAATCCGAAATGTTGCCGTAAATGTTGAGCCGGGCCAATTGTATTTTCCGCCACTTATTGAATGACGTATAGCCTCTCAAAACAAAAATAAATAAAAAACCTAAAGTTTCTAAAAAAAGTTATGTTAACCATAAATTAAATCCACCATCAAAAACTAAAATATTACCAATTCTATGCAACAATAAAATTAATTAAATTAAACAGAAAAACACTTAATAAAATGCTTATTGAAATATATACCATTTTAATCCAACAGATAAAAGTAATTTATTTTATTTAAAATTTAATTACATCGAAAATCACAAAATACGACTTTTGTGTGTGATTTTCTTGAAAACAAGTTTCAGCACTTGTCAAAACCAACTTGAAGAATTTTTTTAAGAAGGTCGTATAATTTTCCTATAATAATTAGCTGACTAAATAAATTTAGAAACCTGTTGGCAAGATTTTATGGCTAAAAGTTATTCCTATTGCTAGTATCGAGTCGATAATTATATTGCTTGCAATACGATAAAATCATTATCGTCGCCATAATCTACGAAGGAAATCTAGTTAACACCATAAAAAGAAATCAACAAACTCCATAAATCACGTACGAGTTAATTTTAAAAGGGGAAAAAAAAACTTAAATTAACTCGACAGAAAATCTTGTGAAGTCGACAAGAAAAATATGCCAGTGCTTGGTTGAAGATCGATCTGATGCAATTTATAGTAGAAATCTCTAACTATGCGAATGACAGTTTGTTCTTTTTTTTTGAGCGTCTTAAGCGAAAGTGTAAATTAATCAGATACACGGATCAGTTGATACGTTAGCGTCAGATATGATTTCGTTCAGATTTCTGCGTAAGTAGATTTTAAAATGTACCGAAAATTCGGACTAAATGAAGTAAAATTATTATTTATGATTCCGTAGTGAGTTTTTTCTTGCTGAAAGAGAATTTTATGTTAGATATGATCACCGAATAACTGCAGAAAAACTAAATTTTGTAGAGTCAATTGGGGCCCACACTACTCTATGCGTAGATACTTCATATCGAGGAACTTCTGCTAAATAAGAAATTGTGAAGTGCATTTGAGTCCTGATTTGGATAATAAGCCATAAATACTGCGAATATCGCGTCCATACTTCATTTTAGAGAGTGAATCTATTTAAATTTTAGATACATATCTCTTGAATCATGCCCAACGGAGATTCCTCATGTCTTATTGACGCTGCAGACAAGTAACAAGTCTTGCCAAACAGTGAGAATTAATTAAAATCACCATTTGAGCATTCCGTGAAATCTTAATTGACGCGAATTTAAATTCGTTGTCTTTTAACCTCGACGTCATGGAAACGCAAAAGGAAAATTACTCAACAATCCCGAGATTGTCGTTTACGCATTTGTTGAATATGCAGTTTATATGTTATTTCAACCATAAATAATATTAAGTAAATTTTAATTATTTTCATTTCTCAGTTTGTTATTCCTGCGATGATATTTAAAATGGCAATAATTAGGTTAGTTCCATGACATTTTTTTTATGAGTTTGTATGAGCGACATATGAAAATGAAATGAAGTTTATATAACTTTTATGTTACAATGGCGGATAACAAATAGTAAAATGCTATTATTCTTCATAAAATGCAGAAATAATTACCTATTGTTTCATTTTAATTAAGAATTCATAATTCAGACGTTTAAACTAATATTGAAACCTTCTGGTAGTGCAAGTGGCAATGTTATAACTACAAAGATGAAAAATAAGAAAATAAGAACTCCTTTGATGTGATACGATAAAATATGCGTGACAAAACTTTTGTCACATCATTTCATATCATTCATAGCGCATAGGTGCCGACAAAGTACCATAACTAATTGTAAAACAATAACTAATTCTATTATGAAATTGATAGCATAAATATTTTACTATAGTTGTGCTCTATTATGACATAATCTAACCGCAAAGTGATATCGTGTACCAAAGAGTTCAATCAACTGTATTTACTTATTTTATAAATTTCATTTAATATACAAATATTAAGGGGTGTAATGTGAAATTTTAGAAATTAGTTTTAAAACAGAATAAATTTTCCATGCAAGTCATCAAATTTTTAATCCAGTTGCTAAGTAAAATTTTGAAATTTGACCAAAATGTCAAATCGCAAAGTTAAATGTAAAATGGCCAAACAAAAATTTGGAAATTCAAAGCTTGTTGTAAAATTGCAAAAAAAATTGTGAGTTCACCAATTCAAAAGCAAAATTTTCACAATAGTCAAAAGTAAAATTTTCACCATAAAAAATCAGAGATGTAAACCAGTGCTCCGCAACCTTTATTTGTATACGGCACAGCATTTTTTTTTTCTGGAAATCCGGGGCACACCACAAAAGAAAATATAAGAAAATTTGTGTATCAAATATTTATAATGAAAAAATTAAAAAAAAAATCCTGAAACAATTATTAAATAGCTTTTTGAAATATTTACCGCGGCACACCTAATATCATTTCCCGGCACACCAGTGTGCCGCGGCACACTGGTTGCGGAGCACTGATGTAAACTAAACGTTTTTTGAGTGTTATTGGGCATTGGTTCAAGGTGAATTCGGTTTCTGTGTTGTAGTATTGGTTTTAAATTCCAAAAATTTCAAAAATTGGTTCTGATTTTAATGTTGGTTGTTAATGTTTCAAGAATTTGGTTCTGATTCCAAAAAATTGAGTACCATTTTGGTTCCTAAAATCCCAAAAATTTGGTTTTGGTTTCTCAAAGTGTTTTGAGTAATTTGGATTTAAAGTTTTGATTACTTTCTGGAAAAAATTGGTTATTCTTTTAAACGAAAAATGTTTTCCAGTTTGAAGTAAACACATTAAAGACTACTTTAAACTCAAAAGAATCTTAAAATCCAATTTGGTTAAAGTGTTATCATATGAATAAGTTTTTCTAAAACCATAGTAAAGCAAAACTGACTTAGGTTATATGGTTTTTGCTCTGCCATTCCTCAGAGGGGTACAGCATGAAAACCAAACTTAGACAGAATATAGAACTGGATATGGAGAAATCAAATATTCACTAACCTTTAAAAGTACATAACTCGACTTAAGCGGTTTTTCCTTGTGACCACAGAGTTATTTTCAAAAAAAAATATTTTTTACATATTTTTTATCTCCAGAACCATTAAAGATACGTAAAAATCTTTAAAGTAAAAAATGTGGAAAATTTTTTTTCTATAAATTTAGTTATAAGCATTTTTTTTATAAAGGTACCTAGTTTTCGAGAGATTTTCAAATAACAGAATTTTTTTCAAATATTTTGAGAAAAGTTAGAGATACAAAAAAAAACCGTTGAAACGAAAAATGTAGAAAATAACAATATCGCAAAATGTCTCTAAATAAAATCAAGTAACCAAAAATGTCCACATGCCAACGGTCACACAACCTGGGTTGCAAAGTATCTGGGGTCACAGATTTGTTCCTGCACCGTCACAGCAACGTTGCTCAACCGTTTTTGCCCAGTTTCTGTGACTGTAGTTATAAAATAACGGTTGCACAACAGTTTCGGAGAAACTCTTATGTGACGTAGGTCACAAATCAACGAAGTATGACAGTGCGAGAGGGAGCAGATCAAGTGTCACGTCAATGTAAACAATGTAAACAACAAAAAACGATGAAGTCCTTGGTCCAAAGTTGACTATTTATACTTCATTGCCACTGTTTATAAGTGAATTATAAACGAGCACGATAAAAACAACAGCAACTTTCCGACTGGTCACAAAGTTACCGATTTGCAACGGTTTCATTGTGACCAGTTACAAATCAACAAATTTGCAACTGGTTTGATTGTGACCGGCCACAAAGCAACTGTCCCATAAATGGATTTGTTACCGATACGTTGCGACGAGGGTTACATTAGTTGCGTTTTTTTTAATGTTCTAAAGCAGTTCAGAACAAGCTTTCCATACAACAAAGGGAAATTTTATACGGTAATGTACGGTAATGAAATGCTGCTAACTTCAACATAATAAATCTGATATTTTATTCTCAATTGAGGATTTTGTGTTGGTGGTTTGTTAGTTCTGTTCGACAGCGAAATAGTTTTAATAATGGGAGATAGCGAATCGTGATTATATCAAGAAAATATAGCAGTAACGGCCTACTGATGTAACCAACGTGAAGTTAGTTGCCATTCGAACTCAATGAAATTTGCCACTTACTCTGGATCGTTTTTTTAATGTTCCGTGTTCTAGAACATTAAAAAAACGCAACTATTGTAACCTGAATTGCAAATGGTTGCTTGGGAAATGACATTTGAGTATATTTGGGTCCTATAGGTGAGTAAATTTTTTTTATCTTGAATATATTTCATATTTGGCTCATCTAATGTATACACTTAAAGCTTGGTAAAATTGTTAATTTTTAGATTTCTATTTGCAGTAGTTTCAAAGCTCCACCATTTTGAAATATTACGAAGAATTAATTTTTCAGTCTTTGTAATTTGATCAATTGATTGTTTAAAATTAATAAATATTTTCATTTTTTTTTTCAAATTTCCCAATCGATCAATTCCTACCATGCTTCATTAAAATTTTTATATCTCTTTATCCTAATTAGAGTATCGATTTCAAAGTTTCACGTACCGTTCGAGTCTCGCATCACGCAATGAGAATATGGGCGCAATGCCCACTTTTTATGTTGTGTGAAATTAATCAAATTGACCGAAAATAGGTAGGAAGCAGCCGTGATGTTTACACGAGGCCCACGGGTTTTCACATCGTATTTGAAGTGTGTACGGCGCGCAGACGGTACAACTTACCGACGCCAAATACGATATGCGATGCATTTTTTTTTATTATTTCAATTCTCGTTTACCTTGTCGTCTAGCACCGGCAGAACCAAAGAGTAATGTATGTTTGTTTGCCTGTCAAAACATTGGAAGTTACCTAAAACAGCAGCCCACAGCATACATACAGGTAAAATCGAACAGATTTAGGTGTGCTTTTGTCTATATTTCAAAGTTCGTTACTCAGGCTAACATACATAGTTGAATAGGCTGTATGAAAACCACCTAAGAAATACAAGGGACAATCGACCAACCACTCTTGACCAGTGGATTCTCTGTGCCAAGTTCAAAGTAGCTCAAAACAATAGTACTATGCCGCATACCACTGCGGATGGAGGAAAATTGTGTCTAAACGAGATAGGTAGGTAAAAAGATGGCCACATCCATAGGTAAAACTAGGTAAGAACTAAGTCAAGTATCGCCTTCAGGTAATTGCGAAAACGGACAGCGCAAAATACGAATGGATGGACGGCATATCAAGTGTTTGTTTAGCTGTCATGTAGTTTTGAGTTATTGTACATCATGTCCATATTAAAATTCTGGCCCCAACATACAAGAAAAACAAACTTGGCTATATTGAACTTGGGCCAACTCTCTTTGAGTTCGAAAAAAAAATTTCTGTACAGAAAACTTGAATGAAATGATGGAGCAATTACTTTGAAGAGGGTGAATTCAGGAGAGATCTACAAGTGGATTTTTTTCCTATTTGCCTCTGACGTGCAATTTATTATTATTTATTTGCATATTTGTTGCTATTACCTTCTGCCCATTTTATTTATTGGATTTGATTTATTGAAGCCGAAGGTGGAGAGGCCGGGACGCCACGCACATTGACGGGTGCCTTCGAAATCTATTTTTAAATAATTTTCTTGACACGACATTTGGTTATTCGAATTGTATTGGAATGTAATCTACTAAAAATATTTTTGTTTCTTTTTTTTTGCTTACAGGAATTATGTTCCACGAATTCCGTTGATATTTCAATAAACGTTGTTGATGCTTTTTAATGGATATTTTTAGAACTATTAATGTTATATTTTTAGAGCAGAATATGACTGAAAATGGAGCTATCAAAGATACCAATGATAGTTCCTCAGCGAAAACCATTTTTTCGAAAAAATAGAGTGCTTTATAAAGAATCTAAGATGTAAACCAAAAGTTTTTTAAATGTGGTTCGGTTTTGGTTCCAGGGTGAATTCGATTTCTATTTTTTAGTGTTGGTTTTAATACCAAAAATTTCAATATTTGGTTTTGATTTCTAAAATTTCAAGCCTTTGGTTCTGGTTTTGGTTTCAAAAATTCCAAAAATTTGGTTCTGGTTCTGGTTCACTGAAATTTTAACGGTTTAGTGGTTTTTGGTTCTTACACAAGACTGGTAGAAGGCATGCGGAATATTTTCACTATCCAAAAAAAGTTCTGGACTCTGAATCTGGTCGAAAATAGAAAATAATAACAATTTTTCGAACCTAAAAATTCGAATTTGAACCGAACAGAACTGAATTTTTTTAATTTTTGTTTTTGGTTTGGTTACAGCATTTGTCTCAAATAATGGTTTGGTTTTTGCTCCAGTTTGGCCACCTTTTCTTTAAAACTGGTTTAGTTATGATTCGGTTCGAACATCATTTTTAAAGATGGTTTGGTTTTGATGCAGTTCGACCATCTTTTTATCAAAGTAGTTCGGTTTATGGTTTGGTTTTGGTTAATTCAAATTTTAATTATTAAGTGGTTTTTGCTCGGTTCAAAAAACCGGTTTGCATCTCTGAAAAGAAATTAAAAATGACAAAACATCAAAAAATTTTATGGTTTTTATGCATAAAATAAAGAAAAAATGCCATACTACACATTTGAGGCTAATGAACCCGAACGGTAGTTCTAGCAGCGTTTTTTTATAATACACCGAGGTTTATAAAAGCCTTTTTAGCTATTTTATAAAAAATATTACTGTAAAAATCACTAAAAACTTAACTGTATATTAACACATAATACTAGTTTTACTCCAAATTACACATCAAAGCTTTAGTTTTGATGAAATTGGTTTGGTTTCAATTGAGATCAGCAAACTACGAACAGCAAAACTTTGGGACAACTTACCATCTAAAGGTTTTGTAACTACATAAAATATAGAATCAACGTCTTTCAAACTAAAAGCCCTACAAATCAGTGACAAATAAAACGTATAATAATAGTTCTAAATTTTTTTTAAATTAAAAAAAAACATTTTGCTGATTTTCTATTCTAAAAGATTTAAACGTTGCCCTCATTTGATTGTTTTAGATATTTTAATACAGTAAGAACCCGTCGTTAAAGTCATTCAGATTATTTTACACGTCCATATTTTTGAAATAATCTACTAGATTTTCTTACTCACGTGTTTTAGCAAATTTTCAAGACAGAATACGTTAAGTTAATCCAACAAGTTACCTGCAAAAAAGAAAGTTAAGAAATTAGTTTTTAATAATTACCAAAAACATGTTTTTTAATAATAAAAAAAGCAAATATTTTATTGTCATAACGTCGCGAAAAGAAGGAGAAGTTTCAAACATGTTTGACCTCAAAACAAACAAATTTTTACAAAATTTGCTAGCAAATATTCAAAAAATTCAGTTCGCAAGAAGTGTCATACTAAGATTCTATGTTGGTCCCTTAATTTTTTAGTCAGGAATGCCCATAACTTAACTCTCCAGTTATGTTATACTATAAAATGTACTTTTTTACACCTTTATCTGTCGTTTTGATGTTTTATTTACGAACACAACGCGTATCATATGTCATGTCTAACATTTTAATTTATTGACGCCATCAAATGCCATCAGGGTCAGCAATAAAAATTTCTTCAAGAAAATTTCTTTGCAAGACATTCCTAACTGCAGCTTCATCACTATGAAGCCTTTTTTTTGAATTTTACAACAGTTGAAATTAGATTGGTTTGGATTGAATTTGACCAATGTTTATAGGAAATCGAATTGTGATGCGTTCTCTTGAGACACAGTAACCGTTTGGATGTCGTATAAAAACAATAGTTTAAAAAAAATATGAAGCGGCTTTGGTTAGCATAAAAATTAACGAAAACAAGTTCTCTTATCTATTAAATGACTAAATCTTTCTCACCTCTCGATCGCCAGGTAATCATCATCGTAGAGCAGCGCAGACTCACAAATTGATCTTGTACGACGCACACGATCGTTGGATTTTTGAATTTCATTTGGCGATCCATCGGTTTTTACAGATGGACAAACTTTGATCTTTTCAATATTGTATCTCTTATAGGTATTTTGGTTTAAAACTTGGAGATTTTTTGTCTTGGCTAATTTTTTGATCGGTAAATGCGCGACGTGCGATCGTCGATCGTTTGATGATCGGCCAAGAACCATCAAAATTGACAAAATTACAGAAGCAGGCGCCTCACCCAAAATTTTGGTCAAAACTTCTTGCTGTTGGAATAAATTTTGGACTTTATTTAATTTAAATTTAATTTTTTTCCGTTTGATCGTTACTTTTTGAAGTCAGTCGCACATTGAACGCGACACATGGAGAACTTTTTTAGTGGAATATCGCTTGATGGTGTTGGATTTTTATGGTGTTGATCTGGCCAACCAGTTTTTTTTTAAATCTTTTGGAAGTGTTATTTATAGTGAACATTTCTTATGCAAATTTCTTTACCGCAAAAGAGTGAATAGCGCGCGATGTTGTCGGATAAGTCGGGTATGAGACTTAGCTGGATACCAATTTTATATCAAAAAGTGTACAATAGGTGAATGCGGGCCATAGAGGGGTTAATGTTTTATACAGAACATTTTTTTTTACTGGCGATTGTTCAGGCAAATCGTTGTTTTGGAGAATTAACGTGTGATTTATGATCGTATAGATGTTTTGGCTTATTGATTATATTATTTGGCACCAAACGATCGGTAGATTTCTATAGAATTTGCCACGAAATAAAAAATAATGACAAAAACTTAAATTTTATTATAAAACCATATAGACACACACTCGCTACGGTAGACATTTTGTTTGATCATTTTGTTGGTATCTTTTTGGTGTTTTGAATAAAAATTGGTAGTCGTTGAACTTGAGTTATGAGGTCCGTGGGAAGGTTACTTGAGTAACATAAATCTTTAACGTTATTTCATAAATTTAGTATCATTTTTTTCCTGTGCGCAAATCTTGAAATCGATCTATTGATCAAATTCTTTGTAACACTATCTTTTTCATTTTTTTTAATGACAGTAATTTTTAATATTGTCCAAACTGCGGTTATTAATTTGTTTAATGATAACAATCATAAATGATTCTCTATTGGGACAAAATTATTGTTTCCGTTTAAGCTTTGGATCATCAATGATTTGTTGATGATCGGTTTTCAATGACACCTTTTAAGTTTTTTGTCTTTTTTTCCGAGATCACGTTGCGATGGAGTTATTTCTACAATTAATAATTTCAGGCTAGCTAACAAGTTTTGGATTGCAGGATTTTTACACAACTACCAGCAAAACCAGCGTTTTCTGATTTTTTATAAAAAAAGATGTTACATCCACCCTGTTGACAGTTAAGGGTTGTCTAAAAACATACTATGCTTTTTTTATGCTTTTAGTCATATTTGTTTTACGATTCCCTCCCGTAACACAATAATTCTAGTGATTCAAAATTTCTTCTTAGACTTTAAACTCACATAAATACAAATTTCTCTTATTGTAAGGTAAAAAAAATCTTCAAAAGAATTTTCCCCAACATTGAGGTGTCTAAAAAAATACATGAATGGCTTCAGATATAAATGGAGAGCGGAAAATGAATCTAAAATTTTTTGAATTGCCTATAAACGTAACTTTAAGCAAAATCTACATTTATTTATAGCTGGCAAATAAATTTGCCAGTTTACAGGTAAATCACGCGTTTTCAAAATAAATTGTTTTTATTTTCGTTACTTTGTGCTGTGTACAGATTTCGCATTTCCCATAAAAGAAAATTTTACATCTTTTTATTTGTGAAGAAAACTTTGTACAATTTCCGCAAAACACAGCCAAACAGGTAGAAATAATCCCCTTCCTTCCTTCCTTTATTGACAAGTAAAGAAAAGATCAAAGGTGATGCACAAGCAAACAATTCATTCACAAAAAAAGAAGATAAAAATGTAAAAATAAAAGAAATTAAACAGAAATGTTTGTAATCTTTTAAATTATACTTTAACCAAAACGTTGAAACCATTCAAATTTACGTAAAGAATTATATGTGAAGAAAAACAATTTTAAAATTGAAATGAAAAAAAAAATATCTTTTCATAAAAAAACGTCACGACCCCCGTGATTTTATACGATTTTTCGTAAGGAGTTTATTACACCTCACTCGCACTACTACAGACTATCCTTTCCATCTAAATGTGTGATGTGTTTTAGGGCAACCCCAAAGTTAAAATATCAGTTATGGTCAACACAAAACTTTCTTCTACAAAATCTACGACCCTGCGCAATTTACGCTAGAGCCCTGTCGCGTTGTCAGCCTAAGACGACCTCCCAATAAATTCTTGGTTTATTCAAAAATATCAAAAACGTACAAAATTTGAGATAACTTGAGAACTGTAAAAGATATCAATTTACGGTAAATGGCGAAAATGTAAAAAATGTTAACATCTTTAATTATTCTTTTAACTGATTTGTCGAAAAACCGTTAGTTTGCAAATTATTCGCAAACATATGATTTTTTACATATTAATGAAAATATCTCAATAACGGTAAAATATAACGGATAACGGTAAAAGACAAAATTGTGCAGAATGCCATTCTCATTAATTCACTTCATACATTCAGTCAGCAAAAACCCGTTAGTTTTCGAGATAATCGCAAAAAACTGTTTTTTTGGAAATACAGGTTTATCTCGATAACAGGTGGAGATATCGAGTTATAGCTAAAGACAAAAGTGTGGGAAATTTTATTTTCTCCAAGTTTTGTCATACTTAAGGCCACTAAAAAACGCGTAGTTTGGGAGTAAATCGAGAAAAACGAAATTGCGATTTTTGAAAAACCGCCATTTTGGATACTTCCGGTTAACGGATTTCCACCAAAAGTTGATAGGATCGTCCCATTTCAGGACCCAACATGCCTATAAAATTTCATGGTGCTAGCTCTACTAGTTTTTGAGAAATCTTGTACACAGACTGACAGACAGGCTGACAGACTGACAGACTGACAAACTGACAGACTGACAGACTGACAGACAGACTGACAGACTGACAGACAGAAAGACATTTTTTTAATATGACTCCAATCGACCCAGGAGTGATCGGGAAATGTTTTTTAGGCAAAATTAAGAGGTCGAAATTTTTCATGAATACAATACTTTATTATACTCCGTAGAAGAAAGTAAAAAATATTACAGTTCATTTCTGGTTCATCCCAATTGACCAAATTGGTTGGAAAACCAATTGGATTTCCAATCATCTTGTACCAAGTACCGAGGGTACGATTTATGGAATTTTGACTGGAAATCCAAGATTTTTTCCTGTGAAAATGGTCATTTTTGTACCATAAGGTCCATAATTCCAAATGTTCCCACAAATATTCTTAAACTTTATAAAGGAAAATTGCGTGGTACATTTGGACATGGTACAAAAATTCCAACATTGGTCAATTGGGATAGTCCATGTAAAGCGGTAGGTGCGCGCCACGGAGAAGAAAGTTGTTATAAAATCTCAATTGAGGAGGGGTATATCGTGTTGAGATGTGATGCCATAGAGAAAAAAAAGAGTAATATTAAAACAACTTCTCCGAGCTGTATTCAAATAGACTGACCACAGGTCCTGGAATCCGCAGGACAGTTCCGAATTTGAGTATGTTTTCCCGGCGTGCCGGGAACTAAACTTTTGTCACGGAATTATACCTCCGCTCAATTTGTCTCGGATTGGCCCAACAAAAATATGGTTATCCTGAATTTTTTTTCGATTTTTTTGTTACATTTTTTTGTATTGGACTTTTTTTCGTCCCGCAGGGTAAAAAAAAATTTTTTTTTGTCTCAATTTTTTTCGAGAAAAAAATAAGCCGTTTTTGAGAAAATTGCAACATTTTTATGGGAGAGGAAGAAGGGGAGGGAGGTTAAATTTTTCTCATTTTCGGAAGATATTTATCTTCTCATAAAAGCTTGTTCTATGCCAAATTTTTTAAATACTTCAAATAGTTCTCGAGTTTTCAAATGTCGTCGTATAAAAACTTGCAACATTATACGTTAGAAAGGTATCATCTTACGTTTAGGTGGATTATGCTGTATTTTGTCCTGTCCTGCAGGGACTTTTCATCCCACTGTTGCTGAATATTATTATTTTTTAAATTTTACATGAATACCAGCCGTACACGCTTAACGGCACACTTTTTTTGCGGTCAAAGCATGGATGTAAAAAAAATATCATCCAGAAACAACATTTGCCAAGTATGTAAAAACATGTGCGGCCACACCATTTATTGTATCTCGATTAATTAATCAAACCTTGCGGGTTTATAGTCGAAATAATCAAAAGAACCCAAAATTGTATTTATGATACTGTCATGGTTATCATATAGAAATGAAACCGGTAAAAATACAAAAAAAAAACACTGAAAAAGGTACATATTTAACAATGTCGACAAAATCAACAACAACAACCATACTTTCGGCAAAGATGAAAGCTTGAAATTATGCTCTAGACACGCGGGTAATTTATATCGACCCACTTCAGACTTCCCCACACGTCATGTCAGTTTGAATCTCTCGTGCGCGTATATCTTTCAGTGCTGAGGATGAAACTTTCTTTCTTTACCTTAGATCTGTAATGACAGACAGCCGCAAACTCATCGTCACGTTTGAATTTTTTTTTTATCATTTTCAAATGGAACCTACTGGATAAAATAAACAAAAGGAATGAGGAGCTTTTCGGAATCTATCATAGGAGTATTTTATGTCTTCTGCACCGTCTAGCATCACCAACAAGTTTTCCAGGAAAATGAAGGATGAATTCATTCCACTCAACGTTTCTACGTGAATATAAGATATGTTGACGACCTTTGCAGTGGAACAATTGCAGAGAGTTTAAGGACAGTCCACAATAGCATAAGTTTGTTGCATTTTCTAAACTACATTGCCGGGGTGGTACAAAAGACGGAAGTTGGAAAACTAAAATACGAAAGTATCCTGACTCGACTGAAAGTTTTTCTGTGTTTCTCAAAGACGGCAAGGCAATTAAACGACTTTGACTTTGATTAGTTTGAACTTTGTGAGGAGAAGGAAAACTGAAAGAGTTGGAAAAATTAGCTTTATTTCAGTACTAGAAACATAAAGCATATTTTTTTAAATAACTAATTGCAAACATCCAATAGGTCCATGTTTTTTAAACTTATAGGTGAACGGCAAAACTGAAGTGAAAAAAATCTTGCAACAATTTATGCTGTAAATTAAGATCTATATTTGTATCCTGAATGCATATTTATTCACATATTTTCATGTTTATGGAAAAGTAAACAAGCTGCCAACAGCCAACTATTGTCTAGCCATGTTACCACGGATGTAGCATAAACTTGTACGGAAGCTATTTTTAGTATGTATTTATCTATAATATAACGTATATATCTAGCATATGTACGACTTTCTTATATTCATGTAGACGGAAAAATTCATGAAATGTTCAACGATAATCACATAAAATGTCTCAACTTTTTAAGGCGACGATAGCTCCGAAGTTGTTTCTTTCCATTCGATTGAGAATTTTGTCATCGGCTAGGATTTAGCTAGAGAAAGATATCAGAAATATTAACAGTATTGCGGGAAATGTTTTTTTCCCTTAATCTTTTTATTTGATTCTAATGTTTAGGCAATTGATTGATGTGGCGGAAAATGATTTTGCGAAAAAATATTCTTTATTTAAACATTTTCCCGGTGTAACAAGTTGTGTTTCTGTTTACTGCTCTGTCGAGAAAATGAGATTTAGCGGTTATGACCGAAAAAAATGAAAAATAAAGAAACAGAATATACACATTTAGAAATTGATCTCGTCAATTTTTCTCAAAATTTTATCACAAAAAAAAATTTTTTTTTTTACAAAAACCTGACTAAAAAAAAGGTGAAAAACGAGTCGGGGGGGGGGGGGGGGGTGCAGAGAGAGTCGAAAAGGGGAAAATTAGGTTGGTCCATTTTATGTGAAGGCCCTTAGATATTTTGCTTTTTGAATTAACAAGGAATTAAAACTCTTGTACTCAAATAAAGTATTTTTTTTATGAACATAACAAAAACTATAATTGCCAATCTGGCAATCATTGGAGACCCGTATGGTGATATTCGTATCAAAATTCGAACAGTTATACCAAAATTCCACTTTGAAGTCAAACTTTCCAAAAAGATTTTTTAAAATTTATTCCAATTGGATATTGATGTATGGGAGTTTTATGTAGAATCATATCCTAAATAACTTTTGTTCTTGGACTTTTTTGATAAGATGCACCGTTTTTGAGATATTCACAAAAACCGTTTTCGTTCGTATGGGGGGTACCCCCCCCTAATGGTCCATTTTTGCCCATTAAGGAACCTAGTCTCGCATTTTACGAAAAACGGATCTGGGCAAAATTTCAAGTCTGTAGCTCAATCCGTGCGCCCGCAATCCGCGCCACAGACAGACGGACGGACAGACGGACAGACAGACAGACGGACAGACGGACGGACATGCAAAAATTAAATATTTTTATCATTCTAAACACACTGGTGTAATTCATTTTTTTGTGCGATGACGGGATCTTGGCGTTACAAACGGTAAGGCAAAGTTAATATACCCTTTGGTTTCACCATACGGGTATAAAAATCTACAATAAGCGTAAGAAAAGCTACAATTTCCAGGGGTCGATCGTCAAATACCCTATATTACCCTATATGATGACACCAAAATGCTTTCTTAAAATCCATTTGTATAGGAGAGGGGGAATAGAGTTTTCCGATTGAACTTTGATGTATGGAACGGTTATGTAAAATCATATTCTAAACAGATTTTAACTTTAAAACTTTTTCAATACGACTCACCGTTTTCGAGAAAATAGATAAAAAGTATTCAATTTGTATAGGTGATGGTGGAAGGAGTGGTCCAACTAGATTTTGATGTGCAAATAAGTTATGTAAATTCATATTCTAATCACATTTCATATTTATACATTTTTCGATACGATGCACAATTTTCGAGAAAACAGGAGAAAAGTATTCGATTTGTATGGGCGAGGGGGCAGGCAGTGGTCCGATTGGATTTTGATGTATGGATGAGTTATGTAAAATCTTGTTCTAAACATATTTTACCTGCATACATTTTTCAATATGGCTCGTCGTTCTCGGGAAAATCGCAAAAAAAAAACCGGGAGAGGGGGGAAGGAATGGTCCAATTTAGCCCCGTTCAAGAACTTAGCCGAGCCATTTAGGAGAAACATAACTATACAAAATTTCTAGTCTCTAGATCAATACTTTCCAAAGTAATGGTGTTCAAGGAGTGACAGACAGACAGACAGGCAGAGAGACGGAGGGACATGCGGAAATCAAAATCTTTTGTTATCCCTAACACCCAGGTTAGTGCCTTTTTGTGTCCGAGGGTTGGTTCGTTACAAAAGGTATACTACATCAAATAGGATTATTCATTGCTAGAAGAAAACCATGAATCAGAAATGGTTCAATGGTTAAACACAAATCAAATATACTTCTATATGATATATCATATAGAGTATAAAAATCCAATATTTTCACGACTTTTTTTTCCTTGCTGCAAAACTTGACGTTACATCAATGAGCTAATAAATCGCCAAAAGAGACAGTAAACTGTGAAAAAGTATGAACGGAAAAAAAATTTCATATCAAATATTCAAGTGGCCATTTCGTAGTCTTTTGCAAGCTTTTTCAAGTGATTATTCGCTATCATTCGCGGCCTAAGTAAACATACCGAAAAAATGAGTACAATCAGTGATATTATGTGTACATACACGTGTGTATTCAGATATATCATCACCGATCATCATCAACATTAGCGAATATTGCGAAAAAATTCATTAAAGTCAGGCGAGCGAGACTTTAGACAAAAAAAAACTTTTTACCAAAGATAAACGTAGACGAAAATAAATACAAAGAGGAGGTACAAAATCGAAGAAAAGCGGGGGAAAAATGTAAATAAATAAATAAATACGAGTAGATGAAAAAAAAGAACGAAATAAACATAATTCGCCCCCAAAATAATCAACATACGTATATACCTGTGAAAATATCTACCAAGTCGTATATAGTATAATATGGATGTAGACTTTTGGGGTAAGCTCTTGACAATAATCTATATCGAATATCTACGTATCATTGATGAGTGTTATCGAACTACTGATAAGAAGTTATTGGTTTCTAACCTACCCAAATTGTTATCGGCTTCGACTACCTTCCTACCTGAGCAATTCCAACGATCCGTTTAGCTACAATTCAATTTTATGAAGTACTTATTCCGAAAAATGAATACAATTCGAAATGACAGTGTCTAGAGTCTTGTGTCTAGAGGCTACCTTTAGATATGGACTTCTTAGGTAGACAACAAAATTCACTTTCACATTTACAAGCGGGCAAATATCTTTGTTACTTGGTATTATTTGGCTGTGATTACCTTGGGAAAATGTCAATATTATCAGAGGTAAATCAGCTCTAGACGTTAAATGGTTATCCTTTAGGATGTAACGGATTTGGATTTTTTTTTTACAAATAGTTGAGAACATTTTTTTAGGGAAATTTGGGAAAAGGATAAAAAAAGGTTGGGAAAAATGTCCTACCATAACTATGGAGATATTAAGTATGTAAATCTGTAGATTGGAATAAATAAAGAGAGTCAAAGCAAAGAATGAAAACGTTATCGTAACGTAACGGAATAACGATATGATTTTTCGGATTTTTGTTTTAAACTACATAACAACGTTATAGAAATTTAATTCCGTCTATATTTTTCGGTAGATTTATGAGAAATTAAAGCCAGCAACAAAAAAAAGCCCTACTTGCAATTTACGTCTAATATAGATAATATGTAAAAAAAACTGGAAACATTAAAAACTCCCAAATTGTGCAAGTATTATTTTATAATTTCTCAAGTAAAAGTTTATAATTGAAACAGGATTAACAAAAATGAGTTTTAAAAGTAAAACATTGAAAAATGATAATATTACAAAATTTGTAACACTAAATTTAACAAATATTTATGCTATATTTTTTAACATTGCGTGGAAGCTGGTAAAGCAGGCTCTGATGACGGTGAGCCAGCTTCCATACTAGAAACAGGCTCCTGATGGGTTTCAGGGCAGACATGCCCGACCTGTTGGGGGGAATTTATCGGATGTGAAAACATCCACAAAAATAATATAACTTTTTGTTATATTTTTTTTTGACCTGTAAGCCGAGAGATTCCAAAACAGTATATTTTTTAACTGCAGATTGATAAAAAGTTTAAACTAAAAAGCCATTTAGCAGCAACGACAACTTGAAAATGTCCTTGTCTCCATTCTTTTGAAAAAATTGCTCAATGAATATTCCAATGTGACCTTTAGTCCAAAATTATTCAAAGAACATAAGAAAAGCTACATTTTCCAGGGGCCAATCGTCAAATATTCTATATGATGACAGGCAAGTTGTTTCTTTGAAAAAAAAAATCCATTTGTATAGGAGAGCGGGAAAGGAGTAGTCCGATCGGATTTTAATGTATCAACAGGTTATGTAAAATCATATTCTGATCGGATTTTGCCTCTATAAATTTTTCAATACGACTCATCGTTTTCGTGAAGGTAGAAGAAAAGTGTTCAATTTGTATGGCGGAGGGAGGAAGGAGGGTCCAACTGGATTCTGATGTATGGATAAGTTATGTAAAATCATATTCTAAATGCATTTCATCTTTATAAATTTTTCGATACGGTGCACATTTTTGGAGAAAACAGGAAAAAATATTTCATTTGTATGGGAGAGGGGGGAAGCAGTGGTCCGATTGGATTTTGTTGTATTGATGAGTTATGTAAAATCCTATTCTCAACATAATTTGCCTTAATAAATTTTTCAATATGACACACCGTTTTCCAGAAAAAAAATTGTTTCGTTTGTATGGTGAAGGGGGAAGGAATGGTCCAATTTTGCCCGTTAAAGAACTCAGCCTAGCCATTTACGAGAAACATAACTGTACAAAATTTCAAGTCTGTAGCTCAATCTTTACGAAAGTTATTTTGGGAATGTAAACGCATGATTTTCCCAAATTCTTACGAGGAGGAAGGGGTTCTAGATTTTTTAATGAACATAAAAATGAAATAAAATTTAGACACATCAATATTTCGTCTTTTTATGCACATGACTTGAAAAAGGCATAAATTAATGAAGATAATAGCAAAAAAATATGGTCTAATAAAAATAAAAGAAACAATTTGTGAACTAGAAATATTTTCTCTATAGTTTGATTTGCATGCCATCGGATTATTTGTATAAAAGGAATGACTTTCATGATGGATTATTTGGAATTATGTTTGAATAATCTTTGACTAAAGGCTATTGTAAAATTACTTTTAGTAAAAATAAAATTGTATATGCAAAAAAAATTCCAAATATTTTCGTATAATTTTGAATTGATTTCAAAAAAATTATTGAGGTTGATGTATGGAAATTTGCGTTGCAAATATTTTTTTTTTTTTTTGAAATGTCTTCAATGGACAGAAAAATGAAGACTTTTATGTGACCATATTCATGAATTCATCAAAACATTTACATTTATTTTAATGGGATTTTTAGATTAAGACAGATTGAACAAATTGATAACCGTTTCGAGATGTATTTTCATTTAATTTGTCGAATTTAATTTATTTGGCTATTAAGTAGCAACTTCTTTTCACTGAATAAGATATTCATTTTGCATATGATTTGATGACATCATTAGTAATATGAATTTTTTTTCAGTATAAAGCTTTTCGAATTTTTGCGACACCAAGAAGAAACAGCATAACCGAAACATTTCAAAAAGGGCCACCCATTGCGATAGGAATTTATCTATCTATCAGTTGGGATTTAGTAACAATTTTTCGTCCATACTGCACCTACCTACAGTTTCACAAAATTGCGAACAATAGATGAATTGCTACAATTATAAGGTTCTTCGATAGAAAACAGTTGTTAGGTTTTTCGATGAAAAACAGTAGAGTTCGTGATCACAGCCTAGGCCGATGATGTGGTAAGTAATAAGCAGTAACTGCGAATCGCTGAAAGGAATGATCACTAAATATGCTGTCAATTATATTGCTTTTCCGCCTGCGGCGCATTTTTCTAATGAATTTTTACCTAGGGCGCATATCGTTGCTTGAGTATTAATTTGACGTTCGTATTTAAAGTTTGAATAGAATTTATGTCAAAGCAGACTGCCACACCAATTTTGCAAATATATTTCCTTTAAATATACATGTAGACCTGTAGAATGCATGTATGTATATATACATGAATGTATACATGTAGAATGTAGACCTGGTTATCAAAAATGATAGCCGTGGCCACTCACGAAACTTAGTGCCATTTTTCAGTGGCTATCAAAAATGATAGCCATGGCAGTCAATGTGTTAAAAAAGTGGTGAATAGTGTAACCGCCAAAATTACTACAGTGCGTGAATATGGTTTTGCCATATCGTCGGCTAAAAGTGAAATTGTGCTAAGTCCATTATACCAAATTTGACAGAAGAACAATAAAAAACCTTGTTAAATCATTTTAATTTTCATTTAAAGAAAACAGAGTCTCATTTAAAGAAAACTGAGCCCAATTTTTCTCATTTAAAGAAAACTCAGTGTCATTGAAAGAGAATTAAAACGATTTAACAAGGTTTTCATTGCTCTTCAGGAAAATTATACCAAATGGACTTAGCACAATTTCACTTTTAGCCGACGATATGAATTTTGTTCCGATGTTTGATCTCAAAAGTTAGTTTTCTTCAGATTTTTTTTTCATTGCTAAAATAGGCACAAATCAAATATCTAAAAGAATACAATTTTAATATCGTGTTAATTCTTTTTTTAAATATCACATAGCAAATATTTGAAAAAAACGTCGAGAACATTTTTGGCGAAAAGAACAAAATAAAAGATTTTTCTTAAATAAATAAAAAAAAAATCGAGAAAATACGGGATGAGGAGCACGAAAAATTTAGTTGATTTTCTTCTGGGATTGCGTCGCACTCCGTTTGAAATATAATGTTTGCGGCGCATATTTATTAATTGTTTTTCCCGGATTTAATTTTTTGGTTTGTAAAGGGTCTTTCAACAAGGACATAACAATTTTGTATTTTAATAAAAACGCACCCTAAAACTTTTTTTATGATCTGGCAATGCTAAAACGTCAGTCAAGGTTTACATTTTTATCATGGTGAAGTTCACGAACGAGCAACGTTTGGAAATTATTAAAACTTAAATTCTGAGTCGGTGGTCGCAATCGTGTAGTCTCGAGAAATGGTCCGGTCGAATGGCCACCTCCCTCATGCAATTTAACGCCGTTGTATTTCTTTTTATGGGGTTATGTTAAGTCGTTGGTTTATGCCAACAAGCCAACAACGTTAGAGGAGCTTAGGAACAATATCGAACGCGAAATTGCCAACGTTCCGGCCGATATGTGTGGAAGAGTGGTAGAAAATTGGCTCCAAAGAATCAATCAGCAAACGTGCTCGCGGTGGCCATATGAACGACATCGAATTTCATACTTAAATGTAACATGTCCACTACACCTGGAATAAATTTCAGCCCGATATCTCAATTATTCTGTGTTTTATTTAAATACAAAATCGGGTTGAAAGACCCGATATTAATAAAATTTTGTTTTGTTTTCTAGAACTTTTCTGTAAAGAATTTCTTATTTCGTCAGTCATTCTTCGTCAAACCACCCCCCCCCCTCTTTCTTGCTCTATTTGTCCGCACCTTGAATACATAATAGTCAGGTAAATCCTGTCATTTCATATTTTAAAACTCCCCGAGTTTAACGACACCTGCAATTAGTTTTTTTTATCTAATTCGTACTAACTACTTTGATATGTCGTGTAAAACAAAACATCCACAGTTTGTGCAAAATTTGTACCGCAATATAAAAGCGATCTTAGCTAATTTCCACTAAAACACTTAGAAAATTGCATTATGAGCTTAAATTGACAAAATTAGATCCGATAGCACTCTTAATGTTGGGGGTCAGGAAACATTAATTCCATAAACTTTTCAGAGTGTCTTTTCGGATATCATAAGGATTATAATCTCATTTGTGAAATCTTAAAACATTTAATTTTGGCATAAATTTGACAATTTTCAAGATAAAAGTGGAAAATTCTCTAAATTGAACTTTTCTTTTGTAAATTTAAATTCCGCAACGACCACTCTTACATAAATATATATATATATCTATGTAGGAGAAAAAACGTCCAGAACAGTTTACTTTTTCTTTAGTTGTTTCGGAAAATTTAAAATTCACTGGAAACATTTACATATTTTTGTGGTAAAAGAAGGAACCACCTTGTGTCTTATTTTCGCTAAAAATTATCCCCACTACTAGCACTATAGAAACCGCTCCAACAGTCCGCATCCATTCAGAAGACTCAGTTTTCAGTTTGTGATAAATTTTTTTTATCCATTTAAAACAAAGTACATCAGACAGACTATAAAAGTCTTAGGGAGAAGGCTCCAGCCAAAGTATATTTAACAAAGATCCCCGAAATGAATCCTATGTCGTATGATTTCCACCACACTATATTACTTTATTATATGAAAACAAAAAAAAAATGTGGGGAAGAAAATCAACGATCAACGGCATGAGTATGTCTTGTTGTTGGGATTCTTATTACGTCCTCTAGTATTTCAATTTAAATAGACAAAATGGCTCAAGTTGCCTGCCTTTCTTCCGATCCTTTTTCAGTTTTCCTTTTTCATTCCTTATCCTTGAAAAACATTCACACAAAATGAAAAATAGTGAAAGCAGAGACGGATTTTTCTTGAGGAAATAGTTATTTCGCCTCATAAAAACCGCTTGGAAAACAATAGCTGGATTTATGCCAATGTGTTGATAAAAGCCATGAGGCAGGAGATTTGCAATTTCGAGATATTTCGGGAATGGGAAGTTAATAGAAGGTCTAGAATATATTCACAATTCACGAAACGAAATTGGGCTTCTAGACACAATTTCACTGGAGCGCGCGTAAGCTTTTGTTTGGTGACTCTTTATCCGGCGATAGTAAAATAAAAAATATCACCCCGAAAATCACCCCTATAGCCACCTCAAACTGCTACCACAATACGAAAGCAACAACACCAGCTAGATAGATAAATGGTGTATAAAAAAAGCTAATAAAAATAATAAAAAGCACATGAAACAAAAGTCTTCTCGAACTTCCAACTACGGCTAAAATACGATACGAAATAAAGTAAAGTATAGTGTGTGACTGTGGTTGTTGTGGATGAGGTTGCTCTATGAGGGTGGCGAGGGCAGAGTAGGACACTTTCCAATGTTTATGTAGTGTAGAATTTCGCACAGGTGCAAAGATTAGCTTTAGGTGCCAAACGATTTACGTTCTTCAATGTTTAGTAGGGCGTTTAGTGGCATATTATGGATTAGATCCAGTGAATTAAACTCGAAATTCATGTTAAGGGAGCTATGAATAAGCATCAAAAGTATTTAAAAGTACAATTTCAAAGTGGATCAGGGATGATGAGAGGAAGGTGATCTGATGAAATTGCACTATTATAGCCGTTTTTTGTTTGTTGCCAAATTGTGTGCTCCTTATTTGGTTAATGGTGTTTCTGAATTTGTGCCACAACACATTTAGAGGGTTTTTAGGTTAATTATAGTGCATTAAGAACATTGGTTTTTATTTCAATGCGTATGTTTTTGTGAAAGTGAAATTTTTTTGCAAATCTCAAATATACGAACCAAGGAAATGAAATTCGCTTTTGTGATGCCATATAAAATATAGAGATCATTAAATAACAGCACACAATCTGGGGCTGCACATAAACGAAAGCAAAACTAAGTTTATGGCAGCATCGTCAGCGTCAAATCAACCATCGGATATTGGTCAAAGTGTACGGGAAGGAAATCACAATCTTGAAGTTGTACGAAGCTTCAACTACCTAGGGCCAAAAGTAGCAGCCGACAACAACCTAAATGAAGAAATCCGTGCACGGCTGCTTAAAGCGAATAAAACCTACTACAGTTTATCAAAATTCTTCAGGTCTAAAAACCTAACTATAATAACCAAACCGCACCCATACAGGGCTCTGATCCTGCCAGTCCTCATGAATTCCCCTGAGACTTTGGTTTGGGTACTAAGCAAAAATAATTGCGACCTCTTGTCCGCGTTTGAGAGGAAGCTACTCAGAAGGATCTTTGGTTGTAGTGCCGAAAGAGAGACAGAGAGAAATAACACCATTTACTTGTAAGATTTTGATTGAAATTAAAAAAACTTTTGAGAAAAATTCGCCGCAGGTGATATTTTTCGACGGAATTCTATTAAAAACGCGACACAGTAAAGATTTTCATGGTTTAAAGTTAAATACAACTTCGATCTTTTGAGACACAAATATTTTGTCTTTGAATAAGTGGTACTTCATTAAAAATACCATCTATGAAAAAAAAAAAAATATTGTATCTTTACAGGAAAATAATTTTTCTCCAAATTTTTTGGGGTTTTCTTTAGGCTTGAAATATTTTATACGAAAAGTTTATTTCGGGGTACTTTTTTCGGTGTGCTGAGGAAGTTTTAAAACACTTGGATATTAAGATTTTATATCTACGACTAACGGTCCATGTGGATTTTTTTTAAACAAAGTATTTTTTGTTGAAACATTGAAAAAATTATCGATAGCACAGAATTCTGAGTTTCCCGGTGAGTGTTCCGACTATAACGGTAAAACCATTAGTAATTTAATTAGATACCTACAAAAATTTATTAAAATTGGTTTGTAGGGAAACGAAAGTCTTCTGTGGTAGGATATTAACAATAAGGCGACAAGGAAGACCCAACCTCACATAGCGTTGACCAGGACGCGAAGGGAATTGGGATGCAAAACTGGAGGATATCGGCATGTGACCGGGACCTCTGGCGAGACACTGGCGAGACACACACACACACACACACACACACACACACACACATACACACACACACACACAGAGGCAGAGAGAGAGAGAGAGAGAGAGAGAGAGAGAGAGAGAGAGAGAAAGAGAGAAAGAGAGAAAGAGAGAGAGAGAGAGAGAGATAAAGAGAGAGAGAGAAAGAGAGAGAGAGAAAGAGAGAGAGAGAAAGAGAGAGAGAGAAAGAGAGAGAGAGAGAAATAGAGAGAAACAGAGAGAGAAAGAGTGAGATAGAGAGAGAGAGAGAGATAGGGAGAGAGAGAGATAGGGAGAGAGAGAGATAGGGAGAGAGAGAGAGAGAGAGAGAGAGAGAGAGAGAGAGAGATAGGGAGAGAGAGAGAGAGATAGGGAGAGAGAGAGATAGGGGAGAGAGAGATAGGGAGAGAGAGGGAGAGAGAGAGAGAGAGAGAGAGAGAGAGAGAGATAGGGAGAGAGAGAGAGATAGGGAGAGAGAGATAGGGGAGAGAGAGATAGGGAGAGAGAGGGAGAGAGAGAGAGAGAGAGAGAGAGAGAGAGAGAGAGAGAGAGAGAGAGAGAGAGAGAGAGAGAGAGAGAGAGAAGGTTTTTCGTGGAATTTTCCACAATTTTTGTTTTCAAAAAGCGTAGGAATTTTGATTACATATCTATGACAAACTTTTCGCAAGAATCAATTTTTTGAACAAAGGAATTTTTGGGAAAATCTCAAAACTGTTTCCCCGGAATTCTCTCGGATGGTAAGATTTTTTTGACTTTACTTTATTTGAACAATCAAAAACCGTAGGTACCGGAATTTCAAAAATCAGAAAAATCTTGGGCCCACTGACAAAAAAAAACAGAAGAAACTGAACGAAATTTTCAGTTATTGAAAACAAAAAATACGCTTTTTCTGTAAATACTGCATGTTTTGCTTTAACAGATACGTTGATTTCAGATATTCCCAATTTTATAAGATATTTGCTTCGTAATAAAGACGAAAAAAAATTATTCTTTATCCTTATTCAGGATGTTTTTCCGACTTATCATTAATTATAAGGAAAATTCGGTTCCGCTGTCTTATCTAGCCTGCCAATAAATTAAATTAATTTGGTGACTTTCCGAATTAATTGAAGTCAAAATAGTTTGGCAGAATAACAACCGAACTTGAATAATGCATAAAAGATATCTTCAGAATCATCGAATCTAAAATACAGCAACGCAGAATTAGAAGCTTTTAAGGATTACATAGAAGAATGCTAATTTGCCTACAGCATAAATCATTTATGTTTTTTTTTACTTAGCATTTTTTTTTGCTCACAACATAGAACATCAAACGCTTTTAATCCGATTGAATACATGACGTTGAAAGTTTGCTCGTTTCTATTTTTCACTCAAACTTTTTCAGTAATCACATCAAGATCAAAACCAACTAGGAGTCATTAGCTCTCTTTTCAGCAACTGTTGAGTCATACAACAAACAACTAATAGTGAGAAAAAACTTTTCCCTCTGAAAAACGTCAAGAGTATGGCAAAATATACGAAAAAAAACGATCTTGTAACAAACCTAACCATTAATACTATAAACTAAAATGCGTACCATCGTCATCATCATCATCGTCATCATCATCAAAGCGTACTAGAGTAGCAAATAGCGAATCATACAAGAATCACATAAAGTATTAGAGAAAAAAAAATCATTCCTCGGGAAGAAAAGAAAGTAATCAATCACTTGGCAACAAGATTCTTCTGAAAGTTACATCTTAAAAGACTAATTGTTCGGCAGGCATTGCGATTGACAGGGTGCAAAAAGGTTAAAAAGCGACTAATCGCTTATTTTAGTGGAATTACCGCCGAAGAATTTGTTGTTTGAAACACTGAAAGACTTTCAACGAAGATCTTTCCATTTCAGATTTCTTTTTTCCGAGTCGCCTTTTAGGGATTTTAAAAAAAAAAATAGGTAACATCCAAAAGGTTCTGCAAATATCTAAAGTGAGTACAAACCTAAAGTGCCTTAATAACATTCGTCAAAGGGCAAATTGCATTTTCTAGTAAACTCTGGTATTATCGGGATTTGAGAGTCCACTTCCGCTATGACTTCTAAAGCCGAAACCATCCTTGCATACCTGTTTACCTGTCGATGACACTAACTAACCTACCTGATGTTGACGTCGAATGTTACTCCAACTGCGAGCTGTATTTCGATTCGTATATTTTTTTTATGGCGACAATACGAAATAAACACACGATATGAAATTCTCTGACGTCTATATTCGATTGGTTTCAATATTTCTCCGATATTATTAGATAGCAGCATTGAGTATTGCTTCTTTTATCAAAGTTATAATAGAGATAAAAATACCTGAAGAGGTTTACAAAATTCCAAATAGATATCTTTATGTTTAGTGGTGTTTTTATCTGGTGACTTGACACGCTTTGTCTACCATAATCAGCTTCGGAAAGCGGTCAGTCGAGTGCCAATCAAGGTTGAACCTCTAATAGTGGATCGATTTAATACGATAATCCCTCAATATGTACAAACGTAGAAAATCTAAACATAGACGTTTTTTTTCTGAATTTTTATCCAATTTAAGTGTCTTGAAAACTATAATTAAATCACGCGTTTTTATAACGAAACGCTGCCTTTTATTGAAACATAAAACAGTTTTTCATTAGGCAGCACTTGAAATCATTCGATCGGGATTCGTTTCAATTTTAGAGGAAAGCATTTCAAGTTTTAATTATCTTTACGAAATTTGAATAAAAACAGACAGAAAAAGAAAATTTTAAGTAGTGTGTATTTGAAATTGATTTGAAGTTTTTTTCATTTACAGCAATCATGATAATGCATGGCTGGAATGTTCTAGGGAAATTTTGATGTATACCACTTTTAATTTTCTTTAGTTACTTTCCTCTGCGTAGCTATAGAAGGAAAATGACGGTGTCCGACTGGAGAACGGGAGCAGATAAAAACTTTCTAATCAATATCAAATCCATTTCAGGAAAACTTATGAGGATGTAGGTGTGTCTATTTTAAATAACTCGAGAACGCGTTGAGCTAGTGACTTGAATTTTTTTATGGATGAGTTTTACTAAAATCATAGTTTTGTATCAACTTTCGGAAATGAAAAAATAAAGTTACTAAAACAAGTACCTCTCACAGAATTTTTTTTTTTTGAAAAAAAAGTTTTTTGGTAAAATTTTTCCAGAAAAAAAATCTGAATCAAAGCGAGTTTTTTCAAATACGTACATCAGAATAATACGTTTTTTTTCAATTTCTTTCTACTATTGAAAACTGATGAAGCAGTTTCCAATCGTTTTTTTTATTCTGAGAGCCCAATATTATTATTTTTTTGTTCTGAGAACCCATTATTACTGAGAGGCGGTCAGAAAGAGGGTAGTTCCTACTATCAATATTGCTAAAAGCTTTGCATCATTTCAAGCAATCGAACGCATTTTTTTTCAATGTTTTTTGTTGCGGGGTTTTAAAGATACAGGAAGCAGAGCCTGATAATAGTGACAATCGGATTTAAATACTTTTATTTTTCTATCAATTCGCATAAAAAATCGTATTTAAATTTGTGCAAGAAAGCGTAAGGCCTAATGCTGCGTTTACACGAATGACAAATTTGTCATTTTTTTTGTCATAAATTGTCATCATCGTGTAAATAGTATCATTTTTGTCATTATTTCTGTCAGAAAAATGACAATCTCTCATAAAAGAATGAACTTGTCCATTATTTTATGACAGATTGTCATTATCTGTCATTCGTGTAAACCCAGCATAATTCAGACTAACGATTGCGATTACGATTGAGCTTCCTCGACCAATGAGATCAAAGCTTTCATTTTCCTGTCGTTGAAAGCTTTGATCTCATTGGTCGAGAAGCCTCAATTGTAATCACAATCGTTAGTCTGAATTGGGTTTAAGGAGTGTCAAAAAAGATCAAAAATTGTCATCATCGTGTAAATAGTATCATTTTTGTCATTATTTCTGTCAGAAAAATGACAATCTCTCATAAAAGAATGAACTTGTCCATTATTTTATGACAGATTGTCATTATCTGTCATTCGTGTAAACCCAGCATAATTCAGACTAACGATTGCGATTACGATTGAGCTTCCTCGACCAATGAGATCAAAGCTTTCATTTTCCTGTCGTTGAAAGCTTTGATCTCATTGGTCGAGAAGCCTCAATTGTAATCACAATCGTTAGTCTGAATTGGGTTTAAGGAGTGTCAAAAAAGATCAAAAACCAAAACAAATCAAATAAATATTCTAAAAACTAAAAATTAATTGAAAATTTATGAAAACTACGAGTTTTTCCAAATTGCAACTTGAAACGTACTTTAGTTCTATGCGAAAATAACATCAAAGGCTTTTATAATTAAAAAAACCAGTAAGTAAATATTCCCTGACATGCCCATCGAATCCCAATAAATCCCATCGACGATTACAGATTTATCGCATAAAAAACGGTATATTGTGTGTATTTAATGTATGATGATGTACTTTTGTAATCCACTTGAAAATATCAGAACTACGATATTACAAAATTTAAAAAAAAAAAAACAAATTGTGAAGAATAAAACTCAACTGATTTCGTATTTATAGAAAGGCTTTGGCTGATGCCTTTGAGCTTGAACGTGAAAAATCGAATCAAAGGCGCCTCGCCTCCTTTACGAATATTACAGCATAAGCATATTTTTCTCATGTTGGTGATATGTTGTTGCGTTTCACTGAAATCGATTCAAGTACATTGTAAATACATATAACATGCGTACATAAATTTTTGTTACATTTTTCCCCATGGATAAATGGAGTCAGCATAAACTTTGACTTGATTCCAATATACATACAATATTTATTATTGTGAAACAGCCACAGGATCCAATATATAAGATTACCAGATAGGATATCGTTCTGTACATAAATTGACGTATAGTTACAAGGGAACACTACGATATATACAGATAGTTGATAAAAAAAAACCTATGATTTACGTACAACTTCCCGGTTGTTGTTGTTGTTATATCATATGTGGAACATATAGTCGATACAAGTGATATTGGCGATATGAATGATTCGATCTTATCGTTATCATCTTTTTTTTTACGGAACCCCGTGTGGATTTTGTTGAAGTGTTTGTCATTCACGTGTGCTTGTATCAGTTTTCAATTACAATTTCCACAAATTCCATTTATATCCTTAATAAAAAATGTTATTTAACCTGGGGAAAAGTTCCAGATGAACACGAATGGTATGGCGTTATAGTAACTAGGATGAGTGTATGATATTGGAAGATATATTTATATTGATATTTTTGATCGTATTTCATATCAAGCGAAATACCAGTGGAATACTGGTAGATAAGTGTTCACAAATGTATGTAACAACTATAAATAATATCGATACTAATATTGAATAGTTATTCAGAAAACAGAGTATGCACACATGAATTTATGTAAAAATAATCAGTTTTTGCCACTATACGTATTCGCATATGGACAGAATCGAATAGAATACCTATTTGTATGTACTTCAGAATTAGAATGTTTTCCGACAAAGCGACAAACGATCGAGTTATACGACAAATGCCACAAGTGTTGTGTTGCAGAACGTTTCAATATTGTTATTACTACTGTATAAATACAAAGATTTTATTGTTCACTACTGAGGTCTTGTTAGAAATCGTATAAGAAGTGGAAGAATTATTAAGCTATAAACAATTTGATACCTTCTGAAGCTTTGCGGGACGTGAATCAACTTTCAATATAGAAACGTCCGGGAAAAAGTTGTACGCCTGCATTTTTTACGGTTTAGTGATTACAGAATTATTATGGCTAAAGATTCGTCTAGACTAGACTCTAGACGTCTATTGAATCTGATTTCTAGATTACGTAAACTATACTCAACTCAAGTCATAGAAACTTTAATATCAATGCTTAGAAAAAAGATTTTCACAAGCTTTTATCGTTCAGCATAAATGAATGTTTATGAAAAGTAGGAACATAGAAAAAAACTACAAAAACTTAAGACAATCAAATCCGTTCAAGATGAAATAGGAAACTTTAAAATTGTGGATAGATTTATTAGAGGATGTTGGCCTTTCTTATTAATTAGCCAGGGTTGCCATTTTGACCAGATTGCCGTCAAATTTGAATGGAGGAAAAAATTAAATCCGGTTGAACGAATTTTTGACCGAAAGGAATTATGATTTGACTATATCTGATATTTTATGAAATATTAATAAAAACATAAAATATAGTTTGAAAAAAAATATATTAATAAAAACATAAGAAAAGCTACAATTGCCAGGCGCCAATCGTCAAATACTCTATTGAGTCGTATTAATAGTCGTTTTTAAACACAGTTTTTCTTTAATATGAGTTTAAACTGACAATTTTCTATGGTTTTCTATCAGTCTCTTACTAAAGAAAAGCTGTGTTTAAAAAGGACTATGAATACGCTCGTATATGATTACACACAGAATGTTTATTTAAAAAAATCCATTTGTATAGAAGGAAGGAAGGGGGGGGGGAGTGGTCCGATTGGATTTTGATGAATGGAACGGTTATGTAAAATCATATTCTAAACCAGCGTTTCTCAACCTTTCAGTATTCGCGGCCCAATTTTCAATCAAAATTGTCATGGCGCCCCCCCCCCCCCCTTGCATATAATAAAATGTATACAATAATAACGTAATTTGAGTATTTTGGCGCTAAACCTACACTACTACTCTAATTTTAAACACAAATTACCAGTAATTGATTGACATTTGGCAACACCGATTCTCAGCGTTGACAAAACAAGAATCCGGTGCCTTTTTATTGCTCTTGCGTCATTTTTGCGGTTTCGCGAGAAGTTGTTTTAACCCTGAAATCACAATGAACGCGAAACCGACGCGAAACTGGCGCAGAAACTGTTTGGTTCCCACAAATTGTTTGAAGTGAGCACAGTGAACGTATAGAACGCAGCTACAACGTAACCGCAACGCAAAAGTTTGCAAACTTCTAACTTTGCCGCAGAATTATGCGTTGACAGTTCATAAAGTGAGGTTGGAAAAATGTCGTTCGAGGAAAAATTGATAACCTTAGTGCAAATAACAAAGATAAAGACCAACAAAGCAAATTATCGCTTCAAAATTATCCATTTTTGTAATTTTTCCAAGTTTATACCACTTTATATTATGTCACTTGTACTACTTCACGAGCTGCCATTGTGCTCTGCCGCTAGAATTTTGCACTGCGTGACAGTTCAGAGCGTTATAGTTGCGTTGGTTTCGCGCTGGTTTCGCGTTCATTGTGTTCCAAGCGTAAGTTAATAAGTTAATTATTAAATATTATGTCGAAATGTATTTTGTTTTGTATGTGGGTATGTACTTTCCTTTCAGTCAATTAATAAACTTTTTTAAATATTTTGTCTTGGATATGCTCGCGCCCCCCCTTAAATGTACTCGCGCCCCCCTAGGGGGGCGCGCCCCACAGGTTGAGAATCGCTGTTCTAAACAGATTTTACCTTAATAAATTTTTCAATACGATTTACCGTTTCCGAGAAAATGGGAAAAAAGTATTTATCTTGCATGAAGGAGGGAGGAAGGAGTGGTCCAACTAGATTTTGATGTACAGATAAGTTATGTAAAATTATATTCTAAATATATTTTATCTATATAAATTTTTCGACACGATGCATAGTTTTCGAGAAAACAGGAAAAAAGTATTCCATTTGTATGAGAGAGGGGGGAAGCAGTGGTCCGATTGGATTTTGATGTATGAAACGATTATGTAAAATCATATTCTAAACCGATGTTACCTTTATAAATTTTCCAATACGATTGACCGATTTCAAGAAAATTGTAAAAAACTGTTTCATTTGTATGGGGGAGGGCGAAAGTAATGATCCGATTTTATGGGGGAGGGCGAAAGTATTGATCCGAAATTCAAGAACTTAGCATTTCTATTTACTAGAAACGCAATTGTACGAAATTTCAAGCCTCTAGCTCTTCCCCACGTATTTTCACGATTTTTTGTATGAAATTTAATACCGTCGTAACACAAACCCGCCTCCTCTCAATCCACCACCTTCCCAACCCTATTTTACACAATTCAAAACCAGGTGAAATTAAGCTATTTTAAAAGCAATCACATAAAAAACTCTTGTATTGTTAAGTTCTGGCAAATAAAAAATTATACCTGAGGATTAAAACATGACCATTTGAGATGTTGATAAAAAGGTTGCACTCTTGAATACATATTAGGAAACTGAAAAAGAATGAATAGAAATGACTCAAGATAAGAGTTTCTAATAAATATCTTTTGTTATTTGGCACACAGCTCACTACCGCTAGTCCATCGAGGTACAACTAAAATCAAGGTGCACTAACAGCTATGATTGTGTATACCACAAATATAGAGATTTCGCCAAATCTCAGACTTTCGTACACACAAAAGCGCTTGTCAGCTAATAAGAAACTCTTATCACGTTCAAAGACCCATTAAAATGAATTGCCCTCTTATGTGCCACCACCATCTCAATTGAACGTCGACGTTCATCCTGGCACCACTGGCAGCATCCCGATGCGTCGTCTACCTACATCTTATATTACTTCAACCATTCCCGTGTCGTACATAATTTCGGGTGGAAGAACGGAATGCCAACTTTGATACGAGCATAATATGAGAAAATATAGACTTTTAGTCCAGGGATTAGGCTAGCACCATAACAAGAGGCTAAAAGAATCAGTCGGCAAAAGTCTTTTCAGCTTCTCGAGAAAATAGAACTAAACTCCTTCTACTATATTTGCACTGACAATGAGTTGAAGTCGAAGTCGAGCCAAGGTGATTTTATGTCAGTTATTATAAAGAAAAAAAAATCATGATGTAAAAAAAACTGGGTGACCTAACGCATAACTTCGCTTAGCATAAAAAGCATATTACGTCGGGGTACAATGAAGAGGCCGATCTGTGGTTGGGGAAACTCAAAAGGCTGGCTGGCTTATTGTGGATAGCCCACAAATAATGTAGCCTTAATGTAAACGCAACAACAGCACACATATTTATGTATTTATAAGGAGTATATTTTTAAGATTAAGAATATCATATGATAATGAACGTTATTCTTGTAATGTTGGTGGTACTTGGGCTTTGTATGTACGCAGTCAGCGTAGGTACGCACAGCTTGAGCTATGACTATTTGACAATTGAAATTGTAATGTCACAGAAATAGACTAAAAAAGATACACCAGCTCAGGGCGCCTACACACTATTTGAGTTGAAAATCTCTTGATTCAGATTTATTTGTTCAGATGCCTATTAACATCAAATGGAGGTGCCTTTTCATGTATGTTCAAACATAACATTTTCTTGACTTTTCAAAAAAATAAACCGACATTGACTGTTAATGGCAAAAAAAAATTATGTAGGATTCTTGATTTTCTAGACTTATGCTACATTTACACGAATGACAAATTTGTCATTTTTTTCTTGTCATTATGTTAATTCCCGTGTAAATGGCATAATTTTTGTAATTTTTTCTGTTAGAAAATGTCAATCTCTCATAAAAGAATGAACTTGTCCATTCTTTTATGCCAGATTGTCATTCGTGCAAACGCAATATTAGTTATGACAACTTTAGTATTCAACTTTTGTCATAACTAATATTGCGTTTGTACGAATGACAATCTGGCATAAAAGAATGGACAAGTTCATTCTTTTATGAGAGATTGACATTTTCTGACAGAAAAAATTACAAAAATTATGCCATTTACACGGGAATTAACATAATGACAAGAAAAAAATGACAAATTTGTCATTCGTGTAAATGTAGCATTACGAAATGATATTTTAAACGGTATACAAAATACTTTTCTTAAAATACAATTTACTTATTTGGTAACAAAATACAGAACTAAATCGACTTTCCAGGTTTTTTTTGCTGTTAATTCGCCTGCTAACTCAAAAATTCGTGAAACTCGCCTTAATGTAATTACTAAAAAGAAAAAATCGGAACACTCCGAATTTAGCGACTTTAGATCAACTTTCAAAGAACGGTTTGAGAGTTAAAATTTGGAGCACTCAAATTTTCAAGCACCATAATTAAAAAATTGAATATTTTTGTTGAAAATACTGTTTACAGAGATAATTAAAGGTTCGTAATAATGTTTAATTAATGTGTCGCTTGTACTCCGAAAAACACTCGCATTTACAAATATTTTCGGTTGAAAACATTTTGCATATATCAGAATTTATTCTTAAACTCTGTTTATATGGTTTTTCTGAACGCAGCACAAGTCATAATTAAACCAATTTACCGTCATAATTCAAATTAGTACTTCAGCAAACAAATAATTCAAATGAGAAATATCTGCGATAAGAAGCATATATGTTAGATATAAATAATTATATGTTCATAATAAAGAATAAAGATTACACATTATTCGCAGTACGACCGCGAAATGCAAATGCGTTTCAATTGGTTTGACACGAGCATTTATGAGCCCAGTGTCAAGTACTTAAGGCATACAACATGACACATAAAAATCGTCTTAAAGTTTTTTCCACATTACTTAACGTGTCTAATCTCTGAGACTCTCAATCTTAAGCCCCTTTCGAAGATAGTCTTCCATCTTTCTATCTTACGGCGAATTTTACAATATCCGACCGCTAATGTCTGTGTATAAAATGTAGTATCTTCGATGTGAATTATGAATATGACATAAAAACATGAGAATAATAACATCTATCAGAAGTGAGGATGAGTACGAATTCTTCAAGCAATTCGCAACGTCACTTATGATTCTACAAATTCTACATATTCGGCCGGAATTATTACATTATCAATTTGCTACGCATTAGCGCGTCTTTGACTGTGCACGATGTTTAGTTGGTAGCGTAAAATAATATGCTGTGGCAGAATTAATAAAAGTTTATGCTATGATATTGTGTTATGTTGGTTACGTTGTGTTGTTTTGGTTTGTTAAACCATTTATTTAATTTTTCACCTTTTATTTCATGAGTGTTATTATACGATATGATTGTAAATATGTTTTGACCATACGACCGGAACATGTTAAGTATAGAGTGGAGGAACCACATCGCTCATTTAAAATAATAGTGTCATAACTCAAAAATGAGCAGTTTTGAGTTAACGATACAGAATGACGCGTTTTGATTTATTCTTTGATCTGACAAAACGTCTTAGCTGTCTTAGCTCTACAAGAAATGCTCGTCATGGGAGAGCATTTGTAATTATGTTTGTACTTACAGAATTTAGTACAAAATCACGTATTCCAAAACCTTAAAAAGTGTCTCCTGAAAAATCGCGTCTTTTGAGTTATGGCGCTATTGTCAAAATAGCGACATGGTTTAAGATTCTGTGCAGAAAAAAAATGCGCGCCTGCACCTGTCGAACGGATAGTTATGATTGAAATTTAATAATAGTGTAAAAATAGCGAGAAAGCATAACAAAGTGGGAATGTGGTTCAACATTGGTGTAGAGCAGGCTTGCCCAACCCGCGGTACGCATGCGACCCAGGACGTGTTTGAATGTGGCCCAACAAAAACTGATCAATTTACAAACTTTATGAATTAATGTAGTTAAATTACTTAAAATTGTGAACTAAGTATGTATATATGCTACGTTTTTTACTAATCAGCTATCTTTACGGTTAGTATATTTTATTTGTGGCCCAATATAACTCGTCTTCTACCAATATGGCCCAAGATAGTCAAAAGGTTGGACACCCCTGGTGTAGAGCTTGAAAATTGTGTAAAATATCCGATGTGAAGAGCACATAACTTTCTTATACAAAATCTACGTTTCTGCACAATTTACCTGACGAATAAAATATTAGTTTACATAAAAAAATGAATTTTGATTTTACAAAATTTGAAATACCTCGATAAAGGTAAAAGAAATCAATTTAAAAGGCAAAAATGTAGAAAATTTTAATACCTTGAATTCTACCATCAACTATTCTTTTTCGAAAAACCAAGCAATTTGCGAAAAAATATTTTTTTTTGATTTTAATGATAATTTCTCGATAACGGTAAAAGATAGCGGATAACGATAAAAGACAAAATTATAGCAAACATTATTCTCTTCAATTCATCCAACACGTTGAACCACCAAAAACCCGTTATCGAGATTATCGCAAAAAACTGTTTTTTTTTTTCAAACAACGGTATATCTCGATAACGGCTTAAGATATGAGGTTCTAGCAAAAGACAAAGATGTAGAAAATTTTACTGCCTTATACATTAGACTATTCAAAAAAAGCGTAGTTTCGGAGTAAAGTACAAAACACGAAATTGCGATTTCTAAAAAAGCCGCTATTTTGGTTACTTCCGGTTAACGGATATTTACCAAAAGTTCATAGGATTGCTCCATTCCAGGACCAAACATGCCTGTAAAATTTCATGGCTCTAGCTCTATTAGTTTTTGAGAAATCTCGTACACAGACTGACAGACAGAAAGACATTTTTGTAATAAGAAAGACAGTTTTGTGAAAATTTAACAAAAAGTTTGTAGAGTGTATAAATAGCACCTTAAAATATTAGAAAAAAATGTTAGGGTAAAACGTTTGTAAGAAATGCTAACATCTTTAAAACTGGAAGGCAGGAGGCATTTGCTGGGCAGGAGGCAACTTCTGGCAAAATTGCTGAACTTATGCTACGTTTACACGATTGACAGATAATGACAATCTGTCATAAAAGAATGGACAAGTTCATTCTTTTATGAGAGATTGTCATTTTTCTGACAGAAATAATGACAAAAATGATACTATTTACACGATGATGACAATTTATGACAAAAAAAATGGCAAATTTGTCATTCGTGTAAACGCTGCATTAGTTGTAAACAGATTACTTTTCCCTACCAAAATTTTCGCAAAACTAACCAAGTAGTCTCACTGAATACTGAATACTGCCATAAAATTATATTTATTATACTCTGTATAAAAAATTTGTGCTGCTTATGTAGTTCATAGAGTTATTACAAAGAGATTTAAAGAGCCATAAAATGTGCATATATCACAATTGCCTTTTAACCATTTTTATATTCTTCCGGGTTAGTGAAGAAGAACTGTTTTACCATCAAATTGCACATGAAATCGAAGGTATTACGGTAGAGATTTTGGGGCGATTGATTTTATGGAAGGGGCAACCGGACATGAAGTGCCCTACGAAAAAGGTAAAAATCTCGATAAGTTATGGCCGGAACCGCAATTTCAAAAATCGGAAACAAATTCATATTATACTGAAACGGTTCATTTTCTTATAGGAAAAACACTGCATTATATATTGGGAAAGCATACCCAACAGAATCCAGAAAATGTTGTGAAATCACAGCCACCCCCACACCCACTGCTCTCCAGCATTAAACATTAATGAACCTAACATTATGTATGATGGATTCAGATTGAGGTCGCCGGTATCCGAAACCCGACCACTACAATATGACTTTTTTTTTTTTTGTTATTTATCCAACAATAGACGTCGAGACCAAGAGCAAAGTCTAGAAAAAAAAACACAAAAGTCTCCTCCATTGTTTATGTTTACATTTAGCTCAGCCTTTTTTATATAAAGTAATTTCGGATTGTTGATGTTGATTCTATCCGGGAATCTAAAGTATTTAATGGATCTGGTTCTCGGCATACAAACAGCATATATTCGTTTGTTCAACATAACGAGCATGGGTTGAACATAAATGAAATACGAATGATGCATTAAAATTTGTTTCATTGCTTCAATAACGTTGAATGTTAAAATCGCAAAAACCATTCGATTCCTTAATAAAATTTATAAATAAACAAATTGAATAAAATTCCTGGATCTATTTTAAAGATATCCCTCTATAAAAATTTATTTATTCTAGCTTTATTTAATTAGTGAGCGACCATAACAAAGACTTGTTACCCCTACGCTATTAATTTAATTTTATTTTTATTGTGCAAAGGATTCAAAATGTTGTAAATTTATTTATTTTTTTTTTTATATGAAAAATAATAAAATTTTATTTTTCCATTGAAACAATTAACTCATGTTCCTGGAATTTTGAATTTGTTTTGTTAGATTTCAAATCAGCAGTTTTTGCTGATTTTATGGGGAATTGTTTTCAGTAAAATAAATACAAGCTCACGAAAAATAAAAATGCTTTAAAAATTACTTTCGTTTGCATTAAAATTTATTATTTCCTTCAAATTTGCTACTAAAGTTATTTCTTACAAAAGATTCTGTATATTTCTTGGTAGTTTTTAGTCTACACACCTTTCTGAAGTTCTCCTTTCCCCTTATCCCCTCTCCTGCTATCCACTTAATCTCTGAAAGGATAAAAGGAGCGAGGAGCCAGTCTGAAAGTAGCAAGGACCCAGTTTAAAAGTAAATAAGTAAAATCTAAGTAACAAAGTTAAATCTAAATTTCATTTTCAAATGACCCCAATTTTTAAATTTTTCCATATTTTTACTTAACTTTAGTTCCGGCTAAAGGCATATATTTTAAGCATTTTTTTGGTTTTTTTTTCGGATTATCTGGAAAGCCG